>CM076583.1:727701279-727764648 GCA_034641835.2 Pinus albicaulis | reverse complement strand
GGTTTTCTGCAGCACTGCAATTTGTAATTCAGATCTACAGCTCATAATGCAATATTTTGATGTAATTCCAATTGGATCTTTTTCTTAAAGCCATATAATTTATATATCTATATTAGATGTAACGTTTTATCCATAAATAATTTAGAGATATTAAATTTAATTTAATACAGCTAAACCATCTAAAAAATAACGTTGTCTATGTATTTCTGCAGTTTATTTCTAGTTGCAGCTCTAATTTCTCAAGGGATTTTTCCCTAGTTTCCTTTGTAATCTGTTGTAGATGCAATAAGCTAAAATGTAAATATGATTTACTTTCATAACTCTTAAATATAATATCCTTGTCTTTCCTCCTCTGAGTTTCAGCCAAAACTGTGCAATTATGGTTACTGGGTTTTCATATTGCGACAACCCTTCTCTTTGGCTGATTTCTACCTAGTCTTGACTGTGGGAGATCTGTTTAATGTGTTTAAACTTATTTTTTTCTGATGAAATTCCATTTATAAGTCACATATAGCATAAATCAGGGGATCCCAGCCCTAATATGCATTATTATTTCTCATATTTCCTTATACAACGTTTTTCTTGAAGACCTTGTTGAGATTCCTAAAAAGGGGTTATTCCAAGTTCTATAGACAGAGTCTACAGTTGGCCTGGTAGCCTTTGGATCTCACCCTTTATTTGGGGGGTGAAATATCCAATAAATTCCTCTATATTCCATCTCTGGAATAGAATCTTGAGAATCCCAAAAAAGGATCATTACAATGTCTTTGGCTACAACTTAGAATCTGTAATAAAAAGTTGTGGCTCATGCTCGCTTGAACTATTGTGTCTCTGGCTACAAATTAGAATATGGAATGATAGGTTGTGTCTCAGGCTCACTTCAACTACTGTGTATTTGGCTACAACAATGAATCTGGAATGACACATTGTGGCTTAGACTTTCTTGATGTGAATTTGAAGCTTCTATATGACCATCATTTTCCCACTCTCAAGTACATGGAGATATGATGGTGAAAACTCAACTAAAAGACCTTCTAATATTCTATAATAAATTATGTCATAGGACTGAAACATCTTCTTGGTTTTTGATGCCCATTACCAAGAAGTGATCCATCCAAGATGAATCTATCTTTTTCTAGGAGGCTTGTTTCTGAAGCATCTGTGTGAAGAATGGGTGTTCCACCCACATTTCTTTCATTGGTTAATATCGGAACAATGATATTTTATATGGCCAACTTGATCACAATGTTGTCATTTTATAATCTGTTGTTGTTGTTGTGGAAGAGGAGAAGAATCTAGAAAATTTGAAGGTGAGCTATCGTGATGATATTCGATACTCTGAAATTTTATGGGCTTGGAGTAGTCCAGAATATGAAAGGACACCTCCTTGTCATATCCAAGACCAGTTCTATGCTTGTTATGGACAAGCTCTTCCCAAGGTTTGATAATGGGCTTCGAAGGCGGAGCTTGAGCTTCTGCATCTACATACACATCTGCTCTTGAAATGGGCTCAATGGTCTGATAAAAAACAAGTTCAGAATGATGAATCTTTTGCTAAAGCTCATCTTGCTAAAGTTGAGACTCCAATTGCAAAAATTCAATGTTTCGAGTGCATCATGTCAACAAGTTGTAATATCAGATATACAATTATCACTTATTTTCACTGTATCATAATCAATGGAATGTATCATATTTGTAAGGAACTCTAATACCTTAGTAATTTTCATCATTTTGTCTATCAAAGAAGACTTCGCTATGAACAAGAGTTTCCCACAACAAGCTTAATACATAAGGGAAGTGATCTAGTATACTTTTTTCCTTTGAACATTTGAATCACATGCGTTGCTCACAAAATCCAATGACGTTTCTCCAAAGCTCATATGTTGTGCCACTCATCCAAAAAACACCTTAATACATGAAAAAGGGAAATGTCCCAGGTTAACACCAGCCAAACCAAGAACTATCAATAAATCTTTACTAATCCCTCTCTTTTTTCTTTTCTTTTATTTATGAAGAACTCACAGTAATGTATTGTCAATTAATTATAGAGACAGAAAATATCCACTATTTTAACCACAGAGAAGCCATATTTCAAGATAGGATTTATAAACACAATAATTGGAAATTAAGATTGCAACAGAGCCGAGGAGGAGGAAAATGACAGAGAGCCCTTGATTGGAATCTCTTCCTCAGAAAAAAATTTTGAATGGGCATGATGTAGGGGGTTAAAGGGAGTCGGAGGTGAAGAAGAGGTTGGGGAGGAGTGTAGGACGGATGGGGAGGGAGACGAGAAGATGGGAGGGAGGAGGGGACACGAAGGTAGTGCGTGTGTGTGTGGAAGAAGGGAGTGTGGATAAATAAAGGGGAAGGCATAAAGAAGGAGTGATGGTGCTCACAGCAAGGTGGAAGGCGTGGCCGAGAGCAAGCAAGCCGTGTAGAAGGGTGAGGGGTCATGAGATGGGAGGGAAGAAGAAGGGCGCGGGAGGGGGGAGGGGAGGGCGAGTAGGGATGGGGAGACACACAGACAGCGGGGAGGAGGGGAAAGAGGGGGAGAGGGAGAGTGGTGATGGGGGAGGGGAGTGGACAGGTGTGGGTGGGGAGAGAGAGGGGGACAGAGAGAGTAAGTAGTTAAACAGAGAGCAACAATAGTCATAAAATCTTTGTTTCTCTTCGTGGTATGGGTTTGCACAGTGGCACAGGTACCTATCTCACGGGATGATGCTCTGCAACAATTCTTTCCCATTTAAAATGCTAACAATTGTCTGCAATTGGTGTTAGGTAAAACGTGTTTGCTAGAAACTTGATTTCTACAACAGAAGACCAGATTACTGCTGGAAGAGACTATAATTCTGTTGGAAAGAGAATCTTTGTAGGGAGAGGGATTGTGGGGCACACAAAGAATGCCCACAAAATTTGTGGCTAAGATATGAGTGGGGCAGGAATTCTCTCCCTCTGATACCATGTTAAACTCAGATATGGTGAACACACACAAATATGAAAGAATAGATGTTGGATGCATTTATTATTCATTAATGATGCATTTATGGTACATTATTCTCTTGTACTTCTTATGTCCTTTTTCCTTCTACATCTACCCATATATGATTAGGTTTCCAATAAATGAGATCATAAAGATAAATCCAAACAGAAGCACAAGAGACACAAATTTACCATTTGAAAATCCAACCTTGGGAAAAACCCAAGAACATTTTCTTCTAAGGAGAACCCAATATTCAACAAAAGTTTACAATAATTATTTTTCACAAATTTTTGCTAGTTCTCAAGCCCAAATACCAATCAAACACGGTCAAGAACTCCAAGAACTCCAAAATGTATCATCTTTTCAAACCCTTCAAATACAAAAAATGTCAAAGCTAGTCAACAGTAGTGCTAAATTCCATCAATTATCAAAATTCAAACCTACAACTAGGGTTTGTTCTTGAAACATTATTTTCACACTGAGTTGAGATCAACGCTGGTCAAACCTCTTCAAAAATAGATTTTCGTGAATTTTTTGTTCTCTCGGCCTTCCTTTCTATTCCCACCTATGATTTGTTCAAATGAAATGTTGTTCAATTAAACAATCAAACTTGATGACTTTTTAAATTTAGAGTGATCAAATGTATGCCCCTTTTGATCAAGGGTCACCTCCAATGGTGTGGCATAATTAGGATTATTAGAGCCTACATAAACTAATAATAATAATAATAATAATAAATACTTATAATTTTCTTTTCTTTACTTATAATTTTTTGTTCTTGATTTATAAGTGTTCTTGGCATGTGTAATATTCTTCCAATACATATGCCACAACATAAGAGAAGCTATATATTCCAAAAATTAATTGGTTGGGTCGTATTCCGCCATGTAGTACAGGAATCACTGATATTTTCCCCCTACAATATGATTCTTAATTGATAACTCATGATATATAAAATTCGAAACCTGTGATGGAACAAAACATGTAATCAATAAATAATCTATGGTTTCCTCTGCATTGTTACACAATGCACACCAATATGGGTTGTAGAAGGATAACTTTTTTAGATTCTCTCAAGTTGTTATTTCTTTTTCCAATATACACCATAAAAATAATTTAATGATGTCATGATTTAAAATTATATATATATATATATATATATATATATATATACACCACCAGTTCAAATAACTAAACAAGTATCCCTTTTATGGGATTCATTCACACACACACACACACACACACACACACATATATATATATATAAGACTCCCTTAATATGGAGGCTTTTTCAGCTATTTGAATGGTTGTGGTTTCCCTTGTAGTTGATGTTGACATTAAAAAATAAGTTCTATAGTGTGTTGGTCATTGTACAAATCTATAATAGATGTTTGAATGCTTGCTGAAATCATTGGAGAATGAGTAGAGTGTAGTCTCTCGTGTGGATTTGTGCCCATAGAGCTAGATTGGGAAAAGGAGGAGGAGTCACAAGGGAGTATGTGTGTTAATGGTTTAAGCCAAGCCATGTACAAATAAGGTTAAGCTAGTTAGAATGGTTTTCATATCATACAAAAGAGGCATAGGCAGGAGTACAATGTGGATAACCTAAATGAGGGATAGGTGACTAGATATCCCTAAAAAAATTTAGTCCCAAGAGGAGTCCTTGGAAGTATTTGGGTGTGCGAGAGAATATGTAGTTAATTTAAGGTCTCTAAAACCTTTAAAAGAGGCAGATGATCCTCGAGAGAATCCGTTAGAGAGATGTAATTCTAGATCTTATCTTGCTTTTGTTTAAGAGACTAGATTTTCAGTTTGACAACATTGAGATATGAGTAAGAGCCTATTACTATGAAATACTTGTGGATGAAGATTATTCCCTCCTCAAGATCTAGGTTGGTACATTTTGAAGATATTCCCCTAACTAAATCCTTAATGAAAGAACTAGATAAAAAATCCAAAATATAGATGCCTTGGAAGGCTAGAGTGAGTATTCACATAAGTTTCATTTTAGATAAAAGTGCATAGGTAAGCTTGTAAAACATAGCAAGGGGGAATTGATAGTGGTTAGGATACAATATTGGCATGGACTGAGTTTTTTATGTTTTTTGGGAGGTGCATGGTAGGAAATTTTATGAGGAAGAGGGTATCAAAACAAGTCTTGGTTAAGTGGTGGATAAGTGGGTGGAAGATCATTGAGGAAGAGTTTGGGCTATATTTCAGAAGTACAAATTTTAATTAAGGATTGGCTCTATGTTCTTTTTAATATTAAATTAGATGTATATTTTGAGAAGAATAAGGTGTTGTTCTAGGATTCATCAAGTTATGTGCTTGAAATATGACACACAAATTTTATCTTAAAGACTAAGCCATTTTTTATTCAACACATCTAGGCTCTTTTGAATTGTTTGCCTAAACTATTTTGAACCAAGTATTTTATGGAAAGGGTGAGGAAAATGATTATTAAATTTATTTTTACTTTGATAAGACATTGCATTTTTCTATAGTAATCAATATGGGGATGGAGAGGGTGCCCATTAAAATAAATATCAGTAAAGGCCTAGTTATCTAAATAGAGGTATCATTTTGGTGATTAGGATTTCAAACAACGTATTGAATATGTGGGAATCCCCTTCACATGTTCCATGTGTCATTAGGTAGGGAATTTAAAATGCACTCGGTAGTTCTGAACAATTTCAGGAAAGAAGAGGGTGAGGTAGGAGTTGAATTATGGATACTTTTAGATCAACGAAGACTCATCAATGATATTAATTTGACAGTAGGCCACTTCAATGTTGTCGGGTTTAGAGAAGAAAGTATCTGCAAGAGAAGTTACACAAGAAGAAGGTGGTTCACACCTAGGAATCAAGGATAAGTTTGATCAGGGACAAGTGTTACACATTTCCTTTAAATCCCCAAATACAATGGAAGAGGTGCTCCAAAAAGGTCACTCGATCATTTTTCATTGGTTTTAGTGAAATTTTCTCAAAAACAATGATCCTAACTCAATAAGAACTATAACCTAAAAAAGAAAACTCAAGCCCAAAAAAAATCATATTTTTCCATATAAGACATGAAAAAATATCGTGAAAGAGAAAAGTGTTGTTGCATCAACATGTTTATTTTGGGTTATAATTCTAAAAAAAAATTAAGCAGTGGCAATAAAAACCAAATTTTTTTTGTGCAATAAGTAGAGAAAAACACCCAAAAAATGAAAAGTGTGTGTGAGAGAGATTTTTTTTGTCTTTTTTTTTTCTCTTAATGTGGGTAAAAGTTCCAATTTGTTTTAACAATGGCATTAAAAACCTTTTTTTTACAATAAACATAAAAACACACCCTCAAGTTGAAAATTCTTGATGTTGCATTAATTTTTATTTTTATTCCAACATTTTAAAAAAATGAAATTAAAATTAGAATAACATGACTTCAAAAAATTGTAAAATTTGAACAATTTCCGATGATAGCGTTAAATATAAAATATAACAACTATAAAAATCATAACAATTTCAACAATTTTCAAACATGGTGTTAAAAGTAAATATCATGACTCCGAAAAATCTTAAAATTTTGATATTTTTCAACCATGGCATTGAAGGTAAAATATCAAGACTCTAAAAAACCTTAAAATTTAAAAAATTTCGAGCCATAGAATTAAAACCAAATATCATGACTAAACAATCCTAAAAAACTAATATGTAAATAAAAAGAATAATTATACCAAGAATAATTTTTTTTTGTTAAATGCTAAAAGTATATCTCTTTAACAATCTTAACGTAACAAAATGTTACATATTGTCAGAAAAATTTCAAAATCAACTATGAAATTGATAGGAAGTGGGGGTGTAATTGACCCGTTGCAGTGAAAAATTAAACAAATCATGAAATTGACACCAAATGAGGATAGGCTTGATCCATTATAATCAAAACTTAAAAATCAACTAACAGATTCACACATAGTAGGATGAGTTCACTAGTGTATTATTGACATAAATCTTTTAACGAAAAACAAAGTAAAAAAATGATAAAAATAGATAAATAACAAAAAAAAATTATAAATAATAATAATAATAATAAAACAAGACTTGTGAAAATGAATTGAAAATATAATTTTTCATATATCTACTAGCTTTATAATAATCCTCATTTCTTGTGTTGTGTCTTTCTTCCACTAAGCAAGTTATTGTGCACCAGAATATGGTGGTTTTGGAATATCTATTTTTGGGTACTTTAATACTACATCATCATCTAGGATAACTTCCAACTTTTATTTCCATGAACAAAAATTTGAGGTGCCCTCAAATGCATAGTCAAACCTCAATCCATTGAAATACATTGTTCCTGCACTAAAGAAAATTTGCACAGGAAACTTTTCTATTTAAAAATTTTCTAAGAGAAGATATAGAACCTAGTTTCTATGTAGTCTTCAATAGCTCTAATACTATGTAGAAATATCTAGAAATTAACATCTACTAATGAATTCATAATGAAAACAATAGACACAAATTTCTTCTACTCAATTTGCAGAAAGGAAAACATACAATAGAAACACATGTAATCATTCAATCACAATGAACTTAATATTTTTGTTGGGGAACCCAACTAGGAAAAAAACATCCTTTATTTTGAATTATATAAAATGAGAATATATATCTATTACAATGAAAATTTCAATCCTTGAAGCTCAATGTACACCCTAACGTTGATCTTCTCCTCTCTGACCTGCTCTAACAAACAGTTAGCTAAAATAGGCCTACAACTTCCTCTTATTTCCTTGCACAATTCTCGAGGACACTAGAACCTAAAAGATAGCTAAATATCCTATTTCCTTGCACAAATCCTAAAGAAGTTGCTCATGTGATTGAATGCAAAACTTGTACACTTAATAGCATGAATTGATAATTAAAATGTTCCTTTTCCTCAAATTCCACTAGGAAATTTGAATTGCATGCATGACTAGGGATATTTTTAGTAAATTGACTAGTTAACTAAGAGATCAGTGAGTTAGCAAAAATTACCACTACTCAACTTCACTATTACTAATTCATCAGTAGATAGGGTGCATTGGGGCCAAAAACATTATTTTTGAGCTCATTGATCTAGAAAATCAGACTTTTTGGAGAAGTGATTCTTAGTGTTATGGAAAGGGATAATTACAAAGTGTTTAAAGATGTTGATTGATCCAGTTTTTAGGCCTTTTGAGCAGATCTGAAAAAATGTCTTTTAACAGATTTACCCTTAAAGTAAAAATTCAGGAGCAATGACTGAGGATTGATGTGCTTTACTTTGTTACAAGTCTGAATAAAAAATTAATAGGTCGAGATCATATTTTGTTACAATACACTTTATCATCATGATATCATTGTTGAGGGAGGCATACCCATACTCAACATATAAGCTAATGTTACATGTACAATGATCAAGAAGTCTTGTCCACTAATGACATAGTGTGGAACCATGCTTTGATGACTTTCTATATGATCATAACTATCATACTTTATAATATTATATGAATCCAAAATTTGTGGCTCATATGGATGGAACTAGATCTGAGGTTTCTATCTTGTCACACGATAGCAAATGTCTAACCATGCAAATAAATGAGTTTGATTTGAACATGGTAGATACCATATGATTATTGTCCAATGATGTAAGCATAACAAATTTGAGAGAAACCACCAATGATGTTAATGGTTTTCAAGGTACTATAGTAAAATCTATTTTGTGTGAATGGATGAGTAGAATTCAAACACCACGCAAAATATTCTAGTCAAAGGCTAATGATAAATAGCTATTGCCAAAAGTGGGGAAAATTTATATTAATGTATGCAAGCACCAAGGTAACGAAAGGAATTTTCTAAGTCAACTTCTTGGATAATGATTTGATGTAGACTAGAAGTGACTTGTCACAGGAGGGCCTTGATGTATCCCCCATAAATGACATGAAACAGGTATCAATATTTGAGATAGAATGATGTTAATGTGAAATTGGTTAAGGAACAAGACAAATAAACAAAGGCTTAAAGGTATTGTAGCAGATATCAACTGAAGCAATTCTCTTGAACATATCGGTGAAACTTAATGGATTTCAAACATTGACCAAAACTTGAATGCAGAGGCTTTTAGCATGGTAAGATTAACCAAAGAGGAAAGCAGGTTTCCCAACCCAGTAGTGAGATACATGAAGTGAAAGATTTTTATGTTCAAGAGAAACTCACTACCATTAATAGTTAAGGTATCCTATTTTCCCAATTTTGAGTCATTTCTTACGAGTAGCTCTTTATTTTTAAACAACCTTGAAGCGGATCACATATGCTTGGTCAATAAGTTCATCCATTGAATGAATACTTATGAGTATTTTTAATGAAACATGAGAATGATTTGTTTTATCTCATCATATTCGATGAGTCCAACGCTATTTGATGATTTTATGAGTCCAAAAAGGTGTAACTCGACTCCTTTTTCATGTTTAGAGAGTTTGAAAAAGAGGAAAAAAATAAAACTCCAAAGGTTCCTTTTTCTAAATTTAGTCTCTTGAGTCCAAAAAGGTATAAAACAATACTGAGGATAACCTTTTATCCACGTTCAAGTAAAATTTTCCTTTTTCGTAAATAGTTTATCCAAATCAAAAAAGAGTTAAAGTTATACTGGGTATATGTATTTATATTTACTTTAACAAGTTCAAAAAGAAAAGTGCTCAACAATATCTTCATGTTTATGGAGTCTAAAAATATATGAAAGAGGACTCCTACTTGAGGAATGAGTGGTATAAAGGGTAGAAACTATTTCCAGTAATTATGGAACTTCTTAAAACATATAGACATTAAGAGGATGGCTAATAAGACCACTGATAGCAGAGGTTTCCCATAAAAGGGTAAACACGAAGCAAAAATGAATGATTGACAGGGAATATGGTGACGATGGAATGAGATAATAAGAATGGAAATCATGAGAAGTAGGATGAAAATGGTTTCATTTTTACACCAGGTTGAAACATATGGAAATTATGCTTGAGAATATTTTGAGATGGTTTCATTTTTTCACAAGATTAAAACATGAGAAAAACTATGCTTGAGAGTTCTTTCACTTTTTCACAAGTTTGAAATAGAGAAAAGCTATCTTTGAAATAAGTTTTCATTCCCCCATCACAATGAATCAATTCTAGGAACATGCCCCCCAAAATTCATTTCATTAACCTAAGTAGACTACTCGTTACTAACTGATGGATTGAATGATGGTTAATTTATGAGATCAAGTGAAAGAATAAACTGGGAATTTGTGAGATCTAATTAATACTTGAATTAGAAGGGTATTTGTTTCATTTTTTAGTAAGCTTTACAGAAGAAAAGAACTATGCTCATGGGACCTTGTTTCATTTGTTAATGAGATTGGCATAAGCAAAGGAACTTTGATCGAGTACCTTGTTTCATTTTCTAATGAGCTTGCCAAAGAAAAGAAATGGATTCACATTTGGAGAGTGTGGGATTGACTGGAGATGGATTTTGATCAATCCCTTCATCAAATAGTGGAGGATTAGGGGAAATATTTTGGTATCCAACCAAAATTTGCGGTAATGAGAAACAATAAGATTTCCCAAAAATTTGGATGATTCATCCATAGAAGGGAAAATTTGAATTTGATGATTCCTTTCACAAAACTTACAAGGAAACTTAACTTTAGCCTTTTTCCAGTGGACCTTACAATCACTAGTTTATGGTTTATCACTAGCATGAACTGTAGAGGTTTATAGAAACAGTTTCTATGAGCTTGTGGACCACACATCTAATACCTTGGAAAAACCAGGAAAATATCTAAGAAGGTGGTCACCCTTACATAACCTACAATTGAATTTAAATTGCTAGGGATGATTGGAAGGTTTGTCCATAATAGATGCATCCGTAGCAATGGTGGTTTGGTTGCATCCCTACTTATTTTTCTTCTACTTATTCATCCTTTTCTTCTTCTTCTTAGCTCTCTATTTACTATAATAAAGTATTTCACCAGGAAAGGAGGAATAAAGTGATGAAGAAACAATATGTTAACAAGGAAATGAGTCAACTTGAGGTTGTTGTTTCTCAGGTGGAGGACTACTCGGTTGAGTAATATTTTGGACATTTGGAACCATAGGGTTAAAAAAAACCAAACTCAAAAAATGATGGTAAATCTAGGAAGGGTGAATGTTTCCATGTAAAGAGCACAAATGTTTCGAAAAGAAGGAACATGATCAAGATTCCCATTAGAGGGTTTTCCTTGATTGGTAGACTCCAAAAATATTTCCATTAGTCTCAATCTAAAATATAATAAGAATTTGTTCTATCGTGAGGATTTTGTTCCATTATCAATTAATTGATTTTAGAAATTAAAGGCAAAAAATGAAACTAATGGGAATCTAGGTAGAGAAGGATTACCAAGTCACTTTGAGCTGTGATACACCATCTTGGTAAACCAAGGATTTATTTGTGTAGGAAATCTCCCCGAATGTTTTATTCAGTGTATCAAAATGTACAAGGAGGCCAACTTGATTACCTAATCTGGGATAAAAACATAGTGAGGAATTCCAAAATGTACTCGGAGGTATGTGGAAGCACAGTCCGTAGTATTTTTATCTAATGTGTAACCATTCGATGAGACCATTCACATATACTTATCATGAGTGGAGCACCATCCGATATACCCAAAGGTACACAGATAATGGTCATATGCACCTATGTATGTGGAACCAGATATCACCCCCAGAATGAAATGCTAACAATAAAAATTAACGCATACATTTAAAGACATCAAAACACATCTCTATGCTAGGTAGTTATGTGTGTTGTTAAGTTTCAAATGCTACTTATTTAATTGAGTGAATTTTAGATTTTATCTTCAATTATTTTTTTATTTCAAGGCTGAAAACACACTACCACTTGAACACACCAATTATGCAACTAATATATATATATATATATATATATATATATATATATATATATATATATAACTAACTCTCTTCATTTTCCTTTTAAAAATGAAAGGCCTAACGAAGTATGCGAAGAAGAAATCAATCAAAATCGAAAAAATAAATCTCCTCAAATTCACTATTAAAATAAGTATCAAAGACATATATGCAATTGAAATAATGTTTTTTCTTTTCTTTTCTTTTAATGTTTCAAATGTAAAGAAACATATGAATGCAAATTCATCGCTACCAAAAAGAAACCACATAGAATTTAACTGTAATGTGAAATTCAATTTTCAAATTCAATAATAAATCTATGCATACAAACCTTAATAGAAAAGAGGAAAGAATGAATGAAGCAAAACCTTATTAAGAAAGTGATGACACTCAAAGGTGATCAACACTCAGAGATAATAGATTGGCTTTACATAGATACAAACAAACTCAAAGACTCATGAAAACTTTAAGGACCAAAGAAAAACAAAGAGAACAAAAAAGAAATGAATACTTTTGCATCCTATAGGATCAACATAGGTGAAGAATACACACCAGTGCACTGCAGCACATGAACAAAGAAGAAATAGGTGCACTGAAGTGCTTTGTCCTAGAAAATGTAATGAGTTCAGCATGTTTTGGTCAAAACACGACATAAGAAACCAAACCAAGCTCTGCCTGGTGTTATCCTAAGGTCAATCAATGTCTGAGTGAGTCAATTAAGGTCACTTTAAGAGCTTAAAAATATTAAAAATTCAAGGAAGCCTCTAAGGGAAGAACCGTTCCCCAATGGAGTTTCCAATTGGTTATACAGAATTTTCATGATTACGGAAAAGGATGAATTCCCTAGATCTAGTGGTGTTAGGTCCCCGTAATTTGTCAGATTGGCAAGACTAGATGTATAAGGGTTACATGAAACCAGTCTTTGGAGTCCTAGGACCTAGCCTTCCTGGAATCAGAGAGGGCTCTCTCCATTTTTGTTTAAAGGATGTAACTTGTATGATTTTAGGGTTTTTATTTTAGGCTAGTTATAAGGATTAGGGTTTTTATTTTAGGCTAGTTATACCGATTAGAGTTTGTTTGTTTGTTTGGTTGGTTGGGTAGGTTGTCGAGAAAAATAGATAGAGTGAAAGAGGTTTAAACCATTGGGTTATGGATTCTGCAAAAGGTCTTAAGAAGTGCAACAATAGGTCAAGGGTATATCAGAAAGCAAGTCTAACAAAGCCAAATGGATCTAAAAGCTTATGTGAGTGAAGTGAAACACTAAATTTTAAACATAGTAGGTGCAAAGGGAAGTTAAGAATCCCTTGACAAATAATTTAACAAGAAAGCCTTGAAAATCACTATGAATAAAGAAATAACTAAAGACAGGGCATACCAATAACTTCCTTAACCAAACCCTAGCAAGTATACATCAAGACAACAATCCAGTGAACCATAGAAGGCAAGAAACTTGTAAGTCTTCTAGTGATTTCACCTTCAGGTAAAAAAAACATCTAAGACAACATGTAGTAATAATCAAAGAGTAGGGAACTCCTAATTTCCTTAATCAAACTAAAAATAACTTCAAAACAACCATAAAGATGAGAAAAAGGGCAAGGAAAACCATGCACCTCTTCAGCTAAACCCTAATTAGTAATACTTCAAAGAAAAGATCTCAAAAACGATGTTTAAGTTATATCAAAGAGCAGGGCTAAAAATAAAATACTTTTACATTGGCTCTATTAAATCATTCTTAAGATAAGAAATCATAAGTGGAACTAGAGAGCATTCATGAATTCTCTAATCTAACCTAGCATAGGAAAACATACATGCAGTGGAAAGCATAGAGAGCTAAGGTGCCTCTAAACAACATTTCTTAGCCTAAAATTGTTGTCTTACTGCATGAGAAAGATGAAAAAAAAATGATAACATAAGAAAACAAGCACTAGATAGGAAAGACGTCACTATTAACTATGTTCAGCAATCCTGCAAGTGAGCTTGCACCATCATCATGTAAATCAAGACATTCACAAAGTCCAAAGCCAAATTTATCCTCAATCTTCAATTCTATGATATTTTTCTCAATAATCAACCAACATGTATAATGATGCCTCAATGAAATATTTAACTATTAAGGAGGACCAAAACCCTAAATAGGGTTTAAAAATACCATTAACTACTCATAAATGCCAAATTTGTCCTATGAGACCATACAAGGCCCAAGGCACAAATATCCTAATCTAATAAATGCAAAATAACTTCAAATATAAATTTTGACCTTACTAGGAGTTATTTGCCTTAAAATTCCTCAAAAATATATTTTTTCAATAAATTTCTCTCTTTTGTTGACTTTGCAAGCAAGGGCGCAATGCCCGCACCAAAAAAATTGCTTGTTTTGTGACCAAGATTTGAAGGCCCTCCAGGTGTCCAAATGAACTCCTTGATAGCTCATTGGAAAGATTTTATAGTATCGTTTCCAAATCTGATTTTTTTTTTCCATTTGGTGTCCTTTTTCCTGCCTAAAAACTCATTCTCCCAAGACTACTCAGCGTGTCGCGCTAGCTCTAGAAAAAGGGTAGAAATGTGATTTTTGGGTGTTTTTGGCACTTTTGGAGTACCAGTTCTACTCGGAATTATTTGAATTTTTTTGTGGATGATTTCCTTGGCCTAAGGATTCCAAAAATTTAATCTATTCCTCTAAATAGTGCCCCAAAAAAGAGCACAATGCCAGTGGCACTACACCTTTGGCCCTTTAAAGCAGTCAAAATTTCAAATTTGCAAAAATGTGCCCAACATTAGATTTTGTTCTAATGATGATGGTTGGGATGCTTTTAGGGGATGGATCAGCTAGGTTACCAAGATTTTATTTCTCTTTTTCCTCATTGGTTCCACCATATCCTTCATAAGCCTCATTTTCGTGACTTCTCTTTCCTCACTGCTTGATTCTTCATTGTTTTCTTCCTTATTGGCATCTGAGTCCTCATCGCCTTCCTCTTCATTGCTTGATTCCTTAGTGCCATCTGATTCATTTCTCTCTTTGACTGACATATGCCCCACTGATTTATTTCTCACTGCTACCTTCATCACTGCTCTTTTCTTCACTTGTTTGATTTCTCATTAGCATCTTCCTCACTGATCTTTTCTTCACTTGTTTCATTTCTCATTGGCATCTGCCTCACTGATATGTGCCTCATTACCATCTCCCTCATTATTTGATTTACCTTTTCTTGATTCACTAGTACCATGAGAGGATGGTGAGGGATTGTAAGAGGGCCACCTTTGTGCTCATTATTTCCCAGAATTTGAGATTCTATATCACTACCACTGTCTCCCTCTCTTGAAATTTGAAAAAATCTTCTTTTCCAACCCTGATATTTGATCTGAATTTTGAGAAAAAAATAGAAGGTGATTAAATGGTAGCTTTTTGCAAGTGACGGGAAAAAGTGTTATGAAGGAAAAGGGTTTAGGAGGAATCTTGAGTGAATGAAAACCTTCACATCACCCTAATCCACCTTTTTCTATGACATATACTCCTTGAATCTATTTGGAGGTCCTTTCACAGGATTCTAGAACAATTTTGAGGGGATTTGAGCATTTGCAGGGCTTAGAAGCCTTCCAGGCCAAGCAAGCAGCGCCAAGGCCAAGGGCGCAATTCCTAGGCCAATGGTGCACCACTGAAGGCAAGCTTGTTGTAGGTGTCAGGGAAGGACACAACGCCTTTCCAGGTGTGCAACATCATGTTCCAGATACACACCGCCTGTGTAATTTACATAGGAAAAAATTGTCAGGGGCACAACGCCACATCCTAGGCATGTAGCACCACTCTGAGCAGACAGCGCTAGTCTGAGCATGCAACAACAGAAATTTTTTTCTAGATTTACTTGAAAATTGAAAAACTCTTTTTTGCTTAGTGCTCTTGATCACTTGTAAGGCAATGATGATTTTTTTGAAGTGTAAAATGGGCTTTCGTGGACTTAGGAATTTTGATTAAACTTTGATAACCCATTTCCTAATTCTTCAAGTCCTTCTCACTTTCTTCCACTAATGTTCTCTAACTCTTTTTCTTTCAGGTGACTGAAGAGATGAAATTAATCCTCTTCTTTCACTCCTTTGAGACTTTAAATATCTACTCTAATGATTTTGTGATGTTCACACACACCAGCTTCCTCTAATATTATGTGGTTTTCATGGTGAAGTTCAACTCAACCTTTCACCTCTTCTGACTAACCCTTTTATAATGTTTTCATGTAGGTTGATAAAATGATGATTTTGTCCTTTCCCTTTTCTTATTACACTTTGAGGCATGAAAAGTTATTCTGATGATTTGACCTATTCATCTTGACACAACAACGGATTAAAAAACCTCATTTTACTTCCACCTTTGGAGCTGAACCTTATCTTTTTCTCATTTAGACATGGAAAACTCATTTTGACAAGTTTAGGATTTGATAATATAGTGACATTTTCAAAACCATCCTTTGCTTGCACCATAGGGTTTAACATCATCATTTCACCATTCTAGTCACTTTTCCAAAACCACAGGTGCTCGGAGTGCTTTAAGAGAATCATCAGTGTTGTCTTCTAAGTTCTCTATAGCCCTTTCAAGTTCACCTCATCTTTTTCCCTATTTCATCAATAATCTATGAAATATTTTTCTTCATGTTTGGTCGTTGGTGTACCTCATACATGGTCATTTCTGCATTTGATCCTTACTTGGCACATTGTTGGCCCAATCAAGCTCAAATACCCTAATCCTCCTTAAGACCAAGTGCCTCCTGTCTTCATTTCTACAAGATGTCTTCCTTTAGTAACATACCATTTACCTTATCAATTTCTTCTACTGATTGACCTCTTAACACTCCTGCAGAAGTGCCAAGTTACATTTACCTTTTGTAGAACTTGAATTTGACAAGGTAGTCTTCTTTGTAGACTTTTAGATCTTTTCTTGAATAACCATGTCTCAACATTTCAAGACCTCTGAACCATATTCTAACAAAGAAAAATAGTGTCTGAAACACCAATGATTCACTTTGTACCTTATGAAACCCTAATTGACATAGTGGGAGGATCCTTTGACCTCGCCTTTGACTAAAAATTGGCTTGGAGTATTCAAGTGAAAAACAAAGTATTTTCCAAAATGTTGTATTGAACATCCAAAATCAAATGTACTTGATTTATCTAAAGAGCCTACAAAGATAGTTTTGAGACCATGAATGCTTGAGGAACTTAGGTATCATGGGAATGAATTAGTTTATAGGTAACCTTAGATGGAAAGTGGAGGTATGGGCAATGAAAAAATAGAGTAATGAGGTCATATGTAGGAAGAAAGGATGGATATGAGTGACACAAACCCATAAGGAGTTTTTTAGGAGTGGCAGGGTGACTATGGAATGAAAAAATGGTAGAATAGTGAAAAAAAATCTATAAGGATAATGAAGGCAGTGATATTTCTAAAATTCACAATATTCAAGGAATTTTGTTTTTAGAAATCTAGAACCAATATTTAGTCATCTACATGAAAAATATTGATGACTAATAGTGACTCCTCTTGGGGAGGGTAGCTCCTTTTCGGGAGGTGTCCAAGACCTCAGAGTTCAGATCTCTGATTTTTGAAGAGCAATACCTTACTTGTACTTGGCATATCGCTCTTCCTCCGTTTTCTAATGCTCTCTTGAAGCTATGATCTCAAAAATATGAAAAGACATGATTTATTCAATATCAGTTCTACCAACCCATCATACTTTGCCTAACGTTTTTTCTTCTTCTGGGTGCATTTGGATTAGAAAACCCTTGACATCATTCTTTATTTTGAAATAATAAAAACTATCTACTTCTACCCATTTCCCTTCAAAGAGATCAAATTAAGCTAATGGGCTCTGTTATTCTCTACATACTCTACTTATCTGTCAAGGTTAAGTTGTTTGACAAATTTTCATTCTCTAACCTACTAACATGAAATTTAAAACATGATCAAACCAAGTTTAAACAATCTGATTTGTCACGGTTTGTGTCATTTTGGACAAGCTGCACATGTTAGTCATCAATAATTTTTTTCTTTGTTGATGACTAAATGATTATCCCAAGATTTCTACAAACAAGGCTCATAAGCATTGTGAGTTGTAGAAATCTCATTGCCTTCATTATCCTCAAGATAATTTTTCACTATTTTATCATTTCATAATGTCTAGCTTTTATTACGAGTCCCAGAAAACCCATTAGAGGATTATGCCAATATTTCTATCTATATGTATTCACCTTTGGCCCAAATCCTCTGTTTTTTTTCCCTAAAACCCCCACTGCTACCTAATCCCACCAATCAAGAGCGTTGTCGTGTCTCCCAAAATACTCCCAAACACTTATGGTCGCAAACTATCGATGTAGACTCTTTAGATAAACCAAGTTCATTGGATTTTGGAACTTCAATAGATTAGTTTATCATAAACTCTATCTTACACTTGATGATCCCAAATCCTAGGTCTTAGTCCAAAAGCCAAGTCCAAGAATGCTTCCACTAGGTCACCTAGGGTTTCACAAAGTCATAAGGTGGATTTGGTATCCTAACAACTCTATTTTTCCTGCATGAGGAAATTGCATTCAAAGAAGAAAAAGACAGGTGATCTTGTCCAAACTGATCAAAAGGGTCATTCAAGGAAGGCTTTTTGGCCTAAAGCATAGATCTTGCAAGGGGACAGTTGCCCCTTGCTCACATTTTTGCAAAATAATCAATGGCCATCAACCTAGAAAAATGTAAGGTAATGGGAAAATGATCATAAAAAGACCATTCATAGCAAAGAAGAAAAGTTGCAGGTATATGTTTGAAAGAATCAAGGTTTGTGACAAATTTGACGAAACAAGTAAATTAGTCCAGGAGCTATAGAAACAATGGTCACCTCAACTCCATTAGTGCACTATTGAAGGTCTTTAGAAATAATAAATGATGTTTGAAAGGTTTTTGAGAACTTAGAAGGAAACACTATTTACTTTTTTCTAACATCCCTAAAACCTAAAAGTTTGGGGAGATGGAAAAAAATGGTTAAATGATGACAGAGGGCCTCCTTCAAAATAGCAGATGGCATGTCAAGGCTTTCAAGCTGCCATCTAGGGTTTTTCAAAGAGGCACTAATTCCACCTCATCAAAAGGTAAAATCAGAGGTCTTAAAGGGATCAAAGGAGGTAGACATAAGCTATACTTCAATACACCAAAAGAAGAAAGATAACAAAGAGTATCAGTCTAAGGGATTGAATTTTCAAAATACAATCAAAGTCCTCTTTAAAAAGACCAAAAGGAAAGCAAGAATGAGTTACAATTTCCCTCGGAGGAGATTATGATAAGCATAGGTTCACTGTTAGAGAAAAGAAGTGTCAATTTCCAAAAAAGGCAATGATCTAACGCAGAAGTTGTGTACGCACCTCCAAGAATAGAAGTGGCCAAGGGGAAACAAAAAATTATTTAAAAACTTCTTACTTTTCCAGCTATAGATATATCAATGTCAACATGGTCAAAGAAACAAACATGTAGCAGGTCTAAGAGTAGTAAAGACTCCAAAATGGTTTCCTTATCAAGAGCATATTCTGCAAGAGATAGATTGGCCATGAGTGACACTATTGCAGGACTGTCACAAATGGTTACCTACAGGAAAATTGGTAAGGACAAACAAACCTCATCTCTCTCACAATAATGGCACCCACGAAGGCTAAAGGGGTTTTTGATGCTTGCTGCTAGGTTTTTTACACCAAAATAGGGTTTCCCACTAATTCATAGTAAGATACATGACATAATTTCTGTCAAAGGTAAAAATGCCAAAAATGATCACATGTATGCTATCTACAAATGTTAAAAATCATGAAAAGTTTTATATTTACGAAAGGGGGTAAAAAGCATAGTTTGAGTTGGTTGAAGAGCTTGTCAGCCTTAGAGGAAGACATAAAATTTCTCCATCAAGGCAAGAAACCATTTCTTGAGACCCTGCTACCTACAGGATAAAAGATTAAAAAACCGTGAAAAATGGGGAAGAGGAATAAACTTTAGGAAAGTGATTTTTATCACAAAATTATTTTTAAAAGGGTATAAAGGATTTTATTTTATCCTCCTCCCAACTCATCTTGGCTTTTGAAGGAGAAGAAGATCCGTTGAAGAAGTTTTTCGGGTATTTCGTGCAAAATTTGGTAAAAAATTCAGGCGCTACGCACCGACGGAGGTGCTGCGCATAGGCCTAGACCGACCCGACTTGCCCATAAAGAAGCCTCTGGCACTACGCACAGAACAAAATTTGTCAAATTTTCTTAAAAAGTGGCCAAAATATTTTTTTTTTCCTCCAAGCTCCTACAAAGGGTTAAACAAGGTTAGTGGCCCATCTTCTCACCCTTCCAATTTTTTCTCTTACATGCATAATCAAAAGAGAAGTTCGAAAACCTAAAAACTTGGCCAAACCCTAGTCTTCATGCCAATCAAGCATTTGACCTTCAAGGGAAATAAATACCATTTTGAAGTTGTCATTAGCTTAAAGACACTCAAATACAAGAAAACCTCCTCCTAAAAACTCTGAAAAACACTCCTTGATAGCTCCATTTTCCCTGATTTGCTAAAATTTGCCCTCACATCACACATTTGTCCTCCTAAAGCTTTCACTAAGCTAAAAACCATTATGTTCTAAGATACACAAAGCAGTGAGCACTTGGATGAAGACATGGAGGGTGATGATACAAATGAATCACTCCCAAGTAAAGAAAGAGGTATTATTGATGATAAAAGATGAAAGCCAAAAAGATAGTGAAGACAATGATTGGCGTGACAGTCAGCAAAGAAAATAAACATGACAGTCAAGAGGAAGATGTGCATAAACATGAAAATAAGCCCATTCAAAGTGAAAGTAGTGAAAATATGGATGAAAATATTGAACATGAAGAAAAATAAGGTGAAAATAAAGAAATAGCAGATCAAGAAGAGGAAACCAACAAGGCACAAATAGGGTTTGATGAAGGAGACAGTGATAAAACAATGCCACTGAGAGGACATAAATGAAGGACAAGGCCAAAGTGAAGCAGATGCAAAGGTTGATGATCAACTCCAAGACCAAGGTAACAGTACTAAAGATAGAAAAAGGGTGACAATGATGAAAGTGTTGAAGGCAGCAGTAATGCTCACTACTCTCCTAATGGGAAAGATAATGATGCACAAAGTGATGGGAGATCTAGCTGTAATGGTAATGACAGAGTTTGAAAAAGGAGGCATTAATACAGAGGATGACCATTATTGTACAGCAAGTGAAAGACAAGGCAAGCAAGAAGACATTCATGACAATAGTCATCCACCTATGATAAATGAGGATACCCTTTTCATTGAAATTTGAGCACTCAAAGAAGGTAAAGACCAAGAAAAATTTAGAGAAATGGCTTAATATTTTCCATAGGCTTCTTAAACCTCTTCAGGGACCTCTCCACCAATTTTGTGGAAATTTGAACAAAATTTTGTTTTTTTTTTAATTTTGACCCATTTTGTGTGCAACACCCTAGGCGCTACGCACCAAATTGGTAAATCCTCAGCTCACTAAATTTTCATTTTTGGATTCCTCACATCACCATTTTTCTGGTCACCAATTTTCAGTTCATTTGGAGCATTTTTGACCCTCCAAACGGTCAACAAACATCAAACTTTTGACCTTTTGTCTCATTTTTAGACCAGGTGCTACACACAGAGAAGTGTTGGGAAAATTGGTTTTTGAACCATTAAATGGCATCCACTTAGCACAAATTAAGAATTTCTAAAATTATACTCATCCAAATTTCCAACGAGCCATCACGGAGCCAAATCCGATGTTGGGAAGGGGTCCAAAACGTAGCCATAAGAGACCCTATTTTCTGCTAAAGTGGCGCTCTGCACAGAGGCTGCCTAGTGTGTTTTGGACCAAAATTCAACAAAACACACTCATTTATTGTAGATAGATATTTTTGAGTTTTTTGAGGCAAATTACTCGAGAATTAGGTGCAAATATTTATTTTGGCATTTATTTCTTAGGATACTATGTGCCTTGGGCCTTGCATGGTCTCTTAGCCATAAATGACATTTATGGTTATATTTGACATTTTCCTACCACATTTAGGGTTTTAGTCCTCCTTTGATCCATAAATAGAGCATGAGGCCCCTATGTATTTTGTTGGAATTTGATGACCTTGAAGAGAAATATACATGGTTTCATGAGCTTGGAGAAGAAATTGGTTTTGTGAAGTGGATGAATGGCTTGTTTGGCTTGATGATGGAGAAGCTTGTTTGCAAGATTCCATAGTTTAGTGAATGGTGATGTTTTATTAACTTGTTAATTTTTTCTTGTTTTCATTTTGTTTCAATATTCTTGGCTGCTATAAAATAGAAAAGTATAGGTTGAGACATGTTCTTTGAGGCACCTCAGTCCTCCTGTTTGTTATAGCTTTGATGTTTTCTTCTTTTGGCCATCTTAAGGAATTCTTGATTGCTCCTTAGGTCCACCGAAACTTGTTTTTGTTTCATGTATGGTTATTATGCTAGCTTAAAAGTATGATTCATGGTATGCCCTGCTTATTTGAAGTTTTCAAAACCTAATCCTGAAGCCTTTATGTGGAATATTGATTGTTAGGTTAAGTCAAAGAGGTTTTGCTCGATCTTGCCCTTTTTCCATGCTTACCAACTTGTTTCGGAGTTCCCCATAGCTTGATATATGTTGTTTATGAGTTCCCTCTCCATAAATTAAGTTATTTGTATTATCTTATGTGTTTTCCAAAAATCTAAAGGTGAATTTCTAAAGTTTGAAGCTCTTATGCTTTCTATGTTTCACTGAAATATTTCTCTTAGATGTTTATTAGTTTAAAATATTGTTTATTGATCTTAATGGTTTTACCTAACTCATGAACTGTAACTGTTAAACTATATATGTTTAGGACCTCTTAGTCTTTCCCAAACTTAATGTTTACTACACCTCATAAATCACCTTAAGGATCCATTAATGTTGCTAAATCGGCCCTGCAACACACTCTGTTTCATCATTTAGACACTCTTGACTTTAATTTGACTCCATAGTCCAATGGCTTTGATATACTCTCACTCCACCTATTCCATTTGACCATCTTGCCCAACCAAAACAATCAACAAACCCTACACTTAGCAACTAGCCTAAAATAAAAACCCTAGAGAAAAAGGAACACATCCTTTGCACCCAAAAGAGAGATCCCTCTCTAAGTCCAAGAAGCCTAGGTCCTAGGACTCCAAATACTAGTTCCATGTTACCCTTTCATTTGGTCTACCAATCTTCCAAATCATGGGACCCTAACATTCTGGCGATCACTATGGGACTTTCTGAATATATAGTTTCCTGAATACCTCTTAAAACACTTTATACCCTCATTTTGACTTAGAAAAGTAGTGAATCTACCACCTCATTGCCACACTGACATTCTGGCAATCACGGTCGGACATTCTGAGTTAGTGAGAAACTAAGTATTCATTAGATCTCATAAAAATCATAAACATCCTTATATTGGTATTTAGTTGTTGATGATGGACAAAAAGAACATCCTTAAAATAGTAAACATCATCCACCTCACGACTCCATTGCTCTTCAGTAGTCTTGTTGACCCCACTAGTTCTTATAAACTCCCTTGGGAATGCATTGAGCAATTCCAATCATGATGATGGTGGACAAAAAATCTCAAATATTCAACCTGGCGACTCCACAACCTAAATATATCAAAAGACTCCACTTATAGAGAACTCTCGATTGGTTGAAAAGACATAGTGACGCTTTCTCATTAACAAATATGGATCCAAGGAAATAAATGAGATATGCTCCAATGAGGAGAGATCATATCCCTGGATTCCCATACAAAATGCCTCAAATAAATTGGATGAAAAACCTACATATATTTCAAGATGAAAAAGTTGATGACCCCTTGTTACATCCCATAAAATTTCGTATACATGTATGGAAGTTAAAGGTTGAATGGCATGAGGATTTCCTCATGAAAATGTTTATGGAAATTCTAGAGGGTAAGGCAAGAGAATGGTATGAATGGCTAAAATATGGTAGCTTGTTTTCCTTGAAATATTTCCACAAGGTGTTTTATGAACGTTATAAAGAATATTGTCCATATTTATCATTAGCTGAAATTTGTTGTGATCAATCTGAAGATTTCATACAACACCTTGTAAACATTGATGAGGATTTAGGTAATTAGCATCCTGAATATTTATTAGAAGAACTCCATGAATTTCATTCTCAACATAGTTATCATGATATCCTAGAGGAGTTAGAGCACGATCAAAAAATAGAAGGAAACCCAAAGAGTCTCTTTGAAAGAACAAGTAATGATTCACCATATCTTCTAGGTGAGGCTCAAGAAAACATTCAGCCTCAAAATCATACTTCACAAGAGAAGGAGAACTGTTGTACTTCTATCCAAAGAAAGAGAAAAATTCCTCCTCTTTTGACTGAATAAGAAATAAATTAGATGCTAAACATTCATCCAGCCTCTAAGCCTTCATATGAAAACAACATTCTCGTTCCTCCTCCTACTAATGCCATCTGCCATAAATCAGAAAGTGAACTTGTAGAGCAGTTCAAAGAAGAAAATATGGGTAACCCAATATGTTTGATTGGTTGAATTATTTATGTTGATGATTTTCCAAATTTTGATCAATTTGATGATGATGATGTTCTCCAAACAGAAGCTAACCTTGCAGAGCCATCAGCGGTTGATTTGAGGGATGAAGTTCACTATCATCAGATTGAAAGCAATAATCAACCAAGACAGGTCACCTATGCCGCTAATGAGGAAAGACTTGAGAGTTTAGAAGTATGTGAAGAGTCTTTGATACTTCTCTCTACTTCACTTCAGTCCATCAGAAATAACTTTCACATAATTGGTAATCAGCAGTCATTCAACGTTCATGTTGAGGTTGAGGAGGATGATGAACTTCTTGATAAAGTTGTAAATGAGAAGCCTTATCCTGAAATGGTTGAGGAAATCATTTATGACATAGAATTTTCCTCAGCTCTAGATGAGTACCCACCAAGTCTCATTGAATTTCCAATTGCAAATGAAGGCTTGGAAGTTGATAATCACAAGAGAGTTGTTCACCTACCTTCTCAAGAGGCTTTACTATCAAAAAGTGTCCTTTCTCATCAACATGATGACTTTCACACAGATTTCAGCCCACTCAATCAGAACATACCAAGTATGCTAGAAGACAACATTGCAATCTATGATGAGCCTACTAGTTTAGATAATCATGAGGAACAGGAAGAGTTTCTTTCCCAAAAAAGTCCAAAGCTTAGCCAAGTGTAGATAGAATCAGTCTCGAATCAATATTATTTTCTAAATCATCGCATTGAGGTATTATTCCAAGACCCCTTTGATATGTTCTTAAAGATAGGTGAAGAGGGATTAAAATATGTCAAGAACAGTTTGATGCAAGGTGTAAAGAAAAGTTTAGGCACTACTGTTCAAACACAAGTAAGGTGGGAGTGGCATTTTAACTTTTTCAGCACCCTCAAAGAGTTGAACCAAGATCCCTCATGCAATCATCTTCTTGATTGGTTGTATTGGAAAAGCGAGTTCACCAGCTGAATGTATATCATGTAAAAATTAGATTAGGATAGATAGGGATGCAAATAAGCTCAGCGTTTGAGCATATTTTAGTTATAGATTGTTTTGAAAATAAAAAAACAGAGAAAATATGAAAAATAGGGTAGATTTTAAAAGAGGTAAAGCCCCATACCCAAAAAATAGAACTACTGAAAGTGTGTAAGCCTAAATACCACTACTACTTTATAAAGAAGTCTTGTTTTAGTCATCTAGCCTAATCATGGCTAAAACATGTTTTAAATTTATTATTGATAAGTTAGTGAAAGATAGTTGGTAAAATTATTCAAGCTTGAATTGTCAAAAGATAGGTTAGGTAGAAAGATACTGGTTCCACATACTTAAAACAGAACCAACGAGAAAAATAGGGATGAGTAGAAAACAATGTATCCTAGCCTTGATTTTTCTAGTATTATTTTGTACAAAAATAACATTTTTGTGCAACTTTTTTTTATGCCACAAACCCATGGTAAGTCATATTGTCTAATCCTAGTTTAACCATGCTTTCAATTTCATGTATTTAGCTTAGTGAATAAATCCTTTCAACCAGTTTAACCTTGACTGTTGAATACTCTAGGTATAGAACTAAACGAGTTCATTAGCATAATCTGAACTCCTGGAAGAAATAAGTGTAGAAGTAGATAGTTTGTTTTGGTTTTAAAAACAAGATTATGTAAAGGTTGCTAGCCCAAATGCACCTAAAAAAAAAAATATAGGCAAGTAGGTTGGGTACGTAGAGATGAAGTTGAGCTAATCATGTCTTTCATATTATTGAGATCATAGCTTCAAGCAAACATCAGCAAATGAAACAAGGTAAAAGTTTGCCAAATGGATGAGGCACTAGTTTCCATCAAGCCAGAGATCTGAAGTTCTGGACACCTCCTCAAAAGGAGTTGCCCTCCCCAAGTGGAGCCACTATTAGTCATCATTAAATTTTTCCTTTGTTGATGACTAAATGATTATCCCAATATTTCTAGAAACAAGGTTCATAAACATTGTGAGTTCTAGAAATCTCACTGCCTTCATTATCCTCAGGATAAATTTTCACTATTTCATAATTCCATATTGTCAAAATTTGCTTAACAGTCCCAGAAAACCCATTAGAGGATTATGTCACTCTTTCTGTCTATATTTATTCACTTTTGTCCCAAATCCTTTGTTTTTATTTGCCTAAAAACCCCCCACTGCTATCTAATCCCACCAATAAACAACTTTGTTGTGTCTCCCAAAATACTCCCAAACATTGATGGTCTCAAAATATCTCTGTAGAATCTTTAGATAGATCAAGTGCACTAGATTTCAAATCTCCAATACATTATTTTATCATAAACTCTATCTTACACTTGATGATCCCAAATCCTAGGTCTCAGTCCAAAATCCAAGTCCAAGAAAGCTTCCACTAGGTCACCTAGGGTTTCACAAAGTCATAGGGTGGATTTGGTATCCTAACAAATTTGTTTTTCCTACATAAATAAACTACATTCAAAGAAGAAAAAGACAGGTGATCTTGTCCAAACTGATCAAAAGGGTCATTCAAGGAAGGCTTTTTGGCCTAAAGCACAAATCTTGCAAGGGGACAGCCACCCCTTGCTCACATTTTTGCAAAAGAATCAATGGCCATCAACCTAGAAAAAGGTAAGGTAATGGGAAAATCATCATAAGAAGACCATTCACAACAAAGAAGAAAATAAGCAGGTATATGTTTGAAAAGAATCAAGGTTTGTGACAGATTTGACCAAACAAGTAAATTATTCCAAGAGCTACAGAGACAAGGGTCATCTAAACTCCATAAGTGCACTATTGAAGGTATTTATAAATAATAAATGATGTTTGAAAGGTTTTTGAGACAACACTATTTACTTTTTCCTAACATCCCTAAAACTTAGAAGTTTGGAGAGATGGACAAAAATGGTCAAATGATGACAAAGGGCCTCCTTTAAAACAGAAGATGGCATGTCAAGGGTTTCAAGCTACCCTCTAGGGTTTGGAAAAGAGCCACTAATTACACCTCATCAAAAGGTAAAATCAGAGGTCTTAAAGGGATCAAAGGAGGCAGACATAAGCTATACCTCAATATACCAAAAGAAGAAAGATGACAAAGATTAGTGTAAGGGCTTTACTTTTCAAAATACAGTCAAAGGCCTCTTTAAAAATATCAAAAGGAAAGAAAGCATGAGTTAAAATTGCCCTGGGAGGTGATTATGATAATCATAGGTTCACTGTTAGAGAAAATAAGTGTCAAATTACAAAAAAGATAGTGATCTAAGGCAGAAGTTGTGTAGGCACCTACAAGAACAGAAGTGGCCAAGGGGAAACACAAAATGATTTAAAAACTGCTTACTTTTCCAATCAGAGATATATCACTATCAACATGGTGAAAGAAAAAAATATGTAATTGGTCTAAGAGTAGTAAAGCCTCCAAAATGGTTTCCTTATCAAGAGCATATTCTGCAAGAGATAGATTGGCCATGAGTGACACTACTACAGGACTGTCACAAATGGTTACCTATAGGAAAATTGGTAAGGAAAAAACAAACCTCATCTCTCTCAAAATAATGGCACACATGAAGGCTATAGGAGTTTTCGATGCTTGCTGCTAGGGATTTTAGACAAAAAAAAAGGTTTTCCCACTGATTCGTAGTAAGATACATGAAAGAATGTTTGTCAAAGGTAAAAATGCCAAAATTGATCCCATGTCTGTTGTCTACAAATGTTAAAAATCATGAAAAGGTTTATATTTACAAAAGAGGGTAAAAATCACAATTTGAGCTGGTTGAATATTTTTTCATTCTTAGAGGAAGACATCAAAATGTTCCATCAAGGCAAGAAACCATTTTTTGAGACCCTGCTACCTAGCAGATAAAAGGCTAAAAAACAGTGAAAAATGGGGAAGAGAAATAAACTTTAGGAAAGTGAGTTTTGTCACAAAATTATTTTCAAAAGGGTATAAAGGCTTTTCTTTTACCCTCCTCCCAGCTCATCTTGGCTTTTGAAGGAGAAGAATATCTATTGAAGAATTTCTTAGGGTATTCTACGCAAAATTTGGTAAAAAATTCAGGCGCTACGCACCGTCGGAGGCACTACACACCCGGTCGTCGATGCTGCGCACATAGTGAGAAGTCGTAGTTCAAATTTACACTGCACTATGCACTGGGAGGGTAGTTCTATGCATTATCCAGGGCTTTATGCATAGACCCAGACTAACCCAACTCACCCACAAAGAAGGCTCTAGTGCTACGCACAGAGCAGAATTAGTCAAATTTTCACAGAAAGTGGCCAAAATCCAATAATTTTTGCCTCCAAGATTCTGAAAAGGGTTAAACAAGGTTGGTGGCCCCTCTTTTCACCCTATCAAGTTTTTCTCTTACATGCATAATCAAAAGAGAAGTTCGAAAACCTAAAAAATTGGCCAAACCCCAATCTTCATGCCAATCAAGAATTTGACCTTCTAGGGCAATAAATACCATTTTGAAGTTGTCATTAGCTTAAAGGCACTCAAATATTAGCAAAAATCCTCCTAAAAACTCTGAAAAGCACTCCTTGATCACTACATTTTGCCCTCATTTTCTAAAAACTGTCGTCACATCGTACATCTATCCTCCCTAGACCTAAAGCTTTCACCAAGCTAAAAACCATTCTGTTCTAGGATACACAAAGTAGTGAGGACTTGGATGAATACAGGGAGCGTAATGATAAAAATGAATCACTCCCAAATACAGAAAGAGGTATTGATGATGAGAAAAGATGAAAGCCAAGAAGATAGCGAAGACAATGATGGGGGTGATAGTCAGCAAGGAAAATAAACATGACAGTCAAGAGGAAAATGTGCATAAGCATGAAGATAAGCCTAATCAAAGTGAAATAAATGACAATATGGATGAAAATATTGAACATGAAGAAAAAGAAGGTGAAAATAAAGAAATAGCAGATCAAGAAGAGGAAACCAGCAAGGCAAAAATAGGGTTTAATGAAGGAGACAATGATAAATGAATGCCACTGAGAGGACATCAATGAAGGACAAGGCCAAAGTGAAGCAGATGCAAAGGCTGATGATCAACTCCAAGACCAAGGTAACAATACTAAAGATAGAAAAAGGATGACAATGATTAAAGTGTTGAAGGCAGCAATAAGGCTCACTTCTCTCCCAATGGGCAAGATATTGATGCACAAAGTGATGGGAGATCTAACAGTAATGGTAATGACAGAGTTTGAAGAATGAGGCATTAATACAGAGGATGACCATGATAGTACAACAAGTGAAAGAAAATGAAACCAAGAAGACAATCATGACATTAGTCATCCACCTATGATAAATGAGATACCATTTTCATTGAAATTTGAGAACTCGAAGAAGGTAAAGACCAAGAAAAACTTAGAGAAATGGCTGAATATTTTCTATAGGCTTCTCAAACCTCTTTAGGGACCTCTCCACCAATTTTGGGGCAATTTGAAAAAAAAAATATTTTTTTGAAATTTTGACCCCTCTGTGTGGAGCACCCTAGGTGTTACGCACAAAATTGGTGCATCATCAGCTCAAAAAAAATGAATTTTTGGATTCCTCACATCACCAAAAGGCGTCTCACCAATTTTCAAATCAGTTGGAGCATTTTTGACCCCCCAAAAGGTCAACAAACATCAAACTTTTGAACTTTCTCCCTCATTTTCAGACCAGGCGTTGCACAAAGAGTAGTGTTGGGAAAATTAGTTTTTGAATAGGTAAATGGCATCCACTAAGCACAAATCAAGAATTTATAGAAATTATATTCATCAGGCTTTCCAACGAGCCATAAAGGAGCCAAATTTGGTGTTGGGAAGGTGTCCAAAACTCAACCACAAGAGACCCTATTTTTTGCTGAAGTGGTGCTCTGCACAGAGGCTGCCTAATGTGTTTTGGACCAAAAGTCTACAGAACACGCTCATTTATTGCAAATAGATATTTTTGAGTTTTTTGAGGCAAATTACTTTAGAATTTGGTGCAAATAGTTATTTTGGCATTTATTTCTTATCATATTATGTGCCTTGGGGTTTGCATGGTCTCTTGGCCATAAATGACATTTATGGTTATATTTGACATTTTCCTACAACATTTAGGGTTTTAGTTCTCCTTTGATCCATAAATACAGAATTAGGCCCCTATGTATTTTGTTGGCATTTTATGAGATTGAAGAGAAATCTACATCGTTTGATGAGCTTGGATAAGAAATTGGTTTTGTGAAGTGGATGAATGGCTTATTCGGCTTGATGATGGAGAAGCTTCTTTATGTTGGAAATTGTATAAACCAATGCTCCCTTTGTGTTTCGCGACATGGACTAACCGCCTTTCGTGGATCCTTATCTCTAGCGATGCGATCGTTGACTAACACCTGTGGGTTTTGGTCTAACGGCAATCATGATTCCCAACAAGTGGTATTAGAGCGTAGGTCACGAGTTCGATACACACCCGGCTCGCGTTGGGGGGGAGATTTTTGGAAATTGGATAAACCAATGCTCCCCATGTGTTTCACGACATGGACTAACCGCCTTTCATGGATCCTTATCTCTAGCGATGCGATCCTTGACTAACACCTATGGGTTTTGGTGTAACGGCAATCGTGATTCCCATCAGTTTGCAGGATTCCATAGCTTGGTGAATGGTGATGTTTTCTTAACTTGTTAATTTTTTCTTGCTCTCATTTTGTTTCATTCTTCTTAGCTGCTATAAAATAGAAAAGTATAGGTTGAGACATATTCTTTGAGGCACCTCAGTCCTCCTATTTGTTATAGCTTTGATGTTTTCTTCTTTTGGCCATCTTAAGGAATTATTGATTGTTCCTTAGTTCCACCAAAACTTGTTTTTGTTACATGTATGGTTAGTATGCTAGCTTACAAGTATGATTCATGGTATGCCCTGTTTATTTCAAGCTATTGATTTGAGGTTTTTGTGACTTATGTTGTTGTGTGTAGAATCTTCTGGATTAATCGCATCCATTTTTTATGTAATCGACGTTTTGAACCAATCCTCTGTGATTCATCATTAGGATAGATCAATGGATTTTTTCAAATCTCATCATAGGGTATAAATGAAGAAGAGTGAGTGACAATGAGCAGAAGGAAACTGGGAGGCTAACCTTAATTGATGGAGGAAAAATAATTAAATTACTTGATATCTTTCTAATTGATATCTTTTTAATTAAATACCCTAAAGTTGGTTTTTATTAAAGTGATATTATCATTTAATATCTTTCTTAATTTAAATAAATAATTAAATAACTAAAATTAAGTTATGAAAGAAATGTGATATTGTTTTAATTAATAATAGATATCTATGTTCTTTGTTATTGATGATTTTTAATTTTAAATAATGATTATTAAAATAATATCTAATAATAGGCCTCATTTTAATTAATGACTCTAAAGTTAGTTTTTAATAGAAGAGATTAATTAATATATATATATTTTTAATAGATAATTAAATATCTAAAAATAAAGTTATTTCAAATTCCCCAATTGTGAATTATTATTTTAATTAATGAATAAATATGTTTTCAATTATCACACAATGTCAAATAATAATATTATTTTAATACAAGATTAATAATTAAATGGGGATGTAGGTGAATATAATGAATTCTAATTCTTTATGGATTTGGAATATGGGGTTGATGATGTTTCTTAAAAATTAAAGATTACTAAAATTTGAATTACAATTTTTTAATTTAAGATAAAAGATGCTACGAGATTAATAGATTAGATAACTAAGGGGAAGAATGAATGAAAAGAGAGGGGGAGGGTGGGGGGGTGTGGTTGTTAGTGGGGTTGAGTAAAATTAATCGAAAAAGGGGGTTGGGGGGGGACAAGGTAGAAGACCAAGGCAGAGGTATAGAGAAATTAAAAGGTTAGAGGAGGAAAATACGAAAAAAGAGAAGCAGGGGGAGTTATTTTAGGGCAGGTTGGGGATATAGAATAGGAATCCAGTTGTCACTTATTTTCCAGCCATCATCATGGTTGAGGTTGTTAGGGTGTTTTCCAATTTCAATGACTTCCCTAAATTTCCTTTGGTGATAATGGTTAATTTTAGCCAAAGCCTGAGAGTCCTTGACACAAATGTGATGATTTTTTTTGCTGGAATGTTCAACTAGAGATGATTTTTTGGAGCGGTTATGTTTTATGTCAGCGGCTTATTCTTGAATCCAAGTCATGATTGATCGACCAGTTTTAGCAATGTAGGGTTTGCCACATGAACATGGAATTCAATAAACTCCTTTGTGGAATCTTGGATCAATGGGATCTTTGACTGATTTGAGACATTTGTTGATAGTGTTCATAGGTTTGAATATTGTTTTAATGATATTCTTTCTTAAAATCTAAGAAATTTTTTCAGTGGTGCCCAATATATAGGGGAGGTGAACTTTACCAGTTATATCTTCCGAAGTTTGCTTCTCTATAAAGCCATTTTAAGCATTTTTGAAGGCTTTGATTCCTTTGATTCTTTTGTATCCATTATTTATAAATGTCCCCAGGAGATGGTTTTTCTCTTGTTCAAAATGATCATGATCGGCGATGCACACAGCTCTGGTTTCCAAGGTCTTAAGGACCCCAAGTTTCTGTGTGGGATGTTGGTGAGAGTTGGCATGAATGACTTGCTCAGTGTGGGTTTTCTTTCGATATACTTGGTGGGATATGGAACCATCAATGTTTTTGTTGATAAGGATGTAAGAAAGGGAAGGATGTCATTTTCTTCCACCTCTATGGTAAACTTGATGGACTCAAAAAGACTATTCAAGTGGTTCAAGAAAATATCTATATTTTCCCTTCCATGAGGCCAAATGGAAAACATGTTTTCCATGTATCTTTTCCAAAGTTTGGGTTTTAGAGGGGAGGATTCAATGGCTTTTACTTCAAATTCTATTTCAAGTTTTCAAAACCCTATCTTGAAACCTTTCTGTGGAATATTGACTGTTAGTTTAAGTCAAAGAGGTCTCGTTCGATCTTACCCTTTGCCCATGCTTACCAACTTGTTTCAGAGTTCCCCACAGCTTGATATATGTTGTTTAGGAGTTCCCTCTCCATAAATTGAGTTATTTGTATTATCTTATGTTTTTTCCCAAAATCTGAACGTGAATTTCTAAAGTTAGAAGCTCTTATGCTTTCTATGTTTCATTGGAATGTTTCTCTTATATTTTTATTAGTTTTATTTTATTGTTTATTGAGCTTAATGGTTTTCCCTATCTCATGAATTGTAACTGTTAAACTATATATGTTTAGAAACTCTTAGTCTTTCCCGAACTTAATGTTCACTACACCTCATACATCGCCTTAAGGATCCATTAACCTTGATAAATCGGCCCTGCAACACACTTTGTTTCATCATTTAGAAACTCTTGACTTTCATTTGAATCCATAACCCAATGATTTTGATAGACTCTCACTCCACCTATTCCATTTTACCATCTTACCCAACCAAAACAATCAACAAACCCTACACTTAACAACTAGCCTAAAATCAAAACCCTACAACAAAAAGAACACATATTTTTCACCCAAAAGAGAGATCCCTCTCTGAGTGTAGGAAGGCTAGGTCCTAGGAATCCAAAGACTAGTTCCATGTTACCTTTTCATTTGGTCTACCAATCTACCAAATCACGAGACCCTAACAGCACATAGACTTTATTTTTGTACAATAAAAACTAAAAACTTGAGGGCTAATAATTTGTATTTTGATATGCATCCCTCTCATTTCTCTTTGGTTCATTTTTAAGCTTCGGTAACCAACATCTTTCCGTAATCTAATCTACTGAAAAACCAAGTTTACATGGTCTGGCGAATCTTCTTTCACTAACCTATCAACATAAATTTAAAACATGTCTAATCATGATTAGGCTAAATGACTGAACAAGACTCTATTTTTTCAACAGGATTGGCATTTAGGCTTGCACATTTTCAACAATACTGTTTTTTGGTATGGGGTTGTATCTCTTCTTTTCACTTGCCCTCTTTTCTTCTTCTCTTTGTTTTTATATTTCATTTTTCCTCCTTTTTGTCAAAACAATATGAAACTAAAGCTATAAAGATGCTCATAGTTATGAGCTTATTTTCACATCTCTCTATCCTAATCTAACTTACATATGATATATATTCATTTGGTGAACTCCCTTTTCCAATATAGCCAATCAAGTAGATGATTCCATCAGTGATGTTTGTTCATCTCTTCCAGTGTGTTAAAAAAATAAAAAGGCCACCCCCACCTCACTTGTTTTTGAACAACAGTGCCTAAAATTTTCTTTAAACTCTGCGATAAACTGCACCTGACATATTTTACTCCCTCTTCAAATGTCTCTAAGAAACTAGAAAAAGGATCTCGAAACAATACCTGGCTCTAAGGATTTGAATAATCAACTATATCGAGGACCATTCCTTCCTCCTCTTGGCTAAGCATGAGATTATTTTGGGAAAGAAACTCTTCTTCTTCCTCATGATCATCCATATTGGCAGCCTCATCATATATTGCAATGTTTTCCTCTAGAAAACCTGATATGCTCTAGTTGAGTGGGTTGAATTCTATGAGAAGGCCATCATGTTGATGAGCAGGAGCACTCTTTGGCAATAAATATTATTAAGAAAGTATAGCCTTAGAATCAATCTTTTCCTCTGTTTCTTCATGAGGCAATATTGTAGCACACAAATCAAGAGGAGAACAAACAGAAAATTTTTGTTTACATGAAAGTTTATAGGTTGGCTACATGTTTAGAATTTTATTGATTTTCTCTTCAGTTAAAAGAGGAGATATTTTTCTCTTTCTTTGGATAGAACCACAGTTTCTCTCTTGTGAAGGCTGGTCATAGGGCTAAATGTCTTCTTTGTTGTTAAAATCAATACTCAAAGACTGTTGAGTTCTAATTGCATTAAGGTTGTCCTTGATAAACTAAAATGAAGTACAACAAAGAGGTAAAGATCCTTCTCCTTCTTCTGAACTATCTGCACTTTTTTCTTCACTCCCATAGCTAATCTGTGTTTGTTGATTACTATATTTGAGCTGCTAAAAATGAATGTATTTGTCCCACAAACTAATCACTGATTCTTCTGTAGTGCTAGCTTCAGTCTGGAGGACATAATCATCATCATATTTATCATACCTGGGCATATTATTCATATAAAAAGACTTATCTAATATGCTCACTAGATAAGCATATTGCTCTACCATATGTTGATCTATAAGTATATTTTCCGATCTATGGTAGTAGGGATTAGAAACAGGGTGTTTATGGCCAAAAGCTTCTTCTTTTCCTAGGATTCAACCACAGTGGTCTTCTTTATCTTGTGAAAGATCATAAGGTTGAATGTATTCTTGAGCTTTACACATAAGAGATGATGAATCATTACTTGTCCCTTTAAAGAAATCTTGTGGATCTTCCTTTATTTTTTGATTGATTTCATCCTCAACTAACTCCTCTTGGTTGTCATGAAAGTTAAATTGAGTATGAAATGTATGGATTTCCTCTACTAGATCTTCAGGATGCCAATTTCCCAAATCTTCATTAATGTTTACAAGGTATTTTATGAGATCTTCAAATTGATCACAACAATTTTCAGCTAATGATAAAGATGAACAATTTTCCTTATAATTCTCATAGAATACCTTGTGGAGATCCTTTAAAGAAAACAAACTACCAGGGTCTAGGCCTTCATACCATTCTCTTGCTTTACCTTCTAATGTTCCCATGAACATTTTCATAGGTCAGTCCTCATGCCATTCAACCTTTAACCCCCATACATGCATATGAAATTTGATGAGATGTAACAAGGGGTCATTAATTTTTTCATCCTGAAAAATAGACAGGTTCCTATCCCAATTTATTTGAGGCATTTTGTAAGGGAATCCAGGGATATGATATCTGTTCATTGGAGCATACTTGCACTGTATCCTAGGATCCATATTTTTCAATTAGTCAAAGGAAAGGGCTAATGCATCTTTATAACCAGTCTAGAGTCTTCTACTAGTGGAGTCTTTAGGTATATTGAGATTTTTGGAGTCTCCAGGTGGAAGATTTCAAATTTTTTGTCCATCATCAGCAATATTAGGATTAATTAATGCATTCCCAGGGGAATATGTGAGAACTAGTGGGGTCAACATGGCCATTAAAGACCAGTGGAGTCACCAGGTGGATTATGCTTACTGTTTTGACGATGTGCTTATTGTCCACCATCAACAACTAAACACCAATATAAGAATTTTTTTGGGTTTTTGAGGTCTTAAGGAATAATTAGGATGTCATTGACTCAGAAGTCTCACCGTGATCACCATTATGTTAGGTCCCTATAGTTTGTCAAATTAGAAAGACCAAATGTACAAGGGTAACATCAAACCAGTCTTTGGAGTCCTAGGACGTAGCTTTCCAGGACTCAGAGAGGGCTCTCTCTATGTTTTTGTAAAGGATGTAACTTGTATGATTTTAGGGTTTCGATTTTAGGCTAGTTACAGGGATTAGGTTTTATTTGTTTGTTTGTTTGGTTGGGTAGGTTGTCAAGAAAAATAGATAGAGTGAGAGAGGTTTAAACCATTGGGCTATGGAGTATGAAAAAGGTCTTAAGAAGTGCAACAATATCCCAAGGGTATATCATAGGGCAAGTCTAACAAAGCCCATTGGATCTAAAAGCTTATGCGAGTGAAGTGAAAAAATAAATTGTGAACATAGTAGGTGCAAAGGCCAGTTAAGAATCCTTTAACAAATACTTTAACAAGAATAGCCTTTAAAATCACTATGCATAAAGAAATAACAAAAGATAGGGAATACCAATAACTTCTTTGACCAAACCCTAGAAAATAGACATCAAGACAACAATCTAGTGAACCATAGAAGGCAAGAAAAGTGTAAGTCTTCTAGTGATTTCACCTTCAGGTAAAGAAAACATCTAAGAAAACATGTAGTAATAATCAAACTCCTAATTTCCTTAATAAAACTACAAATAACTTCAAAACAACCATTTAAGATGAGAAAAAAGGTGGGGCAAAGCATAGACCTCTTCAACTAAATTCTAATTAGCATTACTTCAAAGCAAAGATCTCAAAAACAATGCTTAAGTTACATCAAAGAGTAGGGCTAACCATAAACTACTTTGACATTGGCTCTAATAAATCATTATTAAGATTAAAAAGCATAAGTGTAACTAGAGATCATTCAAGAATTATCTAATCTAACCTAGCAGAGGAAAACATACAAGCAATAGAGATAAGACAGAGCTAAGGTGCCTCTAAACAACATTTCTTAGCCTAAAATTTCTTTCCTACTGCATGAGAAAGATGAAACAAAATGATAACATAAGAAAACAAGCACTAGATAGGAAAGACATCACCATTAGCTATGTTCAGGAATACTACAAGTGAGCTTGCTCCATCATCATGCAAATCAAGACATTCACAAAGTTCAAAGCCAAATTTCTCCTCAATCTTCAAGTCTATGATAATTTTTTCAATAATCAACCAGAATGTATAATGAGGCCTCAATGCAGTATTTAACTAGGAAGGATGACCAAAATACTAACTAGGGTTTAAAAATATCATTAACTACTCATAAATGCCCAATTTGTCCTATGAGACCATGCAAGGCCCAAGGCACAAATATCCTAATCTAATAAATGCAAAATAACTTCAAACATAAATTTTGAGCTAACTATGAGTGATTTTCTTTAAAAGTCCTCAAAAATATATTTTTTCAATCAATTTTTCTTTTTTTGACATTGCAGGCAAGGGTGTAGTGCTAAGGCCAAGGGCGCATCACCTACACCAAAAAATTTGCATGTTTTGTGACCAAGATTTGAAGGCCCTCCAGGTGTCCAAATGAGCTTCGTGATAGCTCATTGGAAAGCGTGTCCAGCTTAGTTTTGAAAATATAATTTTTTTTTCTATTTGGTTTCCATTTTCCTGCCCAAAAACACATTCTGCCAAGACTTCTTAGGGCACAGCACGAGCTCTGGAAATAGGGCAAAAAGGTGATTTTTTGGGTTTTTTTGGCACTTTTGAAGTACCAGTTCTGCTCCAAATGATTTGAATTTTTTTTTGGATGATGTTCTTGGCCTAAGGATTCCAAATGTGTAGTCCATTACTTAAAAGAGTGCCCCAAAAAAGAGCGTAGAACCAGTGGCGCTGCACCTTTGGCCCTTTAAAACAGTCAAAATTTCAAATTTGCAAAAATGTGTCCAAAATTAGATTGTGTTCTACTAATGATGTTTGGGATGCTTGTAGGGGATGGATCAGTGAGGTTACAAAGGTTTTATTTCTCTTTTTCCTGATTGGTTCTACCATTTCCTTCATAAGCCTCATTTCCCTCATTGCTCTTTCCTCACTGTTTGATTCTTCATTGTTTTCTTTTTTATTGGCATCTGAGTCCTCATTGCCATTCTCTTCATTACTTGATTCCTTAGTGCCATCTGATTCATCTCTCTCTTTGACTGACATATGCCCCACTGATTGATTTCTCACTACTCTTTTCTTCACTTGTTTGATTTCTCATTAGCATCTGCGTCACTGATATTTTCTTCACTTGTTTCATTTCTCATTGGCATCTACCTCACTAAAATTTTCCTCACTAATATGTTCCTTGTTTCCATCTCCCTCATTGTTTTATTTACCTTTTCTTGATGAGCTAGTACCATTAGAGGATGGTGAGGGATTGCAAGAGGGCCACCTTTGTGCTCATGCTTTCTTGGCATTTGAGACTCTATATCACTGCCACTGTCTCTCTCTCTTGACATTTTAAAAAATATTCATTTCCAACCCTAAAATTTGATGTGAATTTTGAGATAAAATAGAAGGTGATGGAATGGTAGCTTTTTGCAAGTGAGGGGACAGAGTGTTATGAAGGAAAATGGTTTAGGAGGAAACTTAAATGAATGATAACCTTCACAACACCCTAATCCACCTTTGTCTATGACTGATACTCCTTGAATCTGTTTGGAGGTCCTTTGGCAAGATTCTGGAAGAATTTTGAGGTGATTTGAGTGTTTGTAGGGCTTAGAAGCCTTCCTAGCCAAGCACGTAGCACCAAGGCCAAGGGCACAGTGTCGAAGGCAAGCTTGCTTTAGGTGTCAAGCAAGGGCACAGTTCCCTACCAGACACGCAACGGATATGTAATTTACATAGGAAAAAATTTCCAGGGGCGCAGCACCACCTCCCACGCGTGCATCACCAGTCTGAGCACCAGACAATTTTTTCCAAATTTACCTGAAAATTGACAAACTCTTTTCTCCTTACTGCTCTTGGTCACTTGTAAGGAAATTATGATTTGTTTGAAGTGTAAAATGGGCTTTCATGGACTTAGGAATTTTTATTAAACTTTGATAACCCATTTCATAATGCTTCAAGTCCTTTTCACTTTCTTTTGCTGATGTTCTCTGACTTTTTTTCTTGCATATGACTGAAGAGATGAAGTTAATCCTCTAACTTTACTCATTTCACACTTGACATGTCTATTCTGATGATTTTGTGATGCTTGCACACACCAAATTCCTCCAAAATTATATGGTTTTCATGGTGAATTTCAACTCAACCTTTCACCTTTTCTAAATAGCCATTTTACACTGTTTTCATGCAAGCTGATAAAATGACAATTTGGTACTTTCGATTTTATTATTACTCTTTTAGGCATGAAAAGTTATTCTAATTATTTGACCTATTCATCTTGACACAAAAACAGCTTTAGAAGCCTCCTTTACTTCCACCTTTGGAGCTGAACATCATATTTTTCTCATTTAGACATGGAAAACTCATTTTGACAAGTTTGGGATTTGATCAAACAATGACATTTTCAAAACCATCCTTTGCTTGCACCATAGGGTTTATCATCATCATTTCACCATTCTGGTCACTTTTCCAAAACCTTAGGTGTTTTTAGTGATTTAAGGCAATCATCAGTGTTGTCTTCTAAGTTCTCTATAGCCCTTTCAAGTTTACTCATTTCTATCTAGTTCACCTCATATTTTTCCCTATTTCATCAATAATCTCTAAAATAATTTTCTTCATGTTTGAAATCTGGTGTACCTCCTGCATGGTCATTTATGCATTTGATCCCTGCTTGCCACACTACTAGCCCAATCAACCTCAAAAACCCTAATCCTCCTTAAGACCAAGTGCCTCCTATATTCCTTGCTACAAGATGTCTTCCTTTAGGAACATACCATTTACCTTATCAATTTCTTCTGCTGATTTACCTCTAACACTCTTGCTGAACTGCCAGGTTACATTTACCTTTTGTAGAACTTGAATTTGACAAAGTAGTCTTCTTTTGAGACTTTCATATTTTTTTTTGAATAACCATGTCTCAACATTTCATGACCTTTGAACCATATTCTAACAAATAAAAACAGTGTCTGAAACACCAATGATTGACCTTGGACCATATGAAACTCTAACTGACCTAGTGGGAGGATCCTTTGACCTAGCCTTTGAATGAAAATTGGCTTGGAGTATTCAAGTGAAAAATAGAGTGTTTGTCAAAATGTTGTATTGAAGGTCCAAAATCTAATGTAATTGATTTATCTAAAGAGCCTACAGAGATATTTTTGAGACCATCAATGGCTGAGGAACTTGGGGATTGTGGGAATGAGTTAGGCTATAGGTAACCCTAGATGGAAATTGGAGTTATCAGAGAAGGAAAAACAGAATAATGAGGTCATATGTAGGAAAAAAGGATGGATATGAGTGGCACAAGCCCATAAGGAGTTTTGTAGGAGTGGCTGGGTTACCATGGAATGGAAAAATGGTAGAATAGTTAAAATGTTTCTATAAGGATAATGAAGGCAGTGAGATTTCTAAAATTCACAATATTCAGGGAATTTTGTTTTTAGAAATCTAGAACCAATATTTAGTAAAATACATGAAAAATACTGATGACTAACAAGTTATATGATATAGTACAATAGAAGAAAAAAAAGATTCAAGTTTTCCTTTGAGAAATTAGAAAATGTGAAATAATTATACCTAGAATCTGAGGCAAGCCTTCTTTACCTCCTTGCTTGTAAGCTCCAACTCTAACTCCAAGTACTATAATTAGAACCTGCACACATGACTAAAGCAAGAAAATAAAACACAATCCACATAGGATAATATAAAATATATCTTCAATAAATGAGAATGTCATTGAAACATATGAGGGAAAACATAACACAGCAACTATAGGAAAATAAGAGATTTTTTGTATTGGAAAATATAGGAGAGAGTTTACAGCCATAAATAAAAATTGACGTTGTAGATGTCTCCCAAGTTGATTTTTCCTTCCTTGTCACAAAGAAAACCTCACTATAAAACCTAATGCATGAATATGGTGACTCATTTAGGCTCAAATTAGCAGAAAGAGGGCAATATCAATCTCCAAAATCCAACCCAAACCTTATGGGAGGCGGTAAATTTATAGGAGGAGTGTGGTAGTTTATAAATTGTTATCGAATTACCAATCTAGGCTTCATATCCACATATTATGGGAGGATGTGCACAAGGGATAAGATATAGGTCTCCAAGATATGATCATATAGGAATTTAAGATATTTTTCGATGGAAAATAGTTAAAATTACCTTGGAAGCTTTTGGAATAAGAGGCTTCAAAAATATTTTTAATTTTCTCGAATTTCAGGAATGAGTGCACTTGTAGGGTAGAGAAACCTACACTGATCAATGTGGGTGCTCAATTATGCAACATGAGACAAATTTAGGTGTACCAAGGGTAAGGGTGCTTTGGGGGAAAAAACATGATTTTTGAGCTATTTGATCCAGAAATTTAGAGATTTTGGAGAGGTGATTCTTAGGGCTTTGCAAAGGGATAATGATAAAGTGTTTAAGGATGTTTATCAATTCATTTTTTGGGCCTTTTGAGCTGATGTGACAAAATGACACGTAATAGACCACCTATTCAATTGATTGAATTCCTTATTTATCATTTTAATATATATCCAAGATGAGCGGCTAAGGTTTTATGTGGAAAAACTATAAAAAGTGAGTAAAAGTGTGATTTATATGTTTCATACAATATAATTTGCACCAATAAGTAATAAAAACACATAATATATCATTAACCCTCCTATTTAGGGATGGATTCATCCATAGCTTTTTTGTTTATGCAATTTTTCAACCATAAAACTACACTAAAAACTCTTAATCCTCTGTCTTTTTGGAAGGAATTATTCCTTTCTTGATTATTCATCAAAAGGCCTTTTCACTTTTCTATTATATTAAATAATGTACCTTGCTATTGAAAATCAACAAAACCTTAACATAAAACTACCATAAAATTAGTTTAGGAACTAAGTACCTTAGCTTTGGCTTAGAACATAGAGGATTTCTAGGATTTCTTAGTACTTGATCTCATCTTATATGCCTTAAATAAATTACATTGAGACATAATTGTTTATTATCCTTCAAGGGAAGCCTACCTGGTGGTTTTTTTGTTGAAATTTGGGATATCTAAAGGGATATTCTATGGTATGGATGGCAACAATAGATTATGACAAATCATGCCATTAGTAATCTTTTCCATGTCAAGAATTTCCAAGGATGTGACAAAAAGGTAATTAAAAGGAGGATCATGATTGGGTTGGTGCATTTTTGAATCTAAGTTAGCACTTGGAGCTATAACATGATAGGAACTATGGGTTGCATGTATGGTGGGTTGAGGTGAGAACTTGGAGTTAGAGAAACTAGGAATTGAAGGTTAATCATAGGGGAATAAGTTCCCTTGTGTGTAGTCCTTAGTACAAAATGTTCCATCGAGGTTGGATCCACTAATGAATGTCTGTTTGAATCCTATCGAATTTTGAAACAGGATGTATATTACATGTTGGAAAATTACTTGGGGGAGGTACTTGTAACAACTCTATTGTTGCCAAATGGAGTGCCACCATAATAGGTTTGGGGCCTTCTAGAGTGCTACCTAATATGTATTTGTAGACTTGAAGGTTTTATCAAATGTGCAAGTAAAATTTTTTCTTTTAGGAAATCGACCAATTTGTAAATGAAAATAAATTAAAGGTTTTTATCCCATTTTGAAACATAAAAATAGAGACAATAATACCATACACGTCAACGCAAAACAACAAAATGATAAAGGAGTTCGCTCCTCATGGTATACATTTCCTATTTCAGTTTCCAAAGTTGAACCTCTTTCATTAAGTAATAAAATCTATGATTTCATGGATTTACAATGCTCATAATGTCTCCAATGGCTCTAGAATAGTCACAAACCCAAATTTAGGCTCTTTATTGGCTCGTTTTGGTCAAAAAATGAGAAATTTATGTTCTATAAAAGTTTTACTCCTAACTACTCTGTAAATTGGACTCCCCTGCTAATTGTTCTATCAATTTTTTCTTTTCTATAACTTCCCAGCTACATTTTCGCCCAACGCCAGTGAGATTCATGCCAAATTAGGTGCACATTGTCACTTGGTTTAATTTTATAATGACCCATGTCAGCAGAAAAATTGGGCCAATTATTCCATACACCTGAGGTTATCCCCAAATTTACGCACCTATCCGTGACACCTTAACTATTTCTCACACCTGCCATGAGGTCTATGAGAGTGCTAGAACCTTGTGCTAGGGTTAATACTAAGCTCCCGGATCCTCTCCACCTGCAGTTTCGTGGGTTGTAAGGTGTTATGGGGCGAGGGCTTAGCCCCAGCTCCATCCCCCAAAAACTATTCAACAAAACTTTAAATAGTGTTTTCTACCCATGTGAGTTAAACAACACGTGTGGCGCTATGATAAATCGCTACCCTATCCTGCACTTGTTCTCGTGTTTGATCTCTATGGAGGTTAGCCTTGCCACGAAGAAAAATTTTAGACCACCAACGGGAGGCCATGTAGTTTCCAACCATTCGGCCATGTGGCTCCCATTCATATGTACACATAAACTGCCAATAAACCAATCAAAACACATCAACCCCAAACCAATATGGGGAGGCCACTTGGAAGCATGCCATTTGCCTATGAAGTACATTCATCTTACCCAATCACCATGTCCAGCTAGCAGTCTTGCATCCAACATGAAAAATTTAGTTGTTCATAAAAATTTTCAGAACACAGTATCGGGAGCATGCGATATCAGTTTTGAGTGACTCAAGTTGTGTTTGATTTAGGGAGAAAATATCTACGTTTTGGAACTAGTTTCGAACACTTTTGAACAGTTTGAATTTTGAGCACTTTACTGATCCCTTAGATCATTCCTCCCCACTACAAGCTTTTTGACATCCAAAATATCATTTTCAGTCAAAAAATAGGTGAGGGAATTGTTCCCTTTCCCTTCCCATCTCAATCCATTTGATTTTGCATGGATTTGTACCTTTCAGGCCCGCACGAATGTACTCCACATTCCCTCATTTTGAAGCTATTGGTATTCTATCAAGAGTAGTATCTTGTTGTAAATATTCAAGATATTCAGGAGAGAAATATTCAATTGAAGGAATTAGAACATTCTCTCCTTCATCTTCAAGCACAAGAGGCTCATATAGTCCGAAATTATCAACATTAACAACTTCATATATCTGCATATATGGAGGAAAATCTAGTCGGATGGCATTATTACCAATATTTTCTAATATATTGAATGGACCATATCTGATTGGTTTAAGTTTATAAACTTCTCCTTGGAGTCTTTCCTTTCTAACGTAAATCCAAAATTCATCTCCCACTTATAAACTGTGACCAACATGATGATTATCATGTATTGTCTTGTACTTAGCTTGAATCTTTTCCAACTTTTCTTGAGCCATTTGATGCACCAATTGAACTTTGTCAATGAATCACTTGGTGTTATCTATGTCACAATGTTCATTTATAGTAACACCTTTCCCAAAGATAAAATATAGAGGAGATTTTGGTATGTATCCCATGCATGCCCCAAATGGAGATGTTTGAATCGATGAATTCTTGACCTGGTTGTAAGCATGTTGAATGTTGTGAAAATTTTCATCCCATAATTTAGAATGCTTGCTACAATAACCACGAAGAAGATGTATTACCTTTTTTTTCACCATTTTTTTTTTCCATTAGTTTGTGGATGGAATGTTATGTTATTTTTCAATCTCGTGTCCATGAATACCCATAAACTTGACCATAATTTCCTAACAAATTGAGAACATCGGTCATAAATAATGGATGTGGGCACCCCAAAATTCACCCATACATTTTAAAATAACAATTGTGTAGTGTGTTCAATTGTAACCTATCAGGCCATGAGGTAACTCAACAGAATAAATTGTATGAATTAATTGAGGGTGCTTATGAAGATGTACATGGAGGTGAGTCTATTGGGATTCATTTCCCAATGTCTTTTAGACTTCCTTATTTCCTATTTTACACTAATGTACAATTTCACCCAATCCCTTAGGATTAGGTGTCAACATTCTCCCCCTTAATATGAAGGGACGTTGGTGATTCCAAGCATCATTATGAATTTTTCAAAATTTTCGCTTTCAAGTGCTTTGGTGAAGATGTCTATAGTCTACTCATTTGTTGGGAAATGATGTAGATGGATTTTTTTGGCCTCAACATGATGTCGAGTCAAATGGTATTTTGTATTGATGTGCTTTGTTTGATCATGGAACTTTGGGTTCTTGGCCAACTTTATTGCATAAGTGTTTTCGATCATGAGTGGAGTTGAATACATTTGTTTCATCTACAAATTTTGTAGGATTTTCATGAGCCACACAATTTCCTTTGTCACTTTAGTGACTACCACATATTGTGCCTCGGTTGTGGAATCCGTTGGAACTCACTGTTTGTGTGATCTCCAGGAGACTGCTCTTGATCCAAGAATCATAGTATAACCTGAAGTAGATACCCCAATATTTTTGTCTCCATCAAAGTATGATTCAGAGTATCTAATCAAGTTGAAGTCTCCCACTTGTATATATCTGAGTCCAAATTCTTGAGTCCCTTTCAATTAATTTAGAATGATTTTTGCAGTAGACCAATTTCCTTCACAAGTTTTTTCCATAAACCTGGAGAGGATTCCAATAGCAAATGAGATGTTTGGTCTAGTAGTAGTTAGGTAGATGAGACTTCCTACAAGTTGTCTATACTTCGTTGCATCCTTAAATTCTTTCCCTTCAATGGATGTGATCTTCAAGTTTTGTTCCATTGGAGTGGTCAAAGGATTGCATTCAACCATGCCAAAATTATTCAATGGATATCTAATGTACTTCTTTTGAGAAACGAATATCAATTTTGAATGTTGTGCTACTTCAATACCAAATAGTAGTGAAGATAGCCCAAATAAATAATTTCAAAACCTTTCTTCAATTCCTTATTTATGGATGCAATATACCTTTCATTGTTCCCTGTCATGAAAAGATCATATACATACACCACAAGATATAAAATTGTTTTTCCAAATTTCTTGACAAAAAAATTTGCATGATCAAGATCAAAATGTTTGAATTTAAGTTTTAGAATATGCTCAGTTAATTTCTCATACCAGGTTCGCGGTGCTTGCTTCAGGCCATACCAGGATTTTATAAGCTTGCATACTTTGTGTTCTTGTCCCTTCATAACAAATCCTTTTGGTTGGGACATAAAATCCTTATCCTTTATATCTCCCTTCAAAAAGGAAAATTTTACATCCATCTGATGGAATTCCAACCATTCTGAGTTGCTAAGGAAAATAGTGTCTGAATGTTAGCCCATTTTGCTGTGGGGGGAAAATTCTCCTCATAATTGATCCCTTATTTTTGTGCCAAAAAATTTACCACAACCTTAACTTTGTGCTTCTCAAGTGAGGCATCCGATTCGTATTTGTTCTTTTAGTACCACTTTCGTCCAATTGGTTTTGTTCGCAATGGAGGATCAAATAGCTTCCAAGTTCCATTCTTTATCAAGGCATCATACCCATTTTGGAAGGATAAGTGGCTTCTTTGAATGAAGTAGGTTCAAGATATATAGACAAATTCAATTCACAATTATAAGAAACATCCATATCAATAGGTGAATCAGAATCATCTACATCACCTCTATTTTTCCTAGTGGAACTTCTTATTCCTGTCAATCCAACCTCATTGGGATGAAAATTTTCCAGTGTCTTTGTCATCCATTTTGGGGGGCCTTTATGAGATAGCCCAGAATGCTCATTTGACTGAGTTGAGATTGAATCAAGATTCATTTTCCCAATTATGTCAATCACATCATTCAAGGTGTCAAATGTGGTTGATTACTCATGTGGGGTAGAGAGTGCTTCAGAATATGTTTCCATATATTGATTTAGTATAGGAATCCCCCCTTCAAGATGTGGAATCTGATCATAAAATTCCTGAAATGACTTTGCATGTGTGAATCTATCCAAGCGATCAAGCTGCCACTCAAAAAAATTGTCAGTCTTGGAAGATTCAAGTAATATGACATCTCTAGATACTACAAAATTCTTATTGAATTCATAATAGAGACGATATTCTTTGGATGTATTGGAATACCCCAAGAAGGTACATTTTTTACTTCTAGCACCCAGTTTATTTCTTTGTTCCTTAGGTATAAAAGCATAACAAGTGGAACCAAAGACCCTTAAATGCATTACCAAAGGAATGTGGCCATGTCACATTTCATATGTAGTTTTATTTCTGATTGCATTATAAGGACACATATTCTCTATGTACACAACAAATAGAATTGCATCAACCCAAAACATCAATTTTACATTCTTGAAAAACATCATGGAGCGAACCATATTTAAAATTGTCTTGTTCATTGTTTTAGCTACATTGTTCTGTTGGAGATTATAGGGCATGATTGTTTGATATTTGATCCCATGTTGACAAAGATAAGTTTCAAATTATTTTCAAGTATATTCTTTTCATTTATCATTGCACAAAGAGCCAATATGAGTTTGTGCATCATTTTTAATCCATGCATGAAAATTCTTGAATGTTTGAAAAACATCATATTTGTTCTTCAATAAGTAAAACCAACACATTAAAGTGTAATCATAAATAAATATCATCATATATTTAGTTCCATTTGCAGAAGCAACAAGCATGGGGCCACATAAATATTAATGAATAAGCTCAAGTTTTCTATGTGCTCTAGAATTGGAATAATGAAAGGACTATTTGTTATGCTTTTATAGAATACAATCATCACATTGCTTAAGTTTCTTAAAAAATGTAGGCAATCCAGTAACACCATTTTTCTTCAACAATCAAAGGTTGCCATAGTTTAAGTGTCCAAATATAGCATGCCATAAAATATTTGATGGGAATTTACCTTCACCATAGTGAGAACTACATGCAAAATTTTGTGTATGAGCAGAGGTATCTTGAAGCTTTAGGAGTCTTCCTTCTTCTATTCCTTTCATGAAAAGTGAGCGATCTGATGCTTTTCTGACCTCGACCTTGCCATCAAACATGAATGGAGTTTCCTTGCTTATGGATGTGGACCAATGACAAAAATTTTCTCCTCAACTCAGGGAGGTATCGAACTTCATGTAGAAGATGGCCTAGAAGACTAGATAACTTAAGCTTGATTGTGCCAAGCCCTGATGGCTTGAGTTTAGATTTGTATGGAAAGTATACTGCTCAATAAACCTTGTCACTAAATTGGTAAAAAAAATAATTTCTAAAATTCATGACACATGTTTCTCCTGAATCTAGCAGCTAATCATTTCTCCAAGAAGTAAGTGAAGCATTGAACAAGTCTTCAGTTACTCTAATGTTACAATGTTCTACAACATAATGAGCGGATTTAGGTGCTTCACCTTTGTCTATGTCATGATTTTTACCTTTTTCTTGATTTCTTTGTTCCTCAATTATGTCCCAAGGTAGCTTACATGTAGATTCATCATGCCAATCTCTATTGCAGCGTACGCAATGAAGATCATATTTTTCACTTTGAGCTTGTTTGCCCCCACTTCCTCTAAAATTTCTTCTTCCTCATCCTCTTCATCCACCTCTTCCTCTGGAATAATCTTGAGCATATTTTTTCTCTCTATGTGCAAACATATAGCTTCTTCAAAAGACAGAGTGGTTGTCTTCTTTCCAAAATCGTTCTCTCTTTATGCAAACGTTTTCTCAAGGGAGTCAAAGGTAATCTCCTTGAGGTTTCCAATTGCTTGCAATGACTCAAGGTAGTGTGATTAAGTGGGATATAATGCCTTAACATAAGCTATGAGAGGTATGTCAAATTCTACACTAGTATTGTTAATGTCATGCATCATATATCTTACTTTTGATGCTAAAGCAAGAGGGTCATCATTTTTCAATTGAAGGTTGAATAACTTAATCATTAATTGAACAATTTCAATTTTTGAATGTGAATCATATAGTTATTTTAATTTCATCAAGGATTCATAGGAATTTGGAAATGGTGTAACATGGTGACTCGCCTATTCATTTACAGAAGCTGAAATGAAGGCATAGGACTTGCAATTATTGTTTTCCCAAATGGAAATATCCTTATCTGAGGTGGGAATAATAGGTGCATTATCTCCTTCTCCTTCACAAATTCCTCTCCACAACTCATTAAAGTTAGAGTGTGCTTGATTTTTTGATACCACTGAAGATAATTCTCCTTTCCAGAAGGAACTACTCACACAATAGATATGAGTGAATGAATTGTAAATATGTAATTTAAAAGAACGTAGTCTGCTACAATAAAATCAGTTTTGGTGTAAAAAAATGTAGTTTGTTGCAAAAAAACCTCAATTATGGTGTTGATGTTTTTGTAAAAAAAGAAAATATATATAGATATATATTGCAGAGGTGTTATCTGGGGGAGGTTGGACCTCAGGGAGGTCAAATATGAGGAGGGAAGAGTTGTGGTAGGTGACAGCAGAAGGAGGAGGGACGGAAGAGGGAGGAGTTATGGAATGAGGGGTGTAGGGAGGTGTGTATAGTGCGTATCCCATAGGTCGGACGACAGTGAGCAGAGAGGTGGTGGAAGGGAACACTGCGAAGGAAGAGTGCAGAGGGAAAAGTTTTGAAGGGGGTGTATGAAGGGAGTAGTCTCGAAGGGAGCAATTACAAAGGGAGAAACTGCGAAGGGAGTGTGAAGAGGGAGCGACTGCGAAGGGAGCACGTAGAGGGAGAAATTGTGAGCCTGGAGGAATAAGTTGTGATATCTGAGGTCAATGGCCAGAGGAAGGAGCTCAATGCTAAAAAAAATTGAATCTAGAATGCAGCATATTTGAGAAGATTCAGGAGTTACAATGGGCAGTGGGACAGTTCTGCCATGACCAGGACAAGGTTATAAGGGTAGGAATGCCAGAAATAGAGTTGGCTCTGATACCATGTCAGGCCAGGAGGTAACTCCACAGAATTTATTGTATGACTTGATTGAGGTTTCTTATGAATATATACATGGAGGCAAGACTGTTGGGATTAACTTCCCAATGTCTCTTAGAATTCCTTATTTCCTATTTTACGCTAATTTTCAATTTATCCTAAGCCCTTAGGATTAGGTCTCAAGATAACTTGATTCTTACAAGAAATAAAAATAGCCATTTTTATGAAATAATCCACAATTAGATAAATATAATCATGAATTTTCCTAGACATAGGTGGACCTCCCACAAAATACGTAGAAACACTTTGCCAGGGATGGGAAGGAATAGGAAGTGGAGTATACAATCCCAAATTTATATTGATAGTCTTACTGATAGCACATAAAGAGCATCCTCTTAAATATCGGGACACACTTTCACTCATATCATGCTAGTAAAAATACCTCTATAATTTTGATAGTCTTGCCTACACCAAAATAGCGAACAATAAGAGAAGTATGTGCTTCCATTATGATGTTGACTCTTTCTCCCTATGGAATAAATAGCTTGTGAATATGATACAACAATTTAGCATGCACATGATAATATAATACTTCTACTTCATTACCTTGACACAAAATTACATATACATCCTTAAAATCCTCTTCTAAAGCATATTTCCCAACATAGATCTCATTCATGATAGAATTATTCTTAATAATAATGGATGCACTAACAATTTTCCTAGATAGCATATCAAAAACATTGTTATATATACCTTTCTTATATATTATCACCAAGTGGAATTTTTGTAATAAACCCATCCATCTTAAGTGTCTCACTTGTTGTAGGTTGGTTTGTGATTGCAAGTATTGTGATGGTTGATAGTCAATGTGAACGATAGTTTCCTTACACATCAAGTAATGTTTCCACTCATTTACACATTGCACCAAACGATTCAATTATTTGTCATATGTAGGTTAGTTAATCAATACACCATTCAAAATTTTCGAATGATAACAAATGGGCTTACCATGTTGCATCAAGACTTCTCCCATAGCATAATCACTTGCATCGGTTTGTACCTCAAATGATTTTTTGAAATGTGGAAGTGAAAGCATTGGTGTTGTAATAATTCTCTCTTTCAATATATCAAAGAATTTCTATTGTTTGCGTCCCCACTGAAAAACTTGTTTCACACTTGTCAATGAATTTAAAGGAGCTGCAATGGATGAAAATTTAGAAATAAACTTTCTCCATCATTGGGCTGCTCCCAAGAAGCGTCTAACCTTTGTTACATTCTTGGTTTTTTTCCAATTCAAAAATGACTTTGACCTTTGGGGATATATCTTCAACTCACCCCCTCCAACAATATGACCCAAATATACTAAAGAGATTTTCCAAAATTCACAGTTAGACATCTTTAAAAATAAAATTTATTTCTTTAGGACATCTAGAACTTGCCTAACATGCTTGACATGCTCTTTACGAGTCTTGCTGAAAATCAATATTTCATCTAAGTAAACTATCACAAAAGCATCAAGAAAATTCCTTAAAAGATAACTCATAACTCTCATGAATGTTGCATGAGCATTACAAATCCCAAATGGCATAACCAACCACTCAAAAAAACCTTGAGTTTCTTTGGAGGTTGTCTTTGAAATATCTTCTTAAGCAATCCTAATATTATGATAGACACTTCTCAAGTCCAACTTAGTGAAATAAAAATAATCTTTTAATTGATCAAGTAAATCATCAATTTGATGAAGAGGGTAACGGTTCTTTACATGGAGATGTGCTTGGTTGGATGACCCCTTTATCAAGTAACTCTTGGATTTGTTTCTTAATTTCTACATTCTCCATGACTGACATCTCGTACATACCAAAATTTGGAAGAGGATAATCCCGCTGCAATTGCATCTCATGTTGGATTCCTATTTTAGGAGGAAATCCCTCAAGTTCCTGAAACATATTATCATATGTGTAATAGCCTCAATCAAATCAAATTTCAGTTTTACATCACATCCTTAGAAGGCTTCATTATCAACATCATCTTTGGGTTTGATCTTCAAGAGTACAAAATTCTTTCTAGCATTAATAAGCCTCTTCATTTTCCCTGCATTCACAAGAGATAAATACATTTTTTTGTGATGTGCTCTAACAATATAATCAATCCCATCTTTAAAAAAATGATACTTTTTCTCATGGCAATGAGAAATAGATTTCCTATCATATATATTTGGGCTTCCGAAAATAATACTACATATGACAAGTGGAACTACATCAAGTTCTACCTCATCAATTAAGTTTGTAGTGATGGTGAATTTCAGCTTGCATTTTATTGTCACTTGCAATTTTTCATTGTCACATACCCAACCCAAAGGATAAGGCTTAGGATGAGGAATATTTTCCAAATTTAATTTATTCACAATGGTTTCTGAAATGAGGATTGATTGCGATCCAATATTAAACAAAGTGTCTATTTTTTTATGTTTTGAGATGAATCTAATAGGGAAAATCTCTTTTCTTTATTTATCATTTCGAGTTTCATTAAGGTTACAATAAGAACTAGTACTTTCAATAGAATCCTTACCTTTTAATCACATGGTTGTGATCTTTATTTCATCTCCAGAATCAGATACTAGATCATGTTGTGTAGTTGAAGTAGTATTTTTTTCCTTTGTTGTTCAAAATTTTGGGCCTCATCTCAGGATGAAGTTTCCAACAATGGTATTCATCATGGCCTTCTTTTGAACAATGTTTACATGTGATATTTTCCTCCTCTTTCTTGAGGGAAGAATTTTTTTCTCCCTGCCTTTGAATTTCCCCTTCACTTTATCTCCAATCTTGAATGGATTCTTGAAATTCTCTTGGGGAAAATTCTTCTCTCTTTCTTCTAAATGAGTTTCCTATACACAAATTTCATATATATTTTTAGGGTTAAACATGAGAATTGTGCGTCTCAAATAAATATGTAAACTTCCAATGTATTTTAGTAGAGTGTCCTCAGAGGATAAATCTACGCCCAAAATCAAAGCACTTCTTCTAAACTCTTGGACATAAATTTGCACATTATTACCCTTAGCTATCCTAAAGTCTTTCCAATCCATTATAGATTTTTTCATGTATGCTAATAGATAAATTTGTCTTCTTAATTCAGCTACAAAATAATTCCAATAAGTTATAATGTTACCTCTTTTCTTGAGATCTTCTTGAGTTTTGGCCTCCCTCCAAATAAGTGTTTCACTTTCCAGCCTTAGAGAAGCAAGCTGAATCTTGGTCCCATCATCCTTGACTTTTTGTATCGTGCAATACACTTCAATCTGACATGTTGTGGTCCTGTGATTTGGCACATTGGCATACCAAGTAACAAGGAAACATCAAAACCAGTCTTTAGAGCTCTAGGACCCAACCTTCCTAGTCTCAGATAGGGATCTCTCAATTGTTTGCAAAGATGTGAGCTTGTTTGATTTTAAGGGTTTGATTTTAGGCTAGTTATGAAGCATGGATTTGTTTGATTTTTTGGTTGGGCATGATGATCTAGGCAGCATAGATAGAAAAGGGAAATATCTAAGTCAGTGGGCAATGGAGTCAAGTGGAAGTTGTAACAAGTTTGTGAATGGATCAAGGGTATCAAAGGGAAAATCTAACTTGGCCAGTGGATCTACAAAGTCTTTTAGGTGAAATGAAATGTACATCAAAGTTTTAGAATAAAAATTAGAACTAAGGGCAATTAAGAATCCTTAATTATATGTACTTCTCGACAAAGGGACTTAAAACATTATCTGAACATGAAGAAGCATTCCATAGATAGGGCTAACCATAAATTCTAGAAACCACACTTCAGCAAATAATAATTACAAGACAAACTTCTCCAATGAAATATAGAAGGTGAGAAACTCATTTAACTTCTAGTGATTTCACCTTCAAGGATAAGAAAACATTCAAGATTCACAAATAATTGCATTCATGGAAGAGGGAACTCCTAGACATCTTTGATATATGCTATAAAGACCTTAAAAACAATTATTTGAGTAAGTACAAAGGGTATGATGAGAAAAAAACCTCTTTGGTAGACTTTGGACAATGGTACTTTGAAGGGAAACTTCAGAAACAATTTTTTAAGTGGTAGCAAGTAAGCAGGGAAAACCATAAATCATTCTTGAGACCAATTGTATTGAACTATTTAAGAAATAAACACGCATAAGGGTTCTAGAGGGAAATGAAGAATTCTCTAGAATATCTTAGCAGAATAAAACATAAAGACAGTGAGGAGTAAACAGAACTAAGGTGCTTTCAAAAGAAATTTCTTAGCTTAAAATTTTTACTCTACTGTAACAAATAATGGTGAAACATAATTGAACAGAAAATAACAATAAAAATTTTAGAGTACTTCACCAAAAGCCAAGCTCAAGGATCCAATGACAAAGCTTTCTCCATCAATAATCAGGTCAAAACATCCACAAGTCCCAGAACATCAATTTTCTGTCAACTTCAGCAGAACTATGTATTAATTCAAAGAGTTACCAAATGCCAACAATACCATGAGCTTGAATGCAGTATTTATGCTGCAAATGAGGAGGTGGAACCAATCTAGGGTTCAAGTGTTATTAATTACAGAGTAAATGCATTCTTGACCTTGAAAACCATGCAGGGCATAAGGTAGAAACATGTGTGTAGCTACTTATCTCTTTAATAACTCTGTCTTAACTTTCTAAGGAAAGATAAGTGAAAAGTTTGACTTTGAGGCCTATCTTTATCTTTACATTAACTATCTTGACAGTTTTTAAAATATTTCTAGCTGGGTAGTAACTGTTGATTAGTTTATGGATAGAGATTAGACTATCGGTGTCAGTGAGATATTCTGAATGAATAACTGCCCTTTGTTGGTGCATTCGAGGGTGTTTTAGCCTAACTTTCCTTAGTTTCACCATTAAATTGTTTTTTAAGGCCTAATTTTGCTTTTGGCCTTTAATTAAACTACCTCACTGTCCTTTTCTCTTTTTCTTCTTTAAACAACCTGCTTTTACCCATTTATCTTTAAATCACTTCTTTAAAGGGCTAATCTCTCTTTTATCCACTGATTTTATAATTTGGCCCTTTACTCTTCTGCCTTTATTTCTTCATCATTTCTTCTAACTGTTTTTGTTTACTATGTGCAAGGACACATTTATTTTTGGCGGTGGATGGTTTCTTGATCGGATCTATGGTCATGAATCATCGATTTAGCCCTCATATTTAACCCAGAGTCGCTTTTCTTTATCTTTTATGTCCCTTGGATCATCATCTAGGGGATTATTGCCACTTGAATTGGCTGTGGGAGGGCTTTTAAGACTAAGACACCATTAAACCTATAAAAACAAACAAACTGTTAAATTAAAACCTGCGCATTGTGGATTTACTGCATTTCAGGGAGTTATGAGGGTGTATGGCAGTCGGAGGAGTATTTGCAGAGGAAGGGGAGAATGCAGAGAAGAGGTTCCGGAGGTGGAACCAGGACAAAAAACGGAAAATTTGGATTATGGCGCAAAAAGAGGAAGGGTGGTTTTGTAGAAACCGGCGGTGGTTTTCGCATGGCCAGAATTTGGTAACCTGTTTAGGCCCATATGAATGAGATTCCATTCAATGTTTTCCACACGTCCTAGGAAAAACTGCCCATTTCGTGTGGAAATGGGTTGTTAAACCATGACCACGAAATGAACACGATATGCAATATGGTCCACTAGATCTCAAGTGATTAGATCTACAGCGTGGGTTAAACCCGATGGGAGAGATAGGGTTGGTGAGGGAGTAAGTGTGGTACAAGTGGCAGATAGGGATTGGGAGATGGTTTTGTGGGTGGAAGGTGCGGCTAGGAGGATAGATGAGAGGCGGGAGTATGATAATCATTGGATCGAGCTCAACAGTTTGGATTGATTTCAGAGAAAAGTAGTGGCGGGGTGAGAAAATGGAGAAATTGACTAAAGTACAGCACGGGGACATATAGATAGGACCCAGGTTTGATGAATAAAGGGGTTAAGGGAGTAGCAGGTGGTCACAGCCCTTGCTCATATGTGGAAAATGGCTGGGGCTTTGGGTCAAAAAAGGGCTTTAAACGGGCCTGCTTCATAAAGTGGGTATTCTTTTTTATTATAAAAACAAATTCTTTATAATTTTTTGAGGGTCTGATAGGCTTAATAAGTCAATTTGAACCAAAAAAAAGGATTTTATATGGTTCCCAAGCCTTCTTAAGAGAAAATGAGGAATAAAGGGGGTCTTAGGAAAGGTGAAAAGATCATGAATGAGGGTGTTAGGGAAGGGACGAAATGGGGAAAAATTAGGTCTAAAAAATGGAGTTTCTTTTGCAGCAGGGTGAACTTTTAAGGAGGCAAAGATGAAGCTTACAATGAATTTAGTCAATTTTAGGATAATGAATGTATTGATATTTCTAGAACTCACAATGCTTCTTGAAATATTGTTTCTAGAAATATAGGTTTTTCAATTTAGTCATCCTTAGGATATTAGCACAATTATTTATGACTAACAATGGCTCCACTTGGGGAGGGAAACTATCTTTCAAGGTGTCCAAAACCTCAGCTTATGAAATCTTCTGAGTTTCAGCAGATCAGTGCCTTACCCATTGGGCAAACTCCTTCTTTTCCTTTTTACTGATCTTTCTTTGTTTTTGACAATTTCAAACAATCTGCAACATGTAATTTCTTCAAACAACATCTCTACCTACCCAATCTTACTTGTCCTAGTATTTTTTATTCCTCTTCAGTGCATTTGAGCTAGCAAACTCTTTGACATTTTATTTTTGAAAACTGAAAATAAAATAACTATCCTATCCTTATTTCTTCCAAGAGTCTATATTAAACTGTTGAACTCTTTTTATTCTCTACCTATACTACTTGACTGCCAAGATTAAACTATTTGGCAATCATGATTCTCTAGCTATTAACATGAAAATTTAAAGCATGGTTCAAATCAGGATTGGACAGTCTGATCAACCATGGTTGTGGCATTTTGAAAAAGTTGCACACAAAAATTATTTTTGCATGAAAAGTAAATTAGAAAGATAAGGCCATGATTTGTCTTTGTAAGGCATCCTTATCTATCTCTTTGGTTCTGTTTTGAGCATGTGGAACCAGCATATTTATATTCTCCCAATCTACCTTTCTCTGAATAACTCAAGTCTGAAATGATCTTATCAATTAGTGTTTCTACTAACTTATCAACATTAATTTAAAGAATTTTTAGCCATGATTAGGCTAGATGACTGAACAAGATATCCATTTGAATTAGTAGTGGCATTTATACTTGCTCACTTTCAGAAAATTCTCTTTTTTGGGTATGGGGCTATACCTATTTTGAATCTTCCCTATTTTATTTTATTGTTTTTTTTCTTTTTCTTTTTTTTGTATTTTTCATTTTTCTTTCAAAATAATTAAAAAACTAACTAAATTCTCAAAGGGTGAGCTTATTTTCATTCCTATCTAACCTAATCTAACTTTGAAATTACATATTTTGTCTAGTAAATTATCTTTTCCAATACATCCAATCAATCAGATAATTCCATGATTGGTCTTTGCTTATCTCTTTGAGCATGCTGGACAAACAAAAGGGCCACTCCCATCTCACTTGTTTTTTAGCAGCAGCGCTAAAAAAATTTCTTACACTTGGAAATAAACTGCTCCTAACAACCTTTATTCCCTATTCAAATGTCTTCAAGAAATCAGCAAAGGGATCTTGAAACAATACTTGGTTATGAGTTTTTGAAATATAGGTTTCAACCAGGATTACTCTTTCCTCCAATGGGTCAAGCTTAAGATTCTTTTGAGGACGAAATTCTTCCTCATCTTCATTATTATCTGAATTGGAGGACTCATCATATATTGCAGTGTTGTCCTATTGTAGTCTTCGTATGTTCTCATTGAGTGGACTGAACTCTGTGAAAAGGTCACTATGTTCTTGAGTAAGGTTATGTTTGATTACCTCAACCTTTTCAGGAGAAGGCTCTTTATCTTCAGTTTTCTCAAGAAGTTCCTCATTCTTTTCAACCTCAACATCACCATTGATAGATTTCTGACTCCCAATTATGTGAAATTATGATGGGTTGCATTGTTTGATTACTGCTTTCAAGCTGATGATAATGAAATTCATGACACCAATTTACTGCTGGTTGCCCTACATGATTAGTTTCTCTTTGGAGCTCATCATCGTCATCGTATTTATCAATAGTTAGAGAATCATTAGTATAAAAAATCTCACTAATTAAACATATTTGATTATTAGTTTTTCTTTCTTTAAATTTATCTATGAGTTCACATTCTGATTTATGGCAAAAAGGATTAGCAAGGGAATGAATAGAAGGTTTTGGCTCTTCTGAAGTTTTATAGGCTGGCTTCTTGTTTAATATTTTATTGATTTATTCTTCTGTTAAAAGAGGAAGCATTTGTCTCTTTCTTGGAATAGAAGTACAACAATTCTCTTTCTCTTGTGTAGGCTGGTTTTGAGGTTGGATGTGTTCTTGAACCTCCTCTAGAAGAGATGGTGGATGATCAATTGTGCTTGTAGGGAGATCTTGAGGATTTTCTTCTATGTCCTGATTAATTTCACTCTCAAACAAATTTTCATGTTTTTTGTGATGGTCAATTTGTTCATGAGATTTATGAGTTGTTTCTAATAGATCATCAGGATGCCATTCTCCTCTTATCAACTGAAATGAGTTATAACATAAAGGCAGAGACTCTATATGTGTTACGTCTTCTCCTATTTCAGGCTTTGTGATCTTAGGATGGCTAATTTTTTCCTCAAAGCACTACTCACTTTCTATATTTTCAGTTTGTTTGTAATGTTCTCTCATCTTTGGAACACAATGTATAGGTAGGTAACTAGTACCCTTTTGAAAATCTTCTTCATTCTCTTCTTTGAAATCTTGCTCATCATATATATCTTGTTCGTTTCTTTTGTTTTGTAGAGGTTGGTTTTATTTTTTCCAAGGAAGAGGTATAGGTTGTTTTAAATAAGCAGCATTAATCTCAACTTCGCACCTCTCTAGTCTCTTATCAATTATGTACATCATTTTACCAATTATATCTAATAATGTGTCTAGTTTAGCTTTTTTGTCTATACTTGGATCAATTTTTGTTCAGTCAATAAGGTCATTGTATCTTTTCAACCAGTTCAGAGTCTTCTACCAATGAAGTCATTAGGTCTTTTGGAGGTTGTGGAGTCGCCAACTGGAAGATTTTGAACTTTTGTTCTCCATCATTAGCATGATTTGTATTGCTCAATGCATCCCATGGGAGTTTATAAGGACTAGTGAAATAATAGGCCTACTGGAGGCCAGTGGAGTCTTCGGGTGGAAATTTTAGCTCTTTTTAAGGTAAAATATGTTATGGTCCACCAACGATAAGTAGTAAAAGCCAATCAAGAGATATTTTTGGATTTTTCTGAGTTTTTTGAAGGGATATCTAAGTTATTACTCACTTAGGTCCCACCGTGATCGTCACTATGTTGTGGTTATATGATTTGGAAGATTGGCATACAAAGTGACAAGGAAACATCAAAACTAGTCTTTAGAGCTCTAGGACCTAGCCTTCCTAGTCTCAGAGAGGGATCTCTCAATTGTTTGCAAAGATGTGAGATTTTTTTCTTTTAAGGGTTTGATTTTAGGCTAGTTATGAAGCATGGATTTGTTTGATTTTTTGGTTTGGCATGATGATCTAGGCAGCATAGATAGAAAAGGGAAATATCTAAGTCAGTCGGCAATGGAGTCAAGTGGAAGTTGTAACAAGTTTGTAAATGGATCACGGGTATCAAAGGGCAAATATAACTTGGCCAATGGATCTACAAAGTATTTCAGGTGAAATGAAATGGACATCAAAGGTTTAGAATAAAAAGTAGAACTAAGGGCAATTAAGAATCCTTAATTATATGTACTTCTCGACAAAGAGACTTAAAACATTATCTAAACATGAAGAGGCATTCCATAGAGAGGGCTAACCATAAATTCTAGAAACCACACTTCAGCAAATAATAATTCCAAGACAAACTTCTCCAATGAAATATAGAAGGTGAGAAACTCATTTAACTTCTAGTGATTTCACCTTCAAGGATTAGAGAACATTCAAGATTCACAAATAACTGAATTCATAGAAGAGGGAACTCCTAGACATCTTTTATTACAGCTATAAAGACCTTCAAAAAAAATATTTGAGTAATTACAAAGGGTACGATCAGAGAAAAACATATTTGGCAGACTTTGGACAATGGTACTTTGAAGGGAAACTTCAGAAAAAACTTTTTAAGTGGCAGCAAGTAAGCACGGAAAACCATAAATCATTCTTGAGACCAACTGTATTGAACTATTTAGGAAATAAACAAGCATAAGGGTTCTAGAGAGCAATTAAGAGTTCTCTAGAATACATTAGCAGAAGAAAACATAAATACAATGAAGAGTAGACAGAACTAAGGTGCTTTCAAAAGACAATTCTTAGCCTAAACTTTTTACTCTACTGTAACAGAGAATGGTGAAACATAATGGAACAAGAAATAACAATAACAGTTTTAGAGTACTTCACCAACAGCCAAGCTCAGGGTTTCAATGAAAAAGCTTTCTCCATCAATAATCAGGTCAAAACATCCACAAGTCCCATAACGTCAATTTTCTTTCAACTTTAGCAGAACTATGTATTACTTCAAAGAGTCACCAAATGAAAACAATACAATGAGTTAGAATGCAATGTTTATGTTGCAAATGAGGAGGTGGAACTAATCTAGGGTTCAAGTGTTATTAATTACATAGTAAATGCATTCCTAACCTTGGAAACCACGTAGGGCATAAGGTAGAAACTTGTGTGCAACTACTTATATGTTTAATAACTCTGTCTTAACTTTCTAAGGAATGATAGGTGAAAAGTTTGACTTTGAGGCCTATCTTTATCTTTACATTAACTACCTTGACAGTTTTTAAAATATTTCTAGCTAGGTAATAACTGCTGAATAGTTTTATGGATAGAAAGTAGGCTATAGGTGTGAGTTAGATATTATGAATGAACAATTGCTCTTTGTTGGTGCATTCGAGGCTGTTTTAGCCTAACTTTCCTTAATTTCATCATTAAACTATTTTTTAGGCCCTGATTTTTCTTTTGGACTTTAATTAAACTACCTCACTGTCATTTTCTCTTTTTCTGCTTTAAACAACTACTTTTACCCATTTATCCTTAAATCACTTCTTTAAAGGGCTAATCTCTCTTTTATCCACTGATTTTATAATTTGGCCCTTTACTCTTCTGCCTTTATTTCTTCATCATTTCTTCTAACTGTTTTTGTTTACTATGTGCAAGGACACATTTCTTTTTGGTGGTGGATGGTTTCTTGATCGGATCTATGGTCATGAATCATCGATTTAGCCCTCATATTTAACCCAGGGTCGCTTTTCTTTATCTGTTTTGTCCCTTGGATCATCATCTAGGGGATTCTTGCCACTTGAATTGGCTGTGGGAGGGATTTTAAGCCTAAGACACCATTAAACCTGCACAAACAAACAAACTCTTAAATTAAAACCTGGACATTGTGGATTTACTACATTTGAGGGATTTATGAGGGTGTATGGCAGTCGGAGGAGCATTTGTAGAGGAAGGGGAGAATGCAGGGGAGACGTTGCAGAGGTGGAACCAGGAGAAACAATGGAAAATTTGGATTATGGCACGAAAAGAAGAAGGGTGGTTTTGTGGAAACTGGTAGTGGTTTTTGTGTGGCCAGAAGGTGGTAAGAAGTTTAGGCCCATACGAACGCGATTCCATTCAATGTTTGCCACACTTCCTAGGAAAAACTTCCCATTTCGCGTAGAATGCGATATGAAATATGGGTCATTAGATCTCAAGCGATGAGATCTACGGATTAGGTGGGGTACAGGTGGTGGATAGGGATTAAGAGATGGTTTCGTGGGTGGAAGGTGGGGCCAGGAGGATAGATGAGAGGCAAGAGTATGATAACTGTTGGATCGAGCCTGATCAATGGTTCGGATTGATTTCGGAGAAAAGTAGCGGTGGAGTGAGAAAATGGAGAAAGGGGCTAAAGTACAACGTGGGGGCATATAGAAAGGACTAGGGTTTGAGGAATAAAGGGGTTAAGGGAGTAGAAAGTGGTCGCGACCCTTGCTTATATGTGGAAAAGGGCTGGGGCTTTAGGTCAAAAAGGGCTTTAAACAGGCATGCTTCATAAAGTGGGGCTTTTTTTTATTATAAAAACAGAGCTTTTATAATTTTTTGAGGGTCTGATAGGCTTAATAATTCAATTTGAACCAAAAAGAAGGGTTTTATATGGTTCCAAAGCCTTCTTAAGAGAAAATTAGGAATAAAGGGTGTCTTAGGGAAGGTGAAAAGATGATGAATGAGGCTGTCAGGGAAGGGATGAAATGTGGCAAAATTAGGTCTAAAAAATGGAGTTTCTTTTACAACAGGGTGAACTTTTTGAGGCAAAGATTAAGCTTACAATGAATTTAGTCAAGTTTAGGATAATGAATGTATTGAGATTTCTAGAACTCACAATGCTTCTTAAAATATTATTTCTAAAAATCTAGGTTTTTCAATTTAGTCATCCTTAGGATATTAGCACAATTATTGATGACTAACATGACGAACCCAATTATGTAATGTCTGAGCATTTACCACTCC
>CM076583.1:727434713-727701179 GCA_034641835.2 Pinus albicaulis | reverse complement strand
AGCTGCTGCCTCCTTCTCCTCACTGCTCAGAAATCTCCCTTGCTCTCTTGCTCTCCTTCTCCCAATCTGCTCATGAAAGAATGAATGACCTTTTCCTCCTTTTCCTCCTTTAACCTAACCCTAAGTGATTTTTGGGGAATCCCTAAATCCAATGGCTGAGATAGATTGAGATCTAGGGCTGAGATTAAATGCTCATTTAAATCTCACTTTTCATTTTTTAATTCACCCCACTTTAATAAAGACCCACTTAGTCTTTTATTTCTAAAGTCACTTTTTCATTTCTAATTTTATATTGAATTTATTTAAAGTCACTTTAACTTTAGTAACTTTATCACTTAAAGTCACTTTAAAATTAGATTTGACTTTATAACTTTATAAAGTCACTTTAGTAACTTTATCACTTAAGTCACTTTTAAATTAGATTTAACTTTATAAAAAATTATAAAGTTACTTTAGGAGAAAAATTAAATTCTTTTGGACACTTTTCCCTAGGCCAAAGATCAAAGCCTTAGGGAACCACCTGTCCTCCGGTACCAAATTTCAACATCAAGGTGCCATCCATGGTTGATTCTTCATGTGGGGGAGATATTTCTTTGGAAGATGATTCCACAGATTGATTCAGTATAGGAATCCCCCCTTCAAGATGTGGAATCTAATTATCAAACTCCTGAAATAACTTTGCATGTGTTAATCTATCCAAGCGATCAAGCTGCCGCTCAAAAACATTTTAAGTCTTCAAAGATTCAAGGAATATGACATCTCTAGATACTACAAACTTCTTATTGACTTTATAATTGAGAAAATATCCTTTGTAGGTATTGGAATACCCCAAGAAGATACATTTTCGACTTCTAGCACCCAGCTATTTCTTTGTTACATTAGGAGAATTTTGAGGTCTAAAATGGGCCTCCTAAGGAAATTATAAAATAATAGTGGAAAAAATAAAATAATATTAGATTACAGCATCAAATTTTAGAGGGAAAAAAGGAAAAACTATTTTTTCAACACGTATTTTCAACTTATCTCCCTATGGGTTTACTCAAATTTCAAGTGGAAACACTCGTTGGATGAAAATTTTGATTCCTCATCTAAGGAGTACCCATGTTGCATACTTTCAATGGACCCTACTACACAAAAAAAGAGAAATACTTTAAAAACATTGTTGGAATCACGTTTTTTCAGGTATTTCTCATTTTTCATATAGTAGGTCCATCGAAAGTATGCAACATGGGTATCCCTTGGATGAGGAAATAAATTTTGCATCCAACAAGCATTCCCGCTCGAAATTTGAGTAAAAACTTATGGATATAAGTTGAAAATAGGAGTTGAAAAAGTAGTTTTAATATATTTTTTTTTTTATTTGTACTTTTTTACTCCAAAAATGGTGAATCATCCCCTATGGTTGACATCATATTCTTGAATCCTATTGGTACTTTTAAATTTTATTTTTGTTGTACATTTTTCTTAGTAGGCCCATTTTAGACCTCAAAATTCCCCTAATGCCTAGGTATCAAAGCATAATGAGTAGAACTAATGACCGTGAAATTCTTTACTAAAGGAATGTGGCCATGCCACATTTCATAAGGAGGTTTATTTCTGATTGCATTATAAGGACACCTATTCTTCATGTACACATCACATAGAACTGCATTATCCCAAAACATCAATTTTACATTCTTGAAAAACATGATGGACCGAACCATATTTAAAAGTGTCATGTTCAGTATTTCAACTACATCATTCTGTTGGGGATTATAGGGCACGATTGTTTGATTTTTGATCCCATGTTGGCGAAGATAAGTTTAAAATTCGTTTGAAGTATATTCTTTTCCATTATCATTGTGTAAAGATCCAATACAAGTTTGTGAGTCATTTTAATCCATGCATGAAAATTCTTGAATGTTTGAAAAGAATCATATATGTTCTTCAATAAGTAAACCCAACACACTCTGGTGTAATCATTAATAAATGTCATCATATATTTATTTACATTTGTAGAAGAAACAAGCATGGGGCCACATAAATCTGAATGAATAAGCTCAAGTTTTCTATGTGCTCTGGAATGGGAATAATGAAAGGACTTTTTGCTAAGCTTTCATAGAATACAATCATCACATTAGTTATGTTTCCTAGGAATTGTAGACAATCCAGTAACACCATTTTTATTCAACAATCGAAGGTTGTCATAGTTTAAGTGTCCAAATATAGCATGCCATAAAAGACTTGATGGGAATATACCTTCATCATAGTGAGAACTAAATGAAAACTTTTGTTCATGATCAAAGGTATGTTGCAACTTTAGGAGTCTTCCTTCTTCTATTCCTTTAATGACAAGTGAGTGATCTGATGCTTTTTTCACCTCAAAATTTCCATCAAACATGTGAATGGAGTGCCCTTGCTGGTGGATGTGGACCAAGGATAGCAAGTTTCTCCTCAACTCAGGGAGGTATTGAACCTCATGTAGAATATAGCCTAGAAGACCAAGCAACTTAAGCATGATTGTGCCAAGCCCTGATGCCTTAAGTTTATATTTCTATCCAAAGTATATTGCTCCATAAACCATGTCAACAAATTCTTCAGAAAAATATTTTCTAAAAGCCATGTGACATGTTTCTCCTGAATCAAGAAACTAATCATTTATCTAAGTAAGTGAAGCATTGAATAAGTCTTTAGTTACTCAAATGTTACAATTTACTAAAACATAATGAGTAGATTCAGGTGCTTTACCTTTGTCGTTGTCATGAGTTTTAAATTTTTCCTAATTTCTTTGTTGCTAAATTATGTCCCAAGGTATCTTACATGTAGATGCATCATGCCAATATCTATTGCAGTGTACATAATGAAGATCAGATTTTTCACTTTGAGCTTGTCTGCTCCCCTGTTCCTCTGAAATTTATTCTTCCTCATCCTCTTCAGCCACCTCTTCCTCTGGAAGAATATTGAGAATAATTCTTGTCCCTATGTGCAAAACATACAACTTCTTCATAATACAGAGGGGTTATCTTCTTTCCAAAATCCTTCTCTCTTTGTGCAAAATTTTTCTCAAGGGATTCAAGGATGATCTCCTTGAGGTTTCCACTTTCTTGCAATGACTCAAGGTAGTGTGAGTAAGTGGTATACAATTCCTTAAAATAAGCTATGAGAGGCATGTCAACTTCTACACCAGTATTTTTAATTTCATGCATGATAGATCTTACTTCTCATGCTAAACAAAGAGGGTCATCATTTTTCAATTCAAGATTGAATAGCTTAATCATTAATTGAACAATTTCAAGTTGTGAATGTGTGTCATAGAGTTCTTTTAATTTCATCAAGGCTTCATAGGCATTTGAAAATGTTGTAATATGGCGACTCACCTCTTGATTCACAAAAGTTTCAATAAAGGCATATGACTTGAAATTTGTTTTTTCCCAAATGGAAAATTCCTTGTTTGAGGTGGGCTTTGTAGGTGCATTATATCCTTCTCCTTAAAAAATTCATCTCCACAACTCATTAAAAATGAGAGTGTGCTTGATTTTCTGAGACCACTCAGATGATTCTCCTTACTAGAGAGAGCTACTCCCACAACAGATATGATTGAATGCATTGTAAATATGCACTGTAAAAAAATGTAGTCTTCTGTAAAAAAATCATTTTTGGTGTAAAATAATGTAACCTTCTGCCAAAAAAACTCAATTCTGGTGTTGATTTTTTGTAAACAAAATATTTTTTTTTTTTGTAGAGGTGTTATCTGGTGGAGGTCAGACTTGGGGGAGGTCAAACCATGGGGAGTTTGGACCTGGGGGAGGTTGTAACTAGGGGAGGTCAGACCCACGAAGGTCAAATATTGGGAGGGTGGAGATGTGGTAGGTGATGGCGGAGGGAGGAGGGAGGGTGGAGCGAGGACCTATGGAGTGATGAGAGGATGGAGGTGTGTATTATAGGTAGCCCATAGGCCGGCTGGTAGTGGGATCCGAGAGAAGGTGGAAGGGAGCGCTGCAAAGGGAGTAGGTGTGTATGGAGGGGAGCGCATAGGACGGACAACATTGGGAGACAAGAGGCAGTGGAAGGGAGCGTTGTGAAGGGAGCGCGCAGAGTGAGCAACTTTGAAGAGGGTGCATGGAGGGATCAACCTCGAAGGGAGAAGCGCAAAGGGAGAAGTTACAAAGGGAGCACGTGGAAGAAGCAACCGTGAAGGGACCATGCAAAGGGAGTGGCTACGAAGGGAGAGTTTGGAGGGAGTAGCTGCGAGCCTGGAGGAAGAGGCTGTGAACTGTGAGGCCGATGGTCAGAGGAAGGAGCTCAACACTAAAAAAAAAATCGAATGTGGAATGCAACATATTTGAGAAGATGCAAGAGTTGCAATGGGCACTACGACAGTTCTTCCAGGAGCAGGAGGGAGTTAAAGGGGCAGGAATGCTAGAAATAGAGCTGGCCCTGATACCATGTCAGGGTAAGAGGTAACTCCACAAAATAAATAGTATGAATTGGTTTAGGGTGGTTATGAATATATACATGGAGGTGAGATTGTTGGGATTCATTTCCCAATGTCTCTTAGACTTCGTTATTTCCTATTTTACACTAATGTACAATTTTTCCTAATCCCTTAGGATTAGGTGTCAACATAACCTTCTTCTTACAAGAAATCAAAATAAACATTTTTATGAAATGATCGACAATTAGATAAAGATAATCATGAAGTTTCCTAGACATAGGTAGACCTCCCACAAAATACATACAAACACTTTCCCAAGGATGGGAAGGGATAGGAAGTGGAGTATACAATCTCAAATTTCTATTGATAGTCTTACTGATAGCGCATAAATAAAATCCTCTTACATATAATGACACACTTTCATTCATACGAGGCCAATAACAATACCTATGTAATTTTGATAGTCTTACCTACACCAAAGTAGCGAACAGTAAGAGAAGTATGTGCTTCCCTTATAATGTTTACTATTTCTCCCTGTGGAATACATAGCTTGGAAAGACGATACAAAAAGTTATCATGCACACGATAATCTAAGTATTCTACTTCGTTACCTTGACACAAAACTAAATACACATCCTTAAAATCCTCTTTCAAAGTATATTTCTCAACATAGCTCTCATTCATGATAGAATTATGCTTAATAATAATGGATGCACTAACATTTTTCATAGACAGCATATCAACAACATTGTTATACATGCCTTTATTATACCTTATCACCAAGTGGAATTTTTGTAAGAAACCCATCCATATTCAGTGTCTCACTTGTTGTAGATTGGTTTTTTATTGCAAGTTTTGCAATGGTTGATAGTTAGTGTGAATGATAGTTTACTTACACATCAAGTAATGTTTCGACTTTTTTCCACATTGCACCAAACCATAAAATTATTTATCATATGTAGGATAGTTAATCAATACACCATTAGAATTTTCGAAATGATAACAAATGGGCTTACCATGTTGCATCAAGACTGCTCCCATGGCATAGTCACTTGCATCAGTTTGTATCTCAAATGATTTTTTCAAGTCTTCAAGTGCAAGCATTGGTGTTGCATTGATTATCACTTTCAATGCATAAAATTATTTCTATTGTTTAACTCCCCACTGAATTTTTTTTTTTCACTTGTCAAAGCATGTAATGGAGCTGCAGTAGATAAAAATTTAGAAATCAAATTTCTCCAATATTGGGCTACTCCCAAGAAGTTTCTAACCTCTATTACATTCTTGGGTTTTTTCCAATTAAAAAATTACTTTGACCTTTAATGGATCTATCTTCAACTCACCCCCTCCAATAATATGACCCAAACATACTAAAGATGTTTTCCCAAATTCACATTTAGACATATTTACAAATAAAATCTCTTTATTTAAGAAATCTAGAACTTTCCTAACATGCTTGACATTCTCTTTATGAGTCTTGATGAAAATCAATATTTCATTAAGTAAACTATCACAAAATCATCAAGAAAATGCCTTAAAACATCATTCATAAGTCTCATGAATGTTTTATGAGAATTACAAAGCCAAAATGGCATAACCAACCACTCAAACAAACCTTGCTTTCTTGTGAAGGTTTTCTTTGAAATATCTCCTTAAGAAATCCTAATATGATGATAGACACTCCTCAAGTCCAACTTAGTGAAATAAAAATCATCTTTCAATTGATCAAGTAAATCATCAATTAGAGGAAGAGGGTAATGGTTCTTTAATGTGATTTTGAGGCTCTAAATTCCACACACATGTGCCATGTACCATCCTTCTTTGGCACTAAAAAAATAGAGGACCTGCATGGAGATGTTATTGGTTGGATGATGCCTTTATCAAGTAACTCTTGGATTTGTTTCTTAATTTTTGCATTCTGCGTGACTGACATCTGGTACATACCAAAATTTGGAAGAGGATAATCCTGCTGCAATTGTATCTAATGTTGGATTAATATTTTAGGATGAAATACCTCAGGTTCCTGAAACATATTATCATATGTGTAACAACCTCAATCAAATCATATTTCAGTTTTACATCACATCCTTGTAAGGTTACATTATCAACATCATCTTTGGGTTTGATCATCAAGAGTACAAAAATCTTGCTAGCATTAATAAGCCTCTTCATTTTCCAAGCATTCACAAGAGATAAATACATTTTTTTTGGGATGTGCTCTAACAATATAATCAATCCCATATTTAAACAAATGACACTTTTTCTCATGATGATGAAAAAAGGATTTCCTATCATATAGATTTGGGCTTCCCAAAACAATACCACATATGTCAAGTGGAACTACATCAAGTTCTACCTCATCAATGAAGTTTGTAGTGATGGTGAATTTCGATTTTCATTTTATTGTCACTTGCAATTTTTCATTGTCACATACCCAACCCAAAGGATAAGGCTTCAAATGAGGAATAGTTTCCAAATTTAATTTATTGACAATGGTTTCTGAAATGAGGTTGGATTGTGATCCACTATAAAAAAAAAAGTGTCTATTTTTTATGTTTTGAGATGACTTTAATAGGGAAAATCTCTATTATTTCTTTACCATTTCGAGTTTCATTGAGGTTGAAAGAAGAAATAGTACTTACAATAGAATCCTTACCTTTTAATCACATGGTTGTGATCTTTATTCCATCTCTAAAATCAGATCCTATATAATGTTGTGTAGTTACACTAGTATTTTTTTTCCTTTGTTGTTCAAACTTTTGGGTCTCATCTCAGGATGAAGTTTCCAACAATGGTCTTCATCATGGCCTTCTTTTGAAGAATGTTTACATGTGAGATTTAACACCTCTTCCTTGATGGAAACCTTATTTTTCTCCTTGCCTTTGAATTTCCCCTTCACTTTGTCTCCACTCTTGAATGGATTCTTTCTATTCTCTTTGGGAAAATTCTTCCCTCTTGCTTCTAAATGAATTTCCTGTACACAAATTTCATATATATGTGCAGGGTTAAACATGAGCATTACTTGTCTCAAATAAATATGTAAAATTCCAATTTATTTGAGTAGAATGTACTCAGAGGATAAATCTCCACCCAAAATCAAAGAACTTATTCTAAACGCTTGCTTATAACCTTTTCACATTCTTACCCTTAGATGTCCTAAGGTATTCCTAATCCATTATATTTTTTTTAATGTATGGTAATGAGTAAAATTTTCTTCTTAATGCAACTACAAAATCATTCCAATAAGTTATAATATTACCTCTTTTCTTGAGATCTTCTTGAGTTTTGGCCTCCTGCCAAATGGGTGTTGCACTTTCCAACATTAGAGAAGCAATCTGAATATTGGTCTCATCATCCTTGAGTCTTTTTATCATGTAATACACTTCAATCTGACAAACCCAATTATCCAATTTCTAAGCATTTACCTCTCCATTATACATAGGAAATTCAAATTTTATGTCAACATTTAATAATGGAGTTTTACCATGTCCCTTTGGAGATTTTGGAGGAGTTTGTAAAGGGGCAGATTTAGAAGAAAATGAGCATGAAGTTGGAGGTATAGGGAAAGGTGGAGGTAAAGGTGGTGGATTTTCACCATTTCCTCCATTCCCTTTTGGAGGATCTTTATCACCATTTACTCCATTTCCCTTTAGAGGATTTGAGCTCTCTTCATGAAACCTTGTATTCCTTTATTCATATAGAACTTTCACCATTTTATTCATTTCAAAGAATGATTTTATGAAAGTTATCTCATATTCAGACATAGTGTCATGACCCTCTTCATGTGCCATGATTGGTGAAAATTTGCGTGACACTCGAGGTGAAACTTGAAGTGAATGTGCTCTCCTTGAACTAGCTTGAGGACTTGTACCCACAAGATTTCCTTCACCTCTTTTGAGCTTCAACCTTGTAAACATAAAAAAACAGTTGCAACAAAGTTAAACCTTAAAAATAGCCAAAGATTTGATACCAAATTGATCTATATTTGTAAACATGAAGGTTTTATGAAATGTGCAAGTAAAATTTTATGTCTTTTAGGAAATTGATCAAATTTCAAAAGCACATAAATTAAAGGTTTTTAACTTAGTTTTCAGTGTAAAAACAAAAAGAATAATATCATACACACCAACACAAAAGAGAAAAATGATAAAGGAGTTCGCCCCTCCTAGGCTACATCTCTTTGTCCAGCTTCCAATGTTTGTCCTCTTTAATTAAAAGATCAAATATATGATTTCATGGATTTCCAGTGCTTAGAATGCAAAAATGATATCTCCAATGGCTCCATAATTTTAAAAAACCACAAGTTCAGCTCTTCTTGGGCTCCATTTCATCAAAAACTGAGAAAGTTATGCTATAATGGAGTTTTACAGCTAACTTCTTTACAAAACAGATTCCCATGCTAACTATTCTACTAATTCCATATTTTCTAGAACTGCCAAGCTACATTTTTGCCCGACATAGGTGAGATTCATGCCAAATTGGGTACAAATTGTTGCTTGGTTTAATTTTCTAATGACACCTATGACTGGAAAAATTGGGCCACATGGGCCATATGCCCGGGGTTATCCCCAAATTTCAGCACATGTCTGCGACACCTTACGTTTTTCCTGCACGAATGCTCATGTTATGTGAGAATATCGAAACCTTGGGCCAAGGTTAAGCCCAAGCACTCAGCTCCCCTCTGCCTTCGTTCTTGTGATTTGTAAAGTGATCGGGGGTCAGGTCCTAGCCCCAACCCCATCCCCCAAATATCATTCAATGAAACTTTAAATAGTGTTTTTCGCATATATGGGTTAAGAAAAACACGTGACGCTATGGTATGGTGTTGCCCTATCCTTCACTTGGTCTCATGTTCGATCCCTATGGAAGTTATTTTGGCCATGAACCAAAATTTTAGACCACCCCCAGGAGGACACGTGGCTGCCAACCATTGGGCCATGTGGCTTCCATTCATAAGTCCACATGAAACACCAATCAACAAATTAAAACACATAAACCATGACCCAATACGGTGAGGCCACCTGGTAGCATGCCATTGGCCTATGAAGTATAGTCAACTTGCCTAGTCACCATGCCCATCCAGCGTACGAACTTCTGAGTTAGCAATCCAACATCCAACCTCCAAACTTTTTTAGTTGTTTATGAAAAAGATCAGAATGTGATATCGGTACTATACGATATTGGTTTTGAGTGATTCAGGCTACATTGGATTCATGACAAAGAGATCTATGTTTTGGCGCTAGTTGCAAAAAATTTTGAACACTTTGAATTTTGAGCACTTTACCAATCTCGTGGATCACTACGCCTTAGTGAATAGTGTTGCTTCAAAACATCTTAGAGGTAGATCTTGATACCATTAGGATAATTTGAGAAGAGGGAGGGGAAGTAAGGAAAAAGGACATAATTGTTGTAAATATATTGGCGAAAGTGGAAGGACTGTTTTCAATGTGGATGGGAAAAGGAAAGCCTCCAAACATAGGAAAATTCATGGAAGTTGATTTCATATATGGTATCATTTTTTTCAGGAGGGATGAACAAAAACAATTGGAAAAGACTAAAAAATTGACTACTCCCATATAAGAAATCTAGGAATACTAGGCAACATTGTGAAAGCACCAATCTGACCAAGTGAGGCTATGAGGGGGGGTGAAGTAGATCACTCTCGTAGTTGCAGTAGAATATGACGGGGGAATTCCTACATGGGAGGTGTCAATAACTATGGACATGGTGGGGTGGTGTTGAAATAAAAATAAAAATAATAAGTTATAAACAAATATCTTATACACATCCAAAATATTTTGTCAAAGGAGGGTTGAAAAGGGTTAGGTCTGTTATTCAATTATCTCAAATTCAATACTTCATCTTGAAATATTGGTGTTCGTTCTATAGTGGTCTAAGATAGTATAACTCAGTGATGAAAATAATCTTTGAACAACTTATGGTTATTTCACAACAATAGTTATACCACATTGCCTCTATCATTAATAGTTTGTTCATTTGTAATGTTAGAGTTGAAGGGTGAAAAAAATAAAATAGAAACATAAATATTATGTATAACATAACCAAATAACACACATTAAATAACTCCAAAGATATATGAATAACCAACAGAAATTCAAGAGGAACAAAATACAACACATCCTACTCTAACTTACCATACTCTATCTTGTCCAAGCCACTACTAGCCTATCCTATCCTAGCTTACTCTCCTCTCACGTAGTCTACTCTAGCCTATACTAACCTAGCCTACTCTAGCATAGCATAGCCAAGCCTACTCTAGAAAATTTTAACCTAGCCTTTCCTTCTCTATCCTAACCTAGCATACTCTAGCCTAACATAGCCTACTCTAGCTTATCCTATTCTAGTCTAGACTAACTTGTCCTAGCCTAGCCTAATCTATACTGGCCTACTCTAGCCTAGCCTACTATAGCCTAGGCTAGCTTTCCTTACTCTAGCCTAGCTTTTCCTAGCCAAGCCTAGCATATTCTAGCCTAGCCTAGCCTAGCATAGCGTAGCCTAGTCTATTATAGCCTAAATTAGCCAAGCCTAGCATATTCTCTAGCCTAGCCTAGGTTAGCCTAGACCACTCTAACCTATCCTATCCTACTCTAAGATATCCTACAAACCAATTAAATACATGTACCTCAGAAAATTCAAGATGCTTGAAGTAACTCCTATCATACTCTAACCTAGCCTACTCTAGCCTAGAATATTCTACCTTACCTAGCCACCTCTAGCATAGCCTATCCTAGACTATACTAATCTAGAATATCATATTATATCCTTCCCTTACCTAACCTACCCTATCCTACTATACCTTACTCTACTCTAGCCTAGCCTAACCTAGCTTAGCCTATTCTAGCCTAGTTTAGCCTACTCTAGCATAGCCTACTCTAGCCTAGCTTATCCTAGCCTAACCTATCATATTCTACCCAAGACTATTTTAACATAGCCCAACGTATTTTGACATAGCCTAGCCTAGCCTACTCTAACCAAGACTAGCCCCCTCTAGGATAGCCTATGCTAGAGGATCCTACTATAGCCTAACTTAGTGTAGTCTATTGTAACATATCTCATACACATAATAAGAAAAATTTCATTCCAATGATATAAATAACAATGGAGGTATCATTTTCAAATACTATAATTGAACATTGTACATCACCGCCCAATAATTAGGGTTACGAATACATAACATGGAAACAACCTCTTCATATTTCCATCCTCTGAAATTATAGTAGAGTCATTGTCCTTATATTCTATTTAACATTACCTCCATTATCTTATTTCAGCATTATTCCATGAGTTAAAAACACACACACACACACACACACACACACACAAGGGTTACGAATACATAACATGGAAACAACCTCTTCATATTTCCATCCTCTGAAATTATAGTAGAGTCATTGTCCTTATATTCTATTTAACATTACCTCCATTATCTTATTTCAGCATTATTCCATGAGTTAAAAACACACACACACACACACACACACACACACACACAGATATATATATATATATATATATAGACACACACACACACACACACATGTGTGTGTGTGTGTATGGGTGTGTATATCTCTGTGTGTGTATGTGTGTGTATATCTATGTGTGTGTGTGTGTGTTCTATTATTCATTGCAAAGGTCCTACACTTACAACTATATGATTTAATTCCCCCTACCACATAGGGCGTATTGGTAATAGAGTGGGCCATTTGATTACATATGACTTCATACTGGATAGGCCTTGTCTAATCCGTCCCATGTGCCTTCACTTGAATTCACTTGATAGGAATACTCCATAGATCAATAACTTAGATTCATTCTAGAAATCAAATGGTGGACATCAAAAAATTGTTTCAATACGGTCAAAAAACCCTATCTCAATTTCTGTTTAGTTAATTTTGTTGTGTTATGTGGCTAGAGAACCACTTGGCTCTGTTATGTGTCCAAGAAATTTCTTTCAACATAAACCCTATTCTAAAACTATTATTCTCACCTTCTCCATTATTGGACATATTTACATTAGAAGGGAATTATTTTCAACCTATTTTTCATAGAGCTAACATTCTTCACTTCAATTCCATTAGTCTTGTTTTTGTTACTTCAACTCACCTCATTCCCATATTTGGTTTTCTAACTTTTGCATTTTCATCCATTATAAAATGAAGGAATAAAGGGTGTTTTACTTAGAGGAACGTCAAGTCTTCCTTAATGTGATACACCATCGAACTATTTCCTTCCTATACAACTATTCAAGGTGAATTTACTCTAGCAATAGTTGTTTCCCTTAGTTCTCTATGCATTTAGCCTCACTTCGACCTGTGAGTTGCTTTTTTACTGCTCCATGGTATCCTTGGTAATTGTTATTCTCACTTTAACTTTACATTCAACAAATTGTCACTAAAAGGTTGATTTCACATTTCTACCTAGGGTTTTGATCCTTGAAACCCTAAATGTTGTTTATTGATTTTTTTTATTCTAGTAATGACCATGCCCTTTGAGGCTTGAAATATTTTCTTAATTATTTTTAATCACATCATTGATGTAGATGGCTTAATTCTTGTATTCTTGGCAGAAAATAGTTACATTGTTTTCATGGTTTTTAATTATTAAACCCTAGTTCTTCCATTGTTTTTATTCTCTCCTCTAAAATGGTTATGTAAATTATTATTACTTAAATGTTTGTTGAACCATTCATTAATTTGGTAAAGGGTTCTTTACTCCTAATAAATAATTACCCTATTTCTTCAAGATATTATGCTAACATTGATTTATTGTTGAACTTTACAAGGTACTCGCAATGGATGGAACAAATTCAATCTTCAGAGTATATACTTTGGGTTGATTCTCTAATAAATTAAATCATTTTTTTTTATAACTAAAATCATGTTCTTTTATAATTGGTTAAATTTAAATTCCATGTTTTTGACTCTCATATAGGTATGGATTCAATTGAGTGCATTTGTACTAGACCTTTTTCTATCTCGTGATTTTTTTTGACAATCAAGACTAAGTTAGCTCCCTTCTATTCCTTACGTTTCATTAGTATATGCTTAAATAAGTACCTTTCATCTATATGCTTGAGATGTATTGGTCTATCATTTTCCAGAAAAGGAACAAAGCCTATACATTATGGGTTATCTTATTTTGATCAAAATATTATTCTTCCTTGAAAGGATTTTAGGCTTGATGAACAATACGTTGGTTAACCTATGTATAAGGTATATATATGGTCGAGATCTTATTCACTTATTTAATTATGAATTTCTAAAGTCCTTATAGAAATTTTGATTATATATATGTCTCTTATAATTGTTGGGTTGATATACCATTTCCAAATTTTTATTTTCTAAGAATGTAATTGTATACTAGTTTTCTTCCGTAATGTGTGGATAGTAAACTTATAATTTATTGTTACCCTTCTATTACTGGTATGTAATCATGATCTACCATTGTTTTATATATTTTTCAATGTTATTCTTATTATATTTTTCATATATACTTACATCCATTATAATAAATTGACCAACCATTTATCTTAAAATAAAAATACGAAGCCCACACCCAACATGGGTTCTTCTCTTTCAATTTATTTTCTACAAAATATGAATCTATTGTTCAATATTTAATAGAAGGTCAAGGCATGTCTCGTCTTAAATTTGTATTGGCTAGGCCTTAAATTGTCTAAGAGTATTTTAGTTATCCTAAAGTGATACTCCCTCATTGTGAGTATTTGTTGGGATTTTTCCCATTATAATGCACATAATTTACATATGTAACTTAAAGAAATTGCAATAAGAAACTAAGAAGTTTCTGAAATTTCAAATACACATCCAATATTTAACATAGTGTATTTAATACGATATTTCTTATAATATTTGCATACAAAACATTCCCTCGTTGCTTCGTTGTCTCTACTCCTTTGCATTAGTCCTTTTACCTATGATAGGGTTTATTCATGAAATTTAATATTTACCTGTCTGTATACAAATTAATGCATACAAATGTTAATTATGATTATTTATACATAATTTAACCTACTATTTATTCTATCAAAACAATGTTAAAGTATCTACTCTAATATAATTTACTAAGATAAGAATTTTGTTAGTATAACAAATTTAGAATATTTTTTCCACTCCTAATCAAGATACTTAATATCACTCACAAACAATCTTAATATTAATGGTATACAAGAATATTAAATATATTCCATATTTCCTTATCTAACCTCGTTGTCCATATTCATTTATAACAACTCTAAATAGTTTCTACTTAAATTTGTTCCAACTCACTCTTAAAGTGGAAGTTTTACCTTATTTATTTTAGTTTTAATTGATACTTCTAATGTATGCATTTAATATTGAGGGTTAACCTTACTCCTCTTTATATTAGATACTTTAAGAATCTAGTTATTTAGATTCTCTTTCCAAAGCCTAAGTTAGAATCCCCTCAAACTCAAAAGATAAATTAGCCTAGCCTAGCTTAAGGTAGCCAAGTCTAACCTAACCTAACCTAGCCTACTATATATATAATCATTTAGAATATTCTAGGTTGAAATTTTAACAATCTTTGAATAATTATAATCATTTTAAAACATGGGAATATACAATTCCAGCCATAATAATTTACTCTATTTAATTCCATTGTAAATTCCTCTTATAAGTCATCCATTTTAACATAATTCATAGCAATTAACATAACTCATAGCAATTAACCTAACTCATTTTAACCTAACCTAGCCTAACCTAGCCTAACCTAACCTATCCTAATCTAGCCTATCCTAACTTAACCTAGCCTAGCCTAAACTAGCCTATAGCCTACCCTAGCCTAGCCTTACCTAGCCTAGCCTTACCTAACCCAACCTAGCCTAACCTATCCTAGACTATCCTAGTCTAGCCTAACCTAGACAAACCTAGCCATGCCTAGCCTACCCTAGCCTACCCTAACCTAACCGAGCATAACATAGCCTATCCTAGCCTAATCTAGCCATGCCTAGCCTAACCTACCCTACCCTAACCTAGCACAACCTAACCTAGCCTAGCCTAGCCTAACCTAACCTAAGCTAGCCTAGCCTACCTTAACCTAGCCAAGTCTAACCTAACCTAACCTAGCCTACTCTAGCCTATCCTGGCCTAACCTAGCCTAGCCAAGCCTAGGCTAGAGTTTCCAAACCTAGCCTAACTTTCTTAACCTAGGTTTGCCTAACATAGCCTAACCTAACCTAGCATAGCCTAACCTAACCCAGTCTACCCTAGCCTACCCTAGCTTACTAAGCGTAATATAGCCAAGCCTAGCCTAAACTAGCCTACCCTAACCTAGCCTAACCTAGCCTAGCCTAGCCTAACCTTCCCTAACCTTGCCTAACCTAGCCTAACCTAACCTCCACTATCCTAACTTAACCTAGCCTTGAATAACTTAGCCAAACCTAGCCTAGCCTAACCTAACCTAGCCTTTCCTATCCTAGCCTAACCTAGCCTAACCTATCCTAAACTATCATAATATAGCCTAGCCTAGCCTAACCATGTCTAGCCATGCCTAACCTACCCTAACCTAGCCTAACCTAACCTAACCCAGCCTAACCTAGCCTACCCTCCCTACCCTAGCCATGCCTACCTATCCTAGCTTAACCTAGCCTAGCCTAACCTAGCCTAACCTCGCCTAACCTATCTTAAACTAGTGTAGCCTAACCTAGCCTAACCTAGCGTACTTTAGCCTACACTAGTCTTACCTAACCTAACCTAACCTAGCTTAACCTAGCCTAGCCTAGCCCGGCATAGCCTAACCTAGCCTAGCCTAGCCTATCCTAACCTAGCCTAACCTATCCTAACCCTACCTAACCTAACCTAGCCTAGCCTAGCCTAACCTAACCTAACCTAACCTAGCCTAGCCTAGCCTATCATAGCCTAACCTAACCTAACCTAACCTAGCCTTACCTAGACTAACCTAACCTCACCTAGCCTAACCTAGCCTAACCTAAGCTAGCTTAACCTAACCTAACCTAGCCTAACCTAACCTAACCTAACCTAGCCTAACCTAACCTAGCCTAACATAACCTAACTTAACCTCACCTAGCCTACCTTATCCTAGCCTAACCTAACCTAAATTATCCTAGCCTAAACTAGCCTAACCTAATGAACCATATCCTAACATAACCTAAATTAGCCTAAGCTAACCTAGCCTAACTTATCCTAACCTAAGCTAACCAAACCTAGCATATCTTATCCTAGCCTAACCTAGCCTAGCCTAATATATCTTATCCTATCCTAACCTAACCTAACATAACCTATCATACCCTAGCCTAATCTATCCCATCGTAACCTAACGTAGCCTAACCTAGCCTAACCTAACCTACCCTAAGCTACCCTAACCTACCCTATCCTATTGAAAATTAGCCTAGCCTAACCTAGCCTAGCCTGACCTAACCTAACCTAAGCTAATCTATCCTACCCTAATCTATCCTATCCTAACCTAGCCTTGCCTAACCTAACCTAACCTAGCTTAACCTAGCTTATCTTATCATATCCTAACCTAGCCTAGCCTAATCTATCTTATCCTAACCTAACCTAACCTAGCCTATCTAATCCTTGCCTAGCCTAATCTATCCTATCTTAACGCAACCTAACCTAGCCTAACCTAACCTACCCTATCCTAACGTAACCTAAATTAGCCTAAGTTAGCCTATCCTAACCTAGCCTAACCTAATATACCTTATCCTAGCCTAATCTATCTTATCATACCCTAACCTAACCTAACCTAGCATACCCTAGTCTAATATATCCTATCTCAACTAACCTAGCCTATCCTAGCCTAACCTAACCTAACCTAACCTAGCGTAATATATCATATCCCAACCTAGCCTAAGTTACATATCCTAAACTAACCTAGCATAACCTATCCTACTAGCCTAGCCTAGCCTAGTCTAACCTAGCCTAACGTAACCTAGCCTAGCCTTTCCTAACCTAGCATAAGCTAACCTAGTCTAACCTAACCTAGCCTATCCTATCCTAAATTATCCTAGCCTAACGTATCCTAGCCTAATGTAACCTAACCTAACCTAATCTATCTTAGCCTAATCTATATTATTCTAACCTCACCTAGCCTAACCTAACCTAACCTAGCCTACATTAACCTAGCCTATTTTATCCTAGCCTAACCTAGCCTAGCCTAATCTATGTTATCCTAACCTAACCTAACCTAGCCTATCTTATCCTAGCCTAAACTTGCCTAACCTAATCTGTGATATCTTCACCTAACCTAATCTAGCCTAACCTAGCCTACCCTATCTTAGGATCACCTAGCCTAAGCTAACCTAAACTAACCTAACCTAGCCTACCCTAACATAGCCTATCCTAGCCTATCCTAACCTAATCTAACCTAGCCTAAGCTACCCTAGCCTAACCTATCCTAACCTAGCCTAGCCTAGCCGCCTAGCTTAGCTATAGCCTAGCCTAGCCTAACGTAGCATAGCGTAGCCTAACCTAACCTAACCTAGCCTAGCCTAGCATAGCCTAAGGTAACATGGCCTAGCCTAGCATAGCCTAAGGTAACATGGCCTAGCCTAGCCTACCATATCCTAGCCTACCCTAGCTTAACTTAGCCTAACCTAGCCTAACCTAACCTAACCTACCCTAACATAGCCTAGCCTAGCCTATCCCAGTGTAGCCTAACCTAACCTAGCCTAACCTAACCTAGCCTACCCTAACCTACCCTAACATAACCTAGCCTAACCTAGCCTAGCCTAACCTAACGTAAGCTAACCTAACCTAACCTACCCTAGCTTAACTTAGCCTAACCTAGCCTAACCTAACCTAACCTACCCTAACATAGCCTAGCCTAGCCTATCCCAGCGTAGCCTAACCTAACCTAGCCTACCCTAACCTACCCTAACATAACCTAGCCTAGCCTAGCCTAACCTAACCTAGCCTAGCCTAGCCTAGCCTAACCTAGCCTACCCTACCCTAGCCTAACGTAACCTAGTCTTGCCTAGCCTCGCATAGCATATCATAGCCTAGCCTAGTCTAGTGTAACTTACCCTAGCCTAGCCTAAGCTAACATAACCTAGCCTAACCTAACCTAGCCTAACCTACCCCACGCTAACCTAACCTAACCTACCCTACCATAGCCTAGCCTAGCCTATCCTACCCTAACCTACCCTAACCTAGCGTAGCCTAATCTAACCTAGCCGAGCCTAGCCTAGCCTAGCCTAGCCTAACCTAACCTATCCTACCCTATCATAGCCTAGGCTAGCCTAGCCTAGCCAAGCCTAGCCTAGCCTAGACTACACTAGCCTAGCCTAACCTAGCCTACCCTAACCTAACCTAGCCTAGCCTAGCATACCCTAACCTACCCTAGCCTACCTTAGTGTAACCTACCCTAGCCTAGCATAGCCTAGCCTAACCTAACCTAACCTAACCTAACCTATGCTAACCTATTCTATTCTAACTTAGCCTAGCCTAGCCCAACATAACGTAACCTAACCTAACCTAGCCTAACCTAGCCTAGCCTAGCCTAACCTAACCTAGCCTCGTTTGGCGTGGCCTCACCTAACCTAACCTAACCTAGCCTACATTAACCTACCCTAGCGTAGTCTAACCTAACCTAACCTAACCTAGCTTAACCTATCCTAGCCTAGACTAGCGTAGCCTACCCTAACCAAGCCTACCCTAGCTTACCCTAACCAAGCCTACCCTAGCCTACCCTAACCAAGCCTACCCTAGCCTACTCTAGCCTAGCCTACCTTAGCCTACCTAAGCCTAACCTTCCCTAGCCTCACCTGTCCCAGCCTAGCCTAACCTAACCTAACCTAACCTAACCTAGCCTAGCCTAACCTAACCTTGCCTAACGAAGTGTAGTCTTACCTAGCCTAGCCTTACTTAGTCTAACATATCCTAGCCTAGCCTAACCTAGCCTAGCCTAGCCTAGCCTAGCCTAGCCTAGCCTAGCCTATCCTAGCCTAGCTTAGCCTAGCCTAACCTAACTTACCCTAACCTATCCTAGCCTAACCTACCCACCTAACCTAACCTAGCCTAACCTAGCCTAGCCTAGCCTAACCTAACCTAGCCTCGTTTGGCGTGGCCTCACCTAACCTAACCTAACCTAGCCTACATTAACCTACCCTAGCGTAGTCTAACCTAACCTAACCTAACCTAGCTTAACCTATCCTAGCCTAGACTAGCGTAGCCTACCCTAACCAAGCCTACCCTAGCCTACTCTAGCCTAGCCTACCTTAGCCTACCTAAGCCTAACCTTCCCTAGCCTCACCTGTCCCAGCCTAGCCTAACCTAACCTAACCTTGCCTAACGAAGTGTAGTCTTACCTAGCCTAGCCTTACTTAGTCTAACCTATCCTAGCCTAGCCTAACCTATCCTAGCCTAGCCTAGCCTAGCCTAGCCTAGCCTATCCTAGCCTAGCCTAGCCTAGCCTAGCCTAGCCTATCCTAACCTAACCTAACTTACCCTAACCTATCCTAGCCTAACCTACCCTAACCTACCCTAACCTAGCCTAGCCTAGCCTACGCTAGCATACCCTAGCCTAGCCAAGCCTAACCTTCCCTTGCATGGCCTAGCCTAGCCTAACCTAACCTAGCCTAGCCTAACCTAACCTAACCTAACCTAGCCTAGCCTAACCTAACCTAACCTAACCTAGCCTAGCCTAGCCTAGCCTAACCTAACCTAGTGTAGTGTTACCTAACCTAGCATAACCTAGTCTAACCTATCCTAGCCTAGCCTATCCTAGCCTAACCTAACCTAACCTAGCCTAGCCTAACCTAGTGTAGTGTTACCTAACCTAGCATAACCTAGTCTAACATATCCTAACCTAGCATAACCTAGTCTAACCTATCCTAACCTAGCCTAGCCTAACCTAACCTAACCTAACTTAACCTAGCCTAGCCTAGCCTAGCCTAACCTAGTGTAGTGTTACCTAACCTAGCATAACCTAGTCTAACCTATCCTAGCCTAGCCTATCCTAGCTTGACCTAGCCTAGCCTAACCTACTCTATGCTAGGGTGTAGTAGCCTAGCCTAACCTATCCTAGCCTAGCCTAGCCTATCCTATCCTATACAAGCCTAAACTACCCTAAGCTAGCCTAGCTTGAACTAGCCTAACTTACTCTATCCTGGGCTATAGTAGCCTAACCTAGGGTCACCTAGCTTAACCTAGCCTAGTCTAACCTAGCTTACTCTAGCCTACTCTAGCCTACCCTAGCCTAACCTACTTTTACCTACCCTATCCTATCCTAATCTAGTCTACCGTATCCTAAGCTATTCTAGGATATTCTAGCCTATACTTTACACTATATTACAATATTAATGAATACATCTTTCAAAAACAAAATAAATTAAAAGTTATTATTAAAGGTTTAATTATAAGAAAATTTCTTTAAAATAAATTGAATGTATGAAAATAGAATTTAAAATACATTGAATTTAACCAAAGTAATAATGTTAAAAAAAAATGAACCTTAGTTATAAGGTATAAATGAAAAATTATTTTTAAATGAAAAACATATTGGTAAAACATAAAAACATAATTGAAAATGATTTTGAGAAATCCAATAATCTCATCTAAATCATTAGAAAAAAATACTTATTTAATGCAAAAAAACTCATCTAAAACTGATTTTTAGAGCCACATGTTAAGTCAACTAATAATTTTAATTGAAAAAAAAAGACTCACAAAATCATAAAGCAAATTATCCAAAAACTGATTTTTAGAGCCACATGTTAAGTAAACTAATATTTTTAGTTGAAAAAAAGACTCAAAAACTATAAAGCAAATCAACCAATACTTGTGGTTTGACTTTCTGGTTGTTAGAAGATTAAGAAAAATATTTTTTAAGTAAAACAAAATTATTTGCATGTACAAATGAAATTCTCCAGTTTCCTTATTCTCTTCTCGGATTTGACCCAATTTCCAATTCAATTGAAAAAAAGACAGAAAACTATAAAGCTCACCAACCAATACTTGTGGTTTGACGTTCTCGTTATTACAAGGCTCAGAAAAATTAATTTATAAATAAAAATGATGCAGGAACCGAATTCTTCATTTTAGGTATTTTTTCTAAGATTTGACCTAATTTCCAATTTAATTAAGTATGGTGGAACTGTTCAATGTTCACTTTTCTTTATAGATAAAGATACCTAATTATTTCATAGATTCATTTGTAAAATTTGAAAGATAATGTTTATTATTTTACTAATTTATAAATATTTTTATTTGAAAAGAAATTAAAAATAAATTAATATTTAAGTTAAATATTATCTATATAATCAAAATCACATATTTCAAAGAACATTAAAGAAAAATTTAGTATGCGGGACATTTGATTTGATATTTGATATTTGATATTCAAGTTGGATATAATCCATGGAATCAAAATCCTCAAAATATATTTGAAAAAATATTAAAGAAAAATTAGCATATCCAGAGATTTGATTTGATATTTGATAAATCCAACACAGAAATATCTAAATTACAACGGAGAAATGAGAAACAGAGATTTACAGCAGTTGATATGAATTAAGAAACTATGGCATATGTGAAAGCCCATAACAGAGGGAAAATGGAATAATAAAACTGAATAGACTAGTTTTTGCTTTCAGAGTAGACATAAAATGTTGTTGTAATCCAAAAATATGTGCTATTACAAACACAGTATTAATCCTAAAATTATAGAACTACCAGAAAATGAAAAAGAAATCTACCTATAATTCATTGAAATAGGTTTACTTAAAACTTGTGATTCAATAAAGACAACATGAAGAAGCAGAAACTTACCTTTAGCGTCCAAAGCAGAACTATGTTTCTTTAGGGTCTTGTTTACCGCCAATGATCCTGGGTTTCCTGTGAGACACAGACATCGGTTGATTTTAGCATCGGTTAATTAAAAGAAGGCGAATCTTTAAAAGAAAGCAATTAAAAGAAGGCACAAACCTTATCAATCAAATCTTTTAATAATATGATTAATCTGAAAATTAATCTCGTAAAACTATATACAATGGAAAAAAAGAACAGAGATCATGTTTGTGTGCGACCATATTCCTTACAAATTGATCATGAAAATATGAAATATGAATGAATACTGCACACTTGGAAGAAATCAAAAAATGAAATCCCACTAGAAAACGAATCGAACCAGAGAGCCAGAGAGGAACCTCATAAATAGATCTGCACCAGTGCAAGCAGCTCGTTGTTGGCCTCGCTTAGGATACAGTCGATAGTCAGCTTCATAATCACGAAGCTTGAGCTCCTCTGACAATGGTGCTTTGCCTCTGCAAATTCCACCGCCTGCATTCCAGAGGAATAATGGAACATGGGGCCTTCGTCAGCGGCCATCCATTCTTTCCTGTGGTCCTCAAAAAAATATTGAGAGAATAATGCTTCAATAATCTACCGCATGATCCATTCTTTCTGGTGGTCTCCAAAAAAATCTTGAGAGAATAATATTTCACTAATATACTGCATAGGTTGTCCAATCAGGCATCAGTGACGAACAAAGAGGCCTGGCCTTGTGGGAAGCGTTGCAGCGAAATAACTCCAAATTCGTAGAGCACTTTTTGATTTATGAAAAGAAAATCTGAAAGTGCAGGTGGAAATCTCACCATGAGAAAGTGGTGGGAGGAATATTGGAGAAAATGGCAGAGGTGGGAGGAATATTGGAGAAAATGGCGAAGATTCAGAAAGGTTATTGGCATTCAGCAGAATTTGAATAACGATGGGCACATCGAGGCAGGCCAAGTTTAGGAATCGAAAGTTGAGTGTCTTCTTGCATTTGCATCACATCTCCAGCCAACAGAATCAGGATGCTATTACTGCTAGTGAAGAACCTGTTCAATCCGCGCAGTCAAAGGACGACCGATCGTGTCAGGCAGGGCAACACGATCAATTCAGGAACAACCTGGAACAATCAAAATAAAAAATAGAGGAAGACCCAAAAAAACACAGGTTAAATAATACATAGACATCAAAATATCGAAAACTACATACAAACCTAGGTAGACCCTCCATTGATTGAAGTTTAATTTACATCAAGCATAACGAAATTGAGATTTTAATACCTGCAAAACTAGCTGTAATTTACTGAAATGAATGTCAACCATTACGATTTATCCTTCTGCAAATTAATTATTCATGAGCTCCCTTCTCTTCATTCACAAATAACCTTACAAATGAGCTAACAAATCTACTGTATGAACACAAGGAACTAGTTGTAGGAGAAGCTCTTAATTGAGACATCTGAGGAGATTCCTCCTCACAACAGCGAAAGCATACTGCTCCTCCATATTGCACGCATCCTGATCGGCTGGCAGCCATTGAAAGGCGTGGACAAGGCGAGTGACGATAATATTGATGTGGCCAGTGACAATGGCCATGGAATACACAGACTAAAACTATGACACGAGATCACAGATAGACGACAAACCATGCATATCATACAACACTAGACATATCACACAACACATAGACATGACGAAGAGGACGAATTCCAACCACCCACACTAGACCAGACATATCGGAGAAGACCAAATTGTTGCTTTAACACCCATTGCAGAAAGCTTTCAAAAGCTTTCAACGTCTATATGCCTCTTTTCTGGAACAACCGTTTCCCAGAGATTCCCTATCGGTACAACCGTGCAGGAGTGGGCAATTGGTCTCGTCGTTTTCGGAAATAGTCTTCCTTTTTTATTTTTTGATTGATTTGTTGTGATTCTAATAGTGATATATAACCGTATTGATAGTGATGTGTCAATTGTTTCACAGATAAATCCAACCGTCTAATCGGTCCCGTCGTTTTCGCCAATTGATGATCCGCCCAAGGTGGCAAGGATGGAGAGAGTGGTTGATTTTTCTCGAAAGACATGGAGGGATCAATAACTTTTATGGGAAACTGAAGTGGAGCGGACGTTTTTCACAATAATAATCGCATCGTTTTGTCATGAGCATTAAATCTAGATGTAAAATCGCATCGTTTTGTCATGAGCTTTAAATCGCATTCTGTCGGTGTCATCTTCTTCATGGCTGCCTTATTTCCGAGTAGAATTAACGCACAAAATTAGAAAACATCTTTGCTGAGGAGAATCAAAAGTAATTGAACTTGTGAACGTCATAATCAACCGCTAATTTGTGAGTGGCGGTGCCACGTCCTCGCTAACCGTTTGGAGGGTGGTCAGGGTCATTTTTATCCTTTCTATCGGTTTGAAGGGATCGCACATCATTTCTACCTCTTTGAATTATTTTCACTGTTAAAAGGAATATAACATGCCACTTTCTATTATTGTTTTCATAACTACATTCTATCCACTTACATTGTCATCAACATTAATTATGGTGATTGGGATATGGTGATTGGGATATGGCATGTAGTTATTATGAAAATCAATTAACATCAGTTATAGTGATTGGGATATAATAATATTTATATTAAAATTATAATATTTCTATCAAAAGATAATGACGAGAAGTGTTGCACCGTGTTGATAGGGACACGAGAATAAAAAAGGGTAATGAAATGTAAAATAACATTACAAAGTACTTACAAATATTAGATTTACTAATATTAAAATTTTATATTTTAAATGTATTTAAATATATTTATTTTAAATAATACATGAATTTTTTTTGTTTAAATATTATAAAAAAACAAGTTTAAATATTATTAAAAAACAAAACAATATGATCACTAAATTTAATACAAAACAAATTAAAACAATAAGTCTAAAATTATATTGATTATGGATCATAAAAGCAAATTAAATAATAAGTTCTAAGTTATATAGGTTATGCACCATAGAGATTAAGGGTTAGGTATGATATGTATTTGTTACAACTATCTTATTACCAAAACAAGGTAGCTTCACTTGTGGTAGGAATCATTTCCATAAATGAGCTTTTATTGATGAGATTTTTACAACATTATAAAGGTCACTATATGAAGAATTGTGTCACGACATTGAATGCTAATATTGTGAATTTTTGAGGAATTTTCATTTGATTGCCCAAAAAGGATCTACAAAATTTTGAACCTTAAGTCTCTTAATTGAGACCAGCCACTAACTTAAAAGGTACTCCCCTAATATAAATACCTAACGTATGTAGCACAAAAGTGGGGATAGACATCTAATTAACCAATGGAATAAAGGTGAACATAATGGCCCCTTATTGTACATTTCAAAATTGGGAAGAAGACCTTCAATATTGGATCAACCACTAATTAATAACACCATGTGAGGACTACACAAAAAGGAAAAAAAGGATCGCCAAAATGAGGTTTATTCAATCGAACAAGTGAAGAGTCTAAAAGTATCTATGAAAGAAGGGTTGTAAATGAGTGGAAGATGTTCATCGATGGATTCAAATTTTATGTGTTAATATTCCTTTGGATGTCATGTGTTAGTCATAACTTTATCTATGCTTGTCTTATTATTTATTCATAAATACTATTGATTAATGGTTTGTGATTCTTCTACCTTTGGAGGAAATCCACCAATAATTCTTGACTCAATTCTATTTTCATCTATCTATTTACTTCTTGAGGCCCCTAGCGACAGATACATACCTTGCTACTATCATTTTTGAATCAGCTAATAACCAACACTCTATGTGATGATAGTTTCATAATCATTATTAGCTAATGGATCTCTATCTCTATCATCTAAAAAGTGTTTCAACTTCTATTACTATTGTGACTTAAGCACAAAATAAGGGTTCAAACCCCAAAATAGACCAATGCTCTGTATCTGACTTACTGACATCTAATATCCATGTCACTTGCTACTGCCATCCAATTTCTATGTTCACACCATTGCACGTGATAATCTCTGTCACCTTGCCACATAATGTGTCCATGTCAACAACATGTCATCACCATGTCTATGCCACATTGGTGCCACAAAACCTCCACTTTGATGTCATATGACCACCACATTAGTGCAACATTGACGTCATGTCAGTGCCATGTTATCTCTATGTGACTGGCACATTAAAGCCACATTATCATCTACAACCTTAGGGCCCTTATCAATTTTGGTAAAATTGGAAGAAATATCTCATAGGAGGACCTGACGATCCACACTCGATATCCATCATTTAACAATATTTAACCATACATCACCCTTAACTAATGGAAAATGTGAATTTTTTTAGAATCAAGTAGTTGAGCTTCTCATTCCTAGATAATTGGTGGCATTGACCTACCAATCTCCTAACTGAACACTCAACAATTCCCTAACTTCTCCTTAAGCAATAGAAGTTCCTATTTTATCTACATTGGGAGCTTCCACAAGACTCTAATGCATTCTCTAATCATTGAAAATAAAAAATATAATGCTTGAAAGAAAAAAACTCTATATTCCCTTTTAGATAGCTCTTAGTCATGGCCCTGATGTTATCCATATGACCAAGAGATTAGGATGAGGCCTTCCTATCAAGATTTTTTCTTACATTTTTTTCTAATAAAATCCATCCCAAAATTTCTCTCCATCCTAAAAAATTGTGAATCATAAAATTCCCTCGTGGCAGGAAATTTGGTAGAGGGGTCTTGAGGCTTGATAATGACTTTGACACGGATGTGAAGGAAGACTTCTCATGTATAGATATCCTTCCCAACCATGAAGGTACCTAATCACTCCATCCTCACTACTAGTGACCAACTAATTTCTCACATGAAATCACATAGGACATTACATATTATATGTCACTTATGAAGCCTTTAGACTTATTATTCTAACTAAGGGGGAATTTCTAATGATTTTTAATCTAAACAAACATACATCATGGTTTTCAAATCCTTAAGTTGACTTAGTAGGAGAAAAAGGTAAGCCACATTCCACCCCACAATAGGCTTATATTCATTACAATATGTATTTTTAGTTGGCCACCACCAAATCAAACCATGAATCCATGAGGGAGGTCCCACCCAAAATTACAACCTCCAATCATGAAGACCATTATCCTACATTTCATCAAGTTCCTTTATTTTCTTATTGTCAAATAAATCCTAGAGTTGTTATGAGATACTTTGTGTGGTTTCTCAGCTACCAATACAATGCAAAGGGGGGTTTCAAGATAATTTTTGGGTATATTGTGTTCATTTGGGACAAAAAAAACATGTATATTTTCTTAAATATTGTCTTTAAGCGAGTGTCTTAGGAGACAATTTATTTCTTTTCTCTAGAGGGATAGGAGTTACGACTAAATACATATTTCCTTTATAGAGACAATGTCTTTAATCCTAGCTATTGTGTCTCTAGAGACAATAACAAATTATATTTAAATACAATACAGTATCATTTTATGTCTTTAGATATAATATAATTCAATGAACCCACAAAAATATTGCACAATTGAAATAAATCAATATAAAAAGTATTTAATTAAAAATAAAATAAAATATCATTGATTGAATCATCTTAGGTCACAATGGAATATAACCACCAACCTCTTAATTATATGGTAGGTGATCTTCCATGGATCTAACACCTTTTAAATAATTCTATGAGGAGTTATGACAACCCTTTAAATTGCATATATACACATTGATTTAAAAAAATATCCACACATAATGGCATAATATTCTTAAAATCTATAGTCATACAGACCCTACTTGTAACTTAATAAAAAAATAAATCAATGGAATTAGCTCAACGTCACACACCTGTAGCATGGCCTGCAAAACAATATCATATTTCACTGTTTAGTAGTTTTGTTCAACATGGTAGTCAAAACCATACTAAGTGACAAAACATCTGTACAAAAAGTCAATAAAAAATTCAACTATTTTACAGTAAAAACTACCCCAAGTCTCTCTTACAATATTTAAAATTGGCCCTTGTATCTGTTGGAACAATAACCTAAAAAGCTAACCCATAATACTACATCATGTCGTATCTGAACTTTGAATATGTTTAAAAATATTAATAAATTTTTTTCTTTCCTCAATTTCTATTTCAATAAGCTCAAATTGCATAACCAATCACAACACTCTCGATAAAATGAAAGAAGAAAATACAATGCAATTAGCTCAGAAATTTTATGTTATAACCAAACTAGGGAAGCATCATTTCACTTTTAGAGAAAAATTGAAGAGGAATCTACATTGAAACTATCCATGCAGATGATGTGCCCCACTTAACAACGTCAAAACATAACCATAATATGCCTAAAAAATTGTGTCAACATGCATGGTTAAGCATGTGCTGAATAGAATACCTAATAGAATATATTGAGTACATGGATTCATAATCCTAATTCACCTAAGGATCCGGGCCCTCCAAATATTGAAAACCTCCTCATGTAATATGCCATTACTGACTTGGTATTTGTACCACCTCGAAATATTGGAAACGATATTTGTTGCAAGATCTTGGAGGAACTAAAATATATATGCTAGGTATGTGCTCCATTAAAGGAAAATAACGTCCAAGCTCTAGGTAAACTATAATAAACTCTATTTCATGTCACAATTGAAAAAGGGTATGTTTCATAATCAATAATGAACTGAAGTGGATTTTTTATGTAAATTCTCTAGTGAACGAGAATAACTACCAAGCAATAAGATAAATATAACATCTCTAATTCAAGGCACAACTAAAAAGGGTTCTAACAATGAAGCAATAAGATAAATATAATATCTCTATTTCAAGTCACAATTAATTTTTTTTTTTATAATAGGGTGGTGAATCCACAAGAGAGCACATATGAGGGGTCAAGTTCCCTAAAATTTATGCATGTTACCACATTTATGAGACAGATGACCTTGAATGAATAATATTTGCATTATTAAATTTCACTAACAAAAATCACAACAATAATAATAGGTTGACTATTCTCTCGTATAGTTTCCACCTCATTGAGCCGAAAGGCTCATTTTACAATCCAATATGAGGGAGATGTTAAGTATGTCACGTCCTCAAAAAACAATATATATATATATATATATATATATATGCTATGCATTTTTAATTAGTTGTCCATATGACCTAATATCACGTAAAGTAATTAGAAGTAAAAAAAATATGTGAGTAAGATGTTTAAACCGTAAGTTTTTAAAAAATATTTTAATAAGTGATATCAACTTTATATAAATCTATATATAGAAAAAAATGTTAAAAGAAAATATTTTAATGTATGATAGAATCAAATATCCAATGTGAGTTATGAATAAAATAATTTAATATGAATTAATATAAAATGTTTCAATACATATGTTATGTAATCTCTATAACAATCAAAATTGAAATTTAAACAATAACAAATTTTTGTATTCTAAAATAAGTTTGCAACAAAAGGAATTTGATCCCTTTCGGCTCATGTTAGATCTATGTTTTAGATGGATCTATGCTGGTTTATTACTTATAGTCTTGTTATTTATAGTCTTGTTACAAAATGTGACTTGTTACTTATAGTCTTTTTTAGTTACAATATCACACGTAAATTCCATGGGGTGGGTAAATACCATGGGTGAATGAATATCATGGATAGATGTCACTTACAATACCATGGGTGAATAAATATTATGGGTGGATGAATACCATGGGTGTAGGCTAATTTCCATTAGGATCATTTAACTTTGTAAAAATATGTCAATCGTGGCAATTATTTGCTGGAAAACAACAACTCGCTGCCATGCCTTTAATAAATTTTGTTGTGGATGCACCCTTCCAATAATGGGGATTGCATTTTATTGGCGAATTAAAGGATAAATTCCTTGAGGACAAAATTATAACTAGGTTTTGTGTCCTAACCAAGATTGTTACTAACAATGTTAAGGCATTTCACTCCATGAATTTTAACATCCATGTGCAATAAATACCGTATAATATTATCACATTCGTATAACTATAATCCTCAAGGAAATGACCAAGTAGAGTGAAGAAATAAGAACATAATAAAAAGAAACCAACGAACTATTGGGGAGAATAAAAGGGTCTTGGATAGCAATATTGAGTACACTCTATGTGCTGACCAAACAATTGCAAATGAATCAATCGAGTTTAGTCCATTCAAATTAGTCTATGGTTCTAAGAAAAAAAGGGCTATACAACTCCATTTTCCAACCCTAGAATTCCTAAAATCTTTCCCCGACCAACAAGATTACATATAATCCCATATTTACCAAATTGTTAAGGCCGATGAAAATAGAAGGAAAGCCCTTCATCAACTAGGCCACTGTCATGACCAAATGAAAGCTTATTTTGATAAACGTGTTCAAAATAAATCCTTCGAACCTAGTGAACTTGTGCTTTTGTGGGATAAGAGGAGGGAGAAGCCTAGCATGCATAATAAATGGGATAACTTATGGATAGGCCCATACATGATACTGGATATATGATGCATAAACTATTACCATATGGAGACTCTTGAGGGCGAGTCCATTCCTCTTCTTGTGAATTAGAAACCTTTTAAAGAGTAGTACCCTAAAGGAACTTGACATTATATTATGTGCATGTTAGAGTAGGTTGCATTGCATGTTTATCTCCTCATTAGAACTAAAATCATACAATATTTTCAGGATTCATCAGTTGCATTTATATTACGATTTTCATTTTTACTTTCTTTTTTATTTTATGGCATAATACTAAGTATGGGTGATCATAACACACCACAAAAACATATTTTCCCATGTGCTTCGTCTTTGATATTTGTAGGTAGCAAGTTTGTGATACCAAGATATTTTTGGAGTTTTCATGGCCTCCTATTCAAGTAGTTTCATGCAACTCTCCAAGAGCTCATGTCCCATTTAGAGCGAGATGTTATCCACCATGTGTGGGTAGTGTATATAGGAGAAAATATTTTCTCCTAGATTGTCCTCAATTGGTAGCCCCTTGTATCTAGCACATAGGTAGATGTGCCATTTTCTCCTCCACCTAAGCCATACATGTAGTCCCTCACCCACTTGTAATTTTACTTACTTTTCATGGGAACTTTTGGGCATCTATTGATCGGGGCATTTTGCAGAAAGAGTGGGATAGGTTTGTACTCTTGTTTCCATTGCCCTATTTTGTGGTTAGCATTGTGTCTTAGTTCCATGGGATATCCTTTACTGGCATTATCCTTAGGGTTGGCACCATATGGGAAACCATTATTTTGGTTGCGTGGTATCACTTCCAAATACCATATACAGGACCCCCTTCCACTTACTTTAGCCCTATTTGTCTCTTTTCCCATCTAGGTCCACATTTTTCCATTGGGTCCACATAAGCTTAGCCTCCCCCTACCCTTGTCCACACCTTGGGTTAGGCCTCGAACGATGCTCAGAGGTTGATGTGGCTAAAAAGAAAAGAAAAAACATAATTTTTCCATTCTAAATAATAAATGTACCACAAAATGAAAAATATGGTTGGAACATACAGATTTGGCATGTGGGAAGATGTGAAACATGAGCTCTACCCATTATTCATCAACATTGCCCTAGTTCCTATGGGCCCTAGATGAACCCCATCTATCATTAAGGAACCCATGACTGTCCCAACTCCTGGTGGGAAATCGATCAAACCACCTTAAAGAGGTATCCACTACTATATAATACACATCATGCTCTCATCCCCTAGATCCCTGAGTAGTTATGAAGAAAAATAAATCAAAGGAAAAAGAATTATGAAGAAGGTAACAAAATAAGAAAAATAAGGAACAAATTATCTCATAACAACTTTGGGATTTATTTTACAATAAGAAAACTAAGGAACTTGATGAAAAGTAGGAGAATGGTCTTCATGATTGGAGGTTGTAATTATGGGCAGGACCTCCCTCATGGATTCATGGTTTGACTTGGTGGTGGCCAACTACAAATAAATATTATAATGAATCTAGGCCTATTGTGGGGTGGAGTGTGGCTTACCTTTCATGGGTTATGGGAACCCTTTTATCTGTCATGAGGTAAGTACCCATGCTGACATAAATTTGTAATTTAAACCATAATGCATAATATGGAAATTATGTCGATAGATTTTGTATCTATGAATTTCCTACTAGATATATATTATAGATTATGTACTATTTGTTTATGTAACAGTAGGATAAATATGGATTTAATAGGTGCCATAGCTATGTAATGTTCATATTCCTTCTTGTGTGACTTTATATGCATTTATGATGTGCCTAATTTGGATAGGATGGACTAACATCTAGTCCTCGTTAGTGTCTATATCTGCTATGTTACATGACCCTATAAAATAAAAAAGGTGAGATGGCTAGGGAAGATAGCCCATCAGTATCTTGGATAGACATGATGATTAGTTTCCTGTCGAGATGTATGAGTGAGTTTAATCATTAAACTTTGGTGACCTTAGGTAGCCCATAGAATCCCTAGGTTTAATGTAGATATTAAAAAGTGTTCTAGTGTTTAATAATTAGAATCAAGGATTGTATCCTTGAGAGAAAGATAATGACCTGCATGAAATTCATGTTCATAAAACATCCAATGAAAAGTGTTATAGAGTTCAATGAAGGATTTTTGAATGGCTACATAGCATGTTGATGGATTTGAGGAACTCAAATGTACATCAAGTGAAGGTGTTTCTCCTACTAAGTCAACTAAAGGATTTGGAAACCACGATGTATGTTTGTTTAGACTAACAATCATTAGAAATTCCCCCTTAGTTAGGATAATATGTCTAAAGGCCTGAGAAGATATATATCATGTGTAATATCCTATGTGATTTCATGTGAGAAGTTAAATGGTTACTAGTAGTGAGGATGGAGTGCTTGGGTACCTTCATGGTTGGGAAGGATATCTATACATGAGAAGTCTTCCTTCACTCCATGTCAAAGTCATTATCAAGCCTCAAGACCCCTCTACCAACTTTCGTGCCATGGGGAAATTTGAGGATTGACAACATTTTATTATGGAGAGAAACTTTGGGATGGGTTTTATTAGAGAAACAATGTAAAAAAAATCTTGATTGGAATGCCTCATCCTAATCTCTTCGTCATATGGATAACATAAGGGCCATGGCTAAGAGATATCTAAAAAGGGATATAGAGTTGTTTTCTTTCAAGCATTATATTTTTTATTTTGAATGATTAGAGAATGCATTAGAGTCTTGTGGAAGATCTCAATGTCGATAAAATATGAAGTTTTGTTTCTTAACAAGAAGTTAGCGAATTGTTGAGTGTTGGGTTAGGAGATTGGGAGGGCAATGCCACAAATTATCTATGAATCAGAAAATAAACTACTTGATTATAATAAAAAATCACATTTTCCATTAGTTAAGGGTGATGTATGATTAAATATTGTTAAGTGATAGATATCGGGTTCATATTGTTAGGTCCTCCTATGAGAGATTTATTCCAATCTTACCAAAGTTGATAAGGGCCCTAAGGTTTTACATGATAATGTGGTTTTAATGTGCCATTGACATAGAGATAACATGGCACTCACATGATGCTGATGTTGCACTAATGTGGTGGTCATATGGCGTCAAAGTAGAGGTTTTGTGGAACCCACGTGACATAGTCTTGGAGATGACATGTTGTTGACATGGACACATCGTGTGGCAAGGTGACAGAGATATAACCTTAATTTTCTTTTCTATCCATAATCAACATAACCTTAGGCCTATTATTTAAATCTACTTTGTATTATATTTAATGATCATATTATTTGGTTTTTATAATATTTAAATTAAATATTCCATATATATTATTTAAAACAAATATATTTTAATTAGATTTAAATGATAAAATTCTAATATTATTAAATCTAATATGTTTAAATACAATGTAATGTTATTTTACATTTCATTATCTTTATTCTTGTGTCCCTATCAACACATGCAACACTTCTAGCCGTTATCTTTTAATAAAAGTATTATAATTTTATAATAATTCTTTTATATTCTAAAAATGGCCAAAAGCAAGCTCACATTATTGGGACGGAGTATTTTATGTTTTTTTTCAGTGACTTTATAATAACCACATGCCTTATCCCAATCACCATAATTGATGTTGATGACAATGTAAGTGGATAGAATGTAGTTATAAAAACAATATTAGAAAGTGGTTTGTTATATTACTTTTAACAATGAAAAAAAATACCAAAACAGTTAGAAATGATGTGGTGTTATCCCTTCAAACGGCTAGAAACCAAAAGTTGCACCACCACTCACAAATTAGCAGTTGATTAAAAAAGCAATGAGGCAGAGTTATATAATGAGGATTTTGATTATGATGTTCACAAGTTAACTTACTTTTGATTCTCCTCTGCAAAGCTGGACACAAATATATTTTTTTTTAAACGACATGGTGAAGGATCCTGCGAATGCATCCTCCCCGACTTGGTGAAGGAGACCCTGTGAATGTTTTGTGAAGGAGACCCTGTGAATGTTTTTTGTCACACTGTGACTAGGCCAAAGTGGAGTTCTACAGTGTGGGGATGGGGAATTCTTTGGAGAGAAGTTGGGGAGTTTCGACCCCAGCGCTTCCTGGAGGAGGAGAAGGACGTTGACATTACGGGAATGAATAGAATTAAGAGGAGGATTTGGCACTCGACACCTCAATCTAATCATCTTATGGAGGAGCAGTATGATTTCACTGTTGTCACCAAGAATCCACGAATCTGGACGAATCGAGCGCGGGAATTTGTGGAGGCAACGTATCGACTGTATATACCTTTCCTACATCGAGCTGCTTCCACCGGTGCAAACCTATTTATGAGGTTCTCTCTAGCTCTCTGATTCGATTGATTCGATTAGCTTTCTAGTAGGATGCCATTTTTGGATTTCTTCGAAGTGTGAAATATTCATTTATATTGCATATTTTTACGATCAATTTCTAAGAAAAATTGTAGCACACAAACATGATCTCTATTTTTTTTTTCCATTAATGTATTTTTCCATTAATGTATGATTTTATGAGATTAATTTTCGAATTAATCATATTATTAAAAGATTTGATTGATAGGGTTTGTACCTTCTTTTAATCAGGATAAGGTTTGAGCCTTCTTTTAATTGCTTTCTTTTAAGCCGATGTCTTTGTCTAGTACTGCTAAAATCAGCATGGTCTCCCACTACAAGATAAGATTACAACAAATTGGATCATTGGATGTAAACCAGGCCCTAAAGAAACCTAGTTTCCACTCGACAAGGAAGGTAAGTTTCTACCTCTTCATTTTGTATTTCTTGTAGTAAACCCATTTCAATGAATTATATGTAGCATTTTTTTTCATTTTTAGGTGGTTTTATAATTTTTGGATTAATTTTTTTGTGTTAGTAATAGCACCTATTCTTTCTATTACAACTCTATTTTTGGTGTCTAAAGCCCAATCTATTCATCTCAGTTTTATTAGTAAAACCCAGTCTACTCATCTCAGTTTTAGTATTCCATTTTCTTTCTGGTTTCCTAGGCTGGCCATAGTTTCTTTTTAATTCATATCAGTGAGTTGTAATCTCTTTGTGTCAAATTTCTTGGTTGTAATTTAGACATTTCTTTGTTAGATCTATCAAATATCAATCAAATCTCTTCTCATATAGACTTTTTTTTTATCAAATATTTTTGAGGATTTTAACTTTATAAATTATATCTAACTTAACTATTAATTAATTTTTAATTTCTTTTGAAATAAAAATATTTAAAATATTTATAAATTAATAAAATTTTAAACATAATGTTTAAAATGTTTATAAATTAATAAAATAATAAATATAATATGCAAAATATTTATAAAATAATAAACATTGTACTCTAAATTTTACAAATGAACCCATAAAATAATTAGGTATCTTAGACTTTCAAACAAATTCAAGGGTTGCACCATACGTAACTGAATTCGATTTTATTGGGTCAAATCGGGAAAAATTACGTAGAATTTCATTAGTACGTCCAAATAATTTCATTTTATTTATAAATTATTTTTTAGGAGCTTTTTAATAACCATAACATCAAAGCATAAGTATTGGTATTGCTTGATTAGCTTTATAGTTTTGTAAGTTTTTATCTCTGGGAGACTTAATTTTTATTTTTTATTTTTTTTCAAATAAAAATATTTAGAGTATTTATAAATTAATAAAATAATATTTAAAATATTTATAAATTAATAAAATAATAAACATTGTCTTGGAAATTTTACAAATGAATCTATGAAATAGTTAGGTATCTTCTTCTATAAAATAAATTGAACACTTAATTGTATTGGAAATTGAGTCAACTCTGAAATAATTAGTTATTTTTTCTATAAAACAAATTGAATTGGAAATTGGATTTAATCTGAAAAGAATACCCAAATTGAAGAATTCCACTAGTATGTCCAAATAATTCCATTTTATTGATAAATTATTCCATTCCTATGTCTAAATAATTTCATTTTTTTTAAATTATTTTTTAGGAGTCTTCTAATAACCATAACGTCAAATCACAAGTATTGGTTGATTAGCTTTATAGTTTTGTGTCTTTATTTTTAATTTTTGATTAACTTTATAATTTTGTGAGTCTTTCTTTTTAATTAAAAATATTAGTTGACTTAACATGTGGTCTTCAAAATCAGTTTTGGATGACCTTTTCTAATAAAAAGAAAGTATATTTTCTAATGATTTTGATGAGATTATTGGATTTTTAAAATGATTTTCAATTAAATTTTTATGATTTCCAAATATGTTTTTCATTTAAACATAAATTTTCATTTATATATTATAACTTGTGTTAGATTTTGTTTTCACATTATTACTTGGGTTAGATTCAATTTATATTAAATTGTATTTTCATACATTCAAATTATTTTAAAGAATTTTTGTTATATTTAAAATTTTATTAATAGCTTTTAATTGATTTTGTTTTTGAATGATTTCTTCATTAATATTTTAATATAGAGTAAAGCACCATAAGCTTGAGTAGCCTAGCCTAGGCTACTAAAGAATAGACTAAGGTAAGCTAGAGTAGGCTAGGTTAGGCTAGAATCAGCTAGAGTAGCTTAGGATAGGCTAGACTAGACTAGGATAGGCTAGGTTAGAGCAGGTTAGGCTAGGGTATGCTAGCATAGGCTACAGTAGGCTAGGTTAGACTAGGGTAGGTTAAGCTAGGCTAGGCGAGGCTAGGTTAGGCTACTATAGCCTAGGATAGACTAGGTTAGGCTAGGTTAGTTAGAGCTAGGGTGGGTTAGGGTATCTTAGGCTAGCCTAGGATAGGATAGGATAGGATAGGGTGGGCTAGGCTAGGCTAGGATAGGCTAAGCTAGGATAGGTTAGGCTAGGATAGGTTAGGCTAGTCTACTATAGCCTAGCATATAGAAGGTTAGGCTAGGGTAGGTCAAGCTAGGATAGGCTAGACTAGGCTTGGTAAGACTACACTATGTTAGGCTAGGCTAGGCTAGGCTAGGTTAGGCTAGGTTAGGCTAGGCTATGTTAGGTTAGGTTAGGTTAGGTAATCCTAGGATACAATAGGCTAGGATAGGATAGGCTAGAGTAGGGTAGGCTAGGTTAAGCTAGGTCAGGTTAGGTTAGGGTATGATAAATTATGCTAGGCTAGGTTAGGCCACCATAAGATAGGCTAGGTTAGGCTAGGTTAGGATAATATAGGCTAGGCTAGGCTAGGCTAGGCTAGGATAGGCTAGGCTATGCTAGGTTAGGTTAGGTTAGGCTAGGTTAGGTTAGGTTAGGTTAGATTAGGCTAGGATAGATTAGGTTAGGTTAGGTTAGGTTAGGTTAGGCTAGGCTAGGTTAGGCTAGGCTAGGCTAATATAGGTTAGGTTAGGATATGATACGATAAGATGGGATAGAGTGGGTTAGGCTAGGATAGGTTATGATAAGATAGGCTAGGCTAGGTTAGGTTAGGATGAGATTGATTAGGCTAGGCTAGTTTAGGCAATGATAAGATAGGTTATGTTAGGCTAGGATAATACATGCTAGGCTAGGTTAGGCGAGTCTAGGCTAGTCTAGGTTAGGCTAGGCTAGGCTAGGCTAGGTACATTAGGATAGGTTAGGTTAGGTTAGGTTAGGTTAAGCTAGGCTAAGCTAGGCTTGGTTAGGCTAGGCTACACTAGGCTAGGCTAGGCTAGGCTAGGCTACACTAGGCTAGGCTAGGCTAGGCTAGGCTAGGTTAGTCTAGGCTAGGCTAGGCTAGGTTAGGCTAGGCTAAGTAGGTTTGGATAGGTTAGGTTAAGTTAGAATAGGTTAGGCTAGGCTAGGTTAGGTTAGGAAAGGCTAGGGTAAGGTAGGGTAGGCTAGGTTAAGCTACGGTAGGCTAGGGTAGGCTAGGGTAGGGCATGCTAGGGTAGGGTAGGGTAGGGTAGTGTAGGTTAGGCAAGGATAGGGTAGGCTAGGCTAGGGTAGGTTAGGCTAGGGTAATCTAGGTTAGGCTAGGGTAGGCTAGGCTAGGGTAGCTAGGGTAGGTTAGGTGAGGATAGGGTAGGGTAGGAGAGGATAGCGTAGGTTAGGCTAAGCTAGGCTAGGCTAGGGTAATGTAGGGTAGGGTAGGGTACGCTACGGTAGGGTATGTTAGGGTAGGTTACGTTACCTTAGGTTAGGTTAGGCTAGGGTAGGGTAGTCTAGGGTAGGCTAGCATATGGTACGGTAGGGTAGGCTAGGGTAGGATGGTCTAGGGTGGGCTAGGGTAGGCTGGGCTAGGGTGGGCTAGGCAAGGATAGGATGGGCTAGGTTGGGCTAGGCTAGGTTGGGCTAGGCTAGGCTAGGCTAGGTAAGTCTAGGTTAGGCTAGGTTAGGCTAGGTTAGGTTAGGCTAGGTTGGGCTAGGTTAGGTTAGGTTAGGTTAGGCTAGGTTAAGCTACGCTAGTTTAGGCTAGGTTAGGTTAGATTAGGCTAGGCTAGGCTAGGTTAGACTAGGCTAGGCTAGGCTAGGCTAGGCTAGGCTAGATTATGTTAGGCTAGGCTAGGGTAGGTTATGTTACGTTAGGCTAGGTTAGGCTAGGCTAGGTTAGGCTAGGCTAGGCTAGGCTAGGCTAGGTTAGGCTAGGTTAGGCTAGGTTAGGTTAGGTGAGGTTAGGCTAGGCTAGGTTAGGTTACGTTAAGCTAGGTTAGGTTAAGTTAGGATAGGTTAGGTTAGGTTAGGCTAGTCAGGCTAGGCTAGTCTAGGCTAGGCTACATTAGGATAAGTTAGGCTAGGTTAGGCTAGGCTAGGTTAGGCTAGGTTAGGCAAGGCTAGGCTAGGTTAGGCTAGGTTAGGCTAGGCTAGGCTACATTAGGATAGGGTAGGATAGGATAGGCTAGCCTAGGATAGGCTAGGCTAGGTTAGGTTAAGTTAGGTTAGGTTATGGCACAATAGGTTAAGTTAGGGTTGGCTATGTTAGGCTAGGCTAGGTTAGGATACGGTAGGTTACATTAGGATAGGGTAGGCTAGCTTAGGTTGGGTTGGATAGGCTAGGATAGGCTAGGTTAGGTTAGTCTAGGCTAGGTTAATATAGGCTAGGTTAGGATAGGCTATGTTAGGCAAAGCAAGGTTAAGCAAGCTTAGGATAGGTTTGGCAAGGTTATCCTAGGCTTGGTTAGGTTAGGTTAGGAGACACTAAGCTAGAGTAGGCTAGGTTAAGGTAGGATATGCTAGGTTAGGTTAAGCTAGGCTATGATAGGTTAGGTTAGGCTAGGCTTGGATAGGTTAGGGTAGGTTAGGGTAGGTTAGGCTAGGTTAGGTTAGGCTAAGTTAGGCGAGGTTAGGTTAGGATATGATTGATTAGGTTAGGCTAGTTTAGGCTAGGATAAGATAATCTAGGTTAGGCTAGGATAAGATAGGCTTGGCTAGGTTAGGTTAGCTAGGTTAGGTTAGGTTAGGCTAGGTTAGGTTATGTTAGGTTATGTTAAGTTAGGGTGGGCTAAGCTAGGTTAGGCTAGGTTAGGCTAGGTTAGATTAGGTTAGCCTAGGTTAGATTAGGTTATGCCAGGTTAGGTTAGCTTAGGTTAGGTTAGGTTAGGTTAGGCAAGGTTAGGTTAGGCTAGGTTAGGCTAGGCTAGGCTAGGCTAGGCTAGGCTACTCTAGGCTAGGCTAGGCTAGGCTAGGTTAGGTTAGGCGAGGTTAGGTTAGGTTAGGTTAGGCTCGGTTAGGCTCAGTTAGGTTAGGCTAGGTTAGGCTAGGTTAGGCTAGGTTAGATTATGATAGGGTAGGTTAGGTTAGTCTAGGCTAGGTTAGGCTAGGCTAGGCTAGGTTACGCTAGGATAGGTTAGGTTAGGCTAGACTAGGTTATACTAGGTTAGGTTAGGCGAGGTTAGGTGAGGTTAGATTAGGTTAGGTTAGGCTACGTTAGGATAGGTTAGGTTAGGCTAGGTTAGGTTAGGCTAGGTTAGTCTAGGTTAGGCTAGGCTAGGTTAGGTTAGGCTAGGCTATGCTAGGCTAGGGTAGGCTAGGCTAGGCTAGGTTAGGTTAGGTTAGGCTAGGCGATGCTAGGCTAGGTTACGCTAGGCTAGGTTACGCTAGGTTAGGTTAGGCGAGGTTACGTTAGGTTAGGCTAGGCTATGCTAGGCTAGGCTAAGCTAGTGTAGCTTAAAGTAGGCTATGTTAGGCTAGGTTAAGCTAGGATAGGTTAGGCTAGGTTAGGCAAGGTTAGGCTAGGTTACATTAGGCTAGGTTAAGCTAGGATAGGTTAGGCTATGTTAGGCTAGTTTAGGCTAGGCTAGGTTAGGTTAGGTTAGGTTAGGTTAGGCTAGGGTAGGGTAGGGTAGGCTAGGTAAGGTTAGGTTAGGCTAGGCTAGGCTAGGCTAGGTTACGCTAGGCTAGGTTATGCTATGTTAGGCTAGGCTAGGTTAGGCTAGGCTAGGTTAGGCAAGGTTAGGCTAGGTTACGCTAGGCTAGGTTAGGTTAGGTTACGCTAGGCTAGGCTAGTGTAGCTAAAGTAAGCTATGTTGGGCTAGGTTAGGCTAGGCTAGGTTAGGCTAGGTTAGGCTAGGTTATCCTAGGCTAGGTTAAGCTAGGATAGGGGTGAAAATGTGAAGCTGGGTTACACTTTTTGCCCTTTTTTGAGAACAAAATTTCATTTTTTTTGGTTCTTCAACTTTCTGCAAACTATAACAATTTTTCTGTGTAGAATTTCATTTTGCGATAAAAATAAAGTTGTGAGAAATTTTGTTAGCTTTCTATTACTTATTTTTTGAAATTTTTTTATGCAGATTTGATATGTCAACTTAGCGTTTCTTTGAGTGTGTGTTTCTTAACAATCAAAGGATTCATAAGAAGTCATGTTATGACGCAATGTTGTATTCATTGAAAATTTTTGTTTTTGAAAAAAAAAAATGTGTTACAACAATCTTGAGAGAGTCTACTTTGTTTTCGTCATATTTACAAAGCTAATGGATGCATATCATAATTACTAGAATTTTTTGAACTGGTTCAATACGAAAAAATACGTATTTTGGATATGTTTCGCGTCGCAAGAAATTTCTTAACATATAAGTTATAAATTAAAAATCTAAAAGCTACCCATTAGAGATGACGGACCAATGTAATGCCCCATAATTTTTTCACTTTTTTTTACAATGTTTTTTGGGAGATACAAAATTTTGATTTCACAGAATCACAATGACCCTTAGAAATTGTTTGCACCCATTTTATTAGAAAAATAATTAAAATTAATAAACGTTTATGAAATTCCATAAAAGTTATATTTCCTAAAAGTAGATTCAATTATGAAAATGCTTGTCTTGGTTCCAACAGTTAATTAACAACCTTCCATGGAGTTTAATCAGTCCAAATTTGCAGAACCATTTTCAGACCCTGGTTTTTGCGTAATTGGCGACGCGTTAGTTCGGCCGAAATTTAGTCCAAGTTCGGCCAAACTATGTTTTCTGCTTAAGGCTCGTCAAATCTAACGTCTTAATAGTTCGGCCAAACTTTTGATGAAAAGTTCGACCGAACTATTGTATAACTCTCCATCGGCCGGAAAATTTTGCGGAGCCCCCTACTAAAACACATTTCGCGTCAATATAAATTTCCGCGAAATGATTCAAAATTTTCGCACATTTCGCACACTTCATCTCATTTTACAAAGATTTTGGTTTGGGTTCAAAAACATTTCTTCAAAGTTTGGGTTTAAGAACATTTCTTGGAAGAAAATTGATTTTTTGGAAGACATTTCTTAGAGGTTTCTTCAAAGTTTGGGTTTAAGAACATTTCTTGGAAGAAAATTGATTTTTTGGAAGACATTTATTAGAGGTATGCACGTGTTTTGAGTTTAAGTAAATATTTTGAGCTTCGTTTCATTTTTATAAAACATTTTTCTCTCGAATTTTTTAAAGTGTGTGTTTTGGATTGGAGTATGTATTTTTTACAAAAACATTACACTGAATTTTTTTAAATTAAATCTTTTGTGATATTTTTTGTAATTGAGTTATTGTCTAATTTTTTGAAGGAAATTTTTTGAACTTCATACCCTATTATCATGGGAAATCAAAGAACTTGTGCGAGAAAATATGATCGAAAAAGAGACCTTGAGGCACGTAGAGAAGAAACGAGACAATCTCGCAAAAGAAAGTTAGAAGTCCTCTCAGATATTGAAGAGGAAAATCAACCTCAAGCAGAAATTGAAGCAGGTATGTAAATGTAAATATTATGATCTATTGATATATTTTTAAAATTTTCCCAATGTAAAATGTGAAGCTTAATTTTTATTTGATGAACTAGTTTGAAAAATATTTTGTTTAATGTAAACAAACATAGATATTCCTCAAAATATTGAAGAGGAAAATCAACCTCAAGCAGAAATTGAAGCAGGTATGTAAATGTAAATATTATGATCTATTGATATATTTAAAATTTTCCCAATGTAAAATGTGAAGCTTAATTTTTATTTGATGAACTAGTTTGAAAAATATTTTGTTTAATGTAAACAGACAGAGATACTCCTCAAAATATTGAAGAAGAAAATCAACCTCAAGCATAAATTGAAGCAGGTATGTAAATGTAAATATTATGATCTATTGATATATTTAAAATTTTCCTAATATTTATTGACATATTTACTAATTTAGTTATTTATTGAATAAGTACTATTTTTTCGAATATGTACAGATGAAATCACTATCGATAATGAGATGTTAGAAAATGTTGACACTCACAAATATGGAGATAAAAAACCTAACCATGTTATACGATATCGTGTCAACCACATTTTTGAAGAGTATTTCTTAAATGAGCAAGTGACAGTTGAAGCTCAAATGTTGAAAGGTCTCCTATCATTAAGGAAATTAAAAGAAGCGACGACACTACTGGGTATTCGAAAATCAACCAAAGATAAAAAAATGAATGAAGAGGTGATAAAAAAAATGAGTAGTGCTATAAAGTCAATTAAGAGATCTAGAGATAAAGATGTTTCAAATATATGTAGAGGAATACAGATGGAAATAGTTTCACCAAGTAATCAAGAGAATCGTTTGATAACATCTATGGCACGAGCACTGGGAACCTCGCGAAAAACTCTGCACAAACATCGAAAATTTCGACTACAAATAGATGTAAATGATGAACTCGCTTGTTGGAGAGCTATTTGTAGGCAACCATACAAAGATAGACTTGGAGAAAATGTTAAAAAAATAATATATGAATATTGGAAGAACAATTCGCGTGTTTCACCAATTGCAAGACATGTGATGCGAAGAAGAATAGCATGAAATTAGTATGAAGAACATGAAAAAAATATCTTGGAAACCACTCAGATAGAGTTATTCAACAAGTTCAAAAAAGAGAATCGTCAAAGTCATGTTTCACTCAGTACTTTTGTTCAACAAAAACCATGGTATGTAAAACCTATCACCGTACGCAACACTTGTTGTTGCCGTTATCATGTGGAATTTGAGTTATATTATGACACATTTCTTGATTTCGGTAAACATTATGGAAGGATTCACCTCCTCCTTCCACTATCCGTGAATTCATATCTCAAATTCTATGTGAAAGAGAAAGCGATGAACTATTTTACAAAAAAAAATGTGTTGGTGGTAAAAAATGCGATGATTGTGGAAATTTGACTAAATTTCAAAACAAATAACGTATTGATATAAACTATCAATCATTGTCCAACATGAAAGTGAAATGGAAGAGATATGAATATATCGGTACATCGATTCAAGGTGCAAATAGTGTTAAAAGAATCGAATTACGAGAAGACGAAATTTTTCTGATAGACTTTTTGAGAAAGTTTGAGGCAGAAATTTCCAAATACACCAAGCATTCCCATAGAGCTCAATGGTAAGACTTTCAATTAAAAAAATCTCGTGAATTTTTTCCACCAGGGACCATTTTGTCAGTGATTGATTTTGCGGAAAACTACATATTTGTTCCACAAAAAGAAATTCAGAGTGAATACTATCATTCTGACCAAGTATCCATGCTCTTCCATATTCTATATAGACATGCTGAACAAAATTTCGATCATATAGAAAGCACGAGTGAAAATCGACATATAATTAAAGAATATCACTTTTATATCAGTGACGATCGTACACATGATACATGTTTTGTACAACATTGTTTTGGAAGAATTTATGATTCATTGAAAGATCGTGGAATAAAATTCAATGAAAATTGGATATGGTCAGACGGATGCGAAGGTCAATTCAAATCTGCACGGTCATTCTTTTGGTTGTGTTGTCTTCATAAGAAAACATGCATTAAACATTGTTGGAATTTCTTTAAGACTGGCCATGGAAAAGGAGAACATGACGGTGCAGGAGCATGCATAAAACGAGTACTTCGAAGATATCAAATGAACCACTCTACACTCCGACTTGTGAGCGCTGAAGAAGTTGTTCAATGGTGCATCGCTGCTCTAATCCATGAGAATAACCCATCAAGAGAAGTGCGAAGGTACATTCAATTCAATCTATATTGGAAATCTAATTTTAAACATTGTACATTTATCATGTAATGATTATTTTCAATTGTATTTTGATATCATATTTACAAATTCTTTTTCTAATTTTGCATATAAAGGTTTTTTTGGCATATTGGAATCGAAGACGCAGACAGATCAATTGGAAATGACGTTGAAACAATAAAAGGGACTTGAAAATTGCATTCAATTCAAACAAATTTGTCCACAAATGTGTTTGCATTGGATAAAAGAAAATATTCTTGTTTTTGTGATGTTTGCATAGACAACACAAAATCCAATGACGTTTGTGAAAACAAAATGTACGTGAACGATTGGAAACATACAGAGCTAAATACAAAGGGAAAAATTTATTTTGCAATGTTTGAAGAAATGCAATCAGAGGAAACTACAATATCATTCGATGGTGATCGAGTTTATGATCTTGTTAGAGAATGTAACATTTGAATTGCTTTATAATGATTTAAAGATCTAGAAATAAATTTAAATATGCATAATTAAATGTTAAATTTATTTTATTGTGCAGGAGAATTTTTTTCTGTAATTGCACCTATTGACAACGATGAAAATGTTAAGTATTATTTGATGTGTTGCACTGAACGAAAAATGAAATTATTACAAGACTATAATGATCACGGATTTCAGTATGATAGAGGGTCTATTATACTGAAAGGTTATTTTTTCAGACAAACTCATCAAAGTGGAGACTTTTTTTACTTTGAAGACTATGAACCTAATTCCATAAGTTGTCAATATAGTCACTTGGTGTGTGCAGCATGCATAAAGTTGATAAAAGTTCAATCAAAGAAAAAATTAAAAATTAAGAAATGGAAAATGTCAAAATCTGATCATGAACGGATTATTGAGGATGGAATTCCATTAGATTTTTTTTGAGTGAAGTGTCCAACAATTTATTATCTTTGGATTAAATATGTTATAAAAATTCCAGTACTCAACTAAAAATTGAGTTGCTTATGTTATTTGTGGTTTGCACATGTTACAAATTGTTTGGGTACAAGCACGTGCTCTAGTATCAACTGAAAGTAGTTTTTCTATACATGTGCATTGATGAAAAATGTTATATATATATTCTAGAATGAAATTAATTCTTCTTGTATATGGTATATGTTTTTTGATCGTATGGTACAAATTATTTCACTTTATTTTGTAAGGTTAGATTCGGTCCCCATATGGCCTAGCCTTCAAGGGAGGAGATAACAAGTGGTTGTCCCCACTTGCTCGAATCTCAGCTTTTAAATACAATTTTAATATTTATGACAGGCATCTTACATGATGTACTAGCCAAGGATAGATTCTCTTTGTTTCAATTTTCTGGTAAAAGTTGTCACCGAATGACCTACTAAGATATTATAAATACTAGCTTTGTAAGACCATTTGGCATTCGGAAAAATTCGAAAGTCTTAGACTGTCAATCAATTTGAAGTATCATTCACCCTAGGGAGTGTAAAATATTCAATGTAGGTTGGTGACGATGCTTACTCCTGCTTGAAGCAGCTCCAATGACCAATTCTTTAATGAATTACAATGCACTAGACCAAAGTTGGTGACCTACTTGGTTTTTCACCCAAGAAATTCCAAGGTACTCTTCTTACCTTTGGTCCCCAAAGCTACAATGGAGTTATAAGAAGGTGAAGAAATTTTTTTTCACTAATAGGAATTTGGTCACTTCCCTAATCTCCCCTTATCAAAAAGTTCCTATCTACTACATTATCCAGCATGTACTCAAGATCACTATTTCATAATTAGAATATCACAATATCATAAGTTCTCACAAAAATACATGGAATGCCATTATGACACTCATCTAACAATGGGGAGCTCAAAACCTAGAAAGCTCCTCGTCCCCTTAATAATAATGTGTTTAATTTAGTCTTTTAGGTGAGCATTAGGTGTGAATCTTGTTTTCACATACAAAAATAATTAATTGTTTAATTCAATAAATTTGAATATTCACCAAAGTACATGTCATATCCACTATTTGTCTCTCCTACAAATTCCCATTATTTTATTAAAATGTGATTTTATCTCACCCAACTATCACATGTTCCTAAATTTACTCCTAATTGTTCCCTATGACCTAAATCTACTCCTAATTGTTCCCTATGCTGCTTTTCCCTTACTTATTTTTAGAAAATTATTTTCCTAGATCCATCATAACTATGGATCTATCAAGCACCGAGAGGGATCAAATATCTAGAGGTGCAAACCTCTTTTTTGAGTGCAAAACTTGAGGAAAGGTTTGCACCTCGAGAGATTTGATCCCTCTCGGCGCTTGATAGATCCGTAGTTAAGATGGATCTAGGTTGGTTTTAGTCGTGTGCAACCAAGGAAAAACTATCGATAATATGAGGAACATATGATTAATTTTATCAATAATATGTAAAGACATCTAATACTAATATAACCATTTTAAATATGCTAAATATGTTTGAGATTTATCAAGTCATTTTAATTTTAAATTTTCTTAGTTACCTCAATTTGTTGAGATGATAAATATTGTAGAATAACTTTAATAATGGAAAATGATCAAATAAAATTTTTGAATGCAAAGTGACAATGTAATAATATTGAATGATAGAATGTGAATAATTAGAATGTAATCAATTACAAATAGCAATTATAATGTAATCAATTACAAATAGCATTTATTGTGATCAATCTTAAACTATTTTCTTCTTCTATTCTTATTGTCACCCTTATTAGTTTTGTCATCTTTCCGTATCGATTATATTAAAAAGAAAGTAAAAATCATAAATCATAAACCATTTAAATATTTAACTCGAACTCTTGTAGTAAAGACCATACCTTGTCTCTCTTGCTCTCCAAAATTATTAGGTTTAATTATTATAACACAAAAATCATTCTACATTGTCAATAATTTTTTGTGCTTACATTGAAATCAATGAACACTATTAATCCAATGACTTTACAAGTAATGTACCATCATACATGCAATTATATCAAATCAGAAATCAACATATACAATGAAATCAATGGGGATTGTCTTGTTACAAGTAACATTTAAATTTACCACATGTGCAAATGTAGGTTGAAACCATCCAAAACTTTAAGTTGTAGATTGAAACCATCCAAAACTTTAAGTTTTAAAACCCTTTTGATTATATATTGTGCAACATTAAAACATTAAACATTTAAAGTTCATTAAATATCATATGCAAAATGTAGATTGAAACCATCCAAAACTTGAGTTTTAAAAACTTCACATGCCATGCCAATTATAATTCAACTATCCAACAAAAACATTTAACATTAAACATCACATGCCAAATGTAGTTCAGATGGCAACATTACTTCACATTCACATGCCAAAAGTACTAAAACCATCCAAAAATTAAATAAAACAAATTATATAATAACAATGTAATAAAATATGTCCAAAAATTGTAAATCTCACTTGAGTATCAAACTGTATCAAGTTTAACAAATTTTAAAACCATCTAAATTTTGAAATCAAATCTACTGTAAATCATGTCCATCAAATGGAGGATCTAGCGTCTGGGTCTCAGTTCGCGCCCTATCCTGTGAATAGGAAACCTACATACACAATGCACATGTACTTGAACATTAAAATTTGAAGTTTTAAAAATGAATGAGAATATATATATATATAGAACTTCATGTAAAAAAAAAAATATAACAAAAAAATCATGCCATACCTGCAATACCTCGTAAGGTTCCCTCTCCATTTGATGAACAGGTTCTGCCATAGAAACATCTACAGTGGTAGCCTATACAATATACATGTACAGTTAAATATATATATATATATATACATAAATAATTTATATAAATTAAAAACTTTCAAATGAAAATGCACGTGTACATATATAAACTTATTTGAACAATAATATTAAAAAAAAGAACTAAAGACAACTTGTTCAAATGATGTGGATGTTCCTATCTCCGTCGCTAGAGTCCTCAGATTAAAAAAATCTTCTGCACGAACCTAAATTCAAAAAAATTTAAATAACTCAAAATATAGATCTCTCTCTCTATATATCTCAATTTTTAATGGAACTTTTTGAGGTAACATAAATTTTTAACTTGTGAAAAATTGTCCATACTTGTACATCTCCCAATGAAGTAGAAGGTATATGTCCTAAGGAAGAAGAAGGTACAGCCATCCCAAAAACATCAGACGGAATCGGAATTTGTTAAAACATTTAAAATCAAATTATATATATACATACATGTACATGTGTGGCAACAATTATTTATTTTAGAGTCACTTAAAAAACACTAACATACATGTGCCAACATATCATGATGGTCAGACCCATCTGCATCGTTTGAACCGGAGGTCCTGAACGTAATATTAACATTTTCATCACGCATCATGCCTGAGAACTGCAAATGGTGTTTTAACATATAGTCATACATTTTTGTTAGATTAATGTACACATACAAATAAATGTATACATGTACATACACATGTATTTATTACAAATTGTACACATGTATATGTAAATATAATTTCAAACCCTAAGGTCACTGACACATACCGTTCCGGTGCCCTCTTCCTCACGAAAAATTAGGTCTTGCAGACCATTGCGACAATTTATTACATATGTTCGGAGATCTTCAACATTCATGTTGTAAATCTCCTCATCTGTACGATAAACAAAATTGGCACGTGCATTTTCACGTGCTCTTTGTCGATTTAAACAAAGATCGACTCCACTCAATCCGATATGAACATTGTCGACCATAACATCTCTTGCTTCTCGACTTATTTGAGAAGTCGTATCCATCTCTGATCGCAGAGTTTCGACTCGAAACGGTCGACTCACCAATGGCGGCTCAGGGCGAGGCAACTCCACATCTCGCTTAGCGCCCTTACGTTGATATAATCGACCTCTTCCCGGGCCAAAAAATTCTGAAGGAAGGTCATTGTTGTCGGGTTTCATACCCAAAAAAAATTCTGCATAAAACATTTGTGAAAAATAAACAGGAACCTCATCGTTCCATGGAAGCCTTCCAAAGGCTGCAAGATGTCGATCATACAAATAACCAGCTTTGTCTGGGTGCTTGAAATACTGCACCTTCAACATTTTTCTTTTTGGCCCTTCCTTATAATTAAACATTAACTTGGCCTCTGCTCTTGTAACTTTTTGTTTTATGTCCTGCCATTTATCGGGACATATCACTATTTCTTTTCTCTTTCTCATCAGTTCTACAAACGAATCAGTCGTTGGCCCCAAATTTTTGTACACATTTACCATTTCACCCAATGAATGTGTAACTATTTCAAGGCTTTGTCTACTCTCAGTAGGTAGAGACAAAGCCATGAGATATCTTTGAAATTTTTCATGAAGGCTTTCACACCTTTGTAAGGTGCATTCCGCCATGTTGGTTTCCCATGGTATATCAGTAATCTCAGTCGGATAGGTTGTGCTGGGTTGATAGCCTTCTTCTTGAATGTAGTGAGCTGGCCTGCATCTATTTTGACCACTAGCTCGTACATTTTCGGCCTCTGCATAAATATATATAAAATTTCGTATATTAGAAAAAACACGTGTAAGAAAATTTGTACAGTTTTAATGAAAAAATATTGAAATTGATGGCAACCTTGATGTTGTTGGTTAACATCTTCTCCAACAGGACCCTGCTGAGAACCAACCCCAGAATGACACTGCTGAGAACCAGACCCATAGTGACCCTGTTGAGAACCAATAGCGGTTGATTGGCCTTCGGGGGAATAAATATCACCCCCTTCCCGCAACCTGCTACCACTCATACCTCGACCGGTTGAACCTTGGCCATGCTCCATGGATGGAGTTGAAACCCTTCTCCTCTTACCTCATAAAAATTAAAATATGAAACGATTAACAACTATTTTAACTCACAAAGATAATAAAAAAATCAATTCCATATGTACACACATTTATGGAGATTTAAGATTATATTTAAATATCGTGAACATTCCCCGATCCCTGAACCTCCATATGGGATTCGACTGATCTTCGTTGTTCATCCTCCATGATATATATCTATTGGTCGACATTTACACAAAATAGATTTCAAAAAACCAATTTGTAATTTAGTGTACACAAATTATGTAGAACACAACTTTCAAAGCAATAATTGATCATGTGTGAAACTAAATTTAATCGAAAAATATATTATAAAAATGATAAGTTCACCAAATTGCACTTTACATGGTGGGAACACACTTGGTATAAAATTTACTACTTATACACTTTAGTTTGTGGGAGAAATGACACATGTACATAGTTTACCTTAAAGTAGTTGTGTTTTACGAATATTAAAATGAAGAACTTCTATTTAGATCCATTCTAGAGATTGACTGTAGGGGCATTTACTAGATATGTCACCTTTCATCAAAGATGAGATCTAGAGGCTTCCTGGCCCTTTACATACTCTGCCTATAGAACTTGTAGAAGTAAACACTAGAGGCATTAACAATATCAAAGAACGTTTTCATGCTCAGACATGGGAATGTGTCTCTTTCCCTACGCAAAAAAATAGTTCAAGGTAGTTAATCTTCATAGACATGTCATAAAGCAAGTCAATGTGATCATCCCCAACTTACTTTTTATGAAATTAGGCTTGGAATCTCATTTTAGAGCTCAAATTTTTAGGAAGGATTTAAGTATCCACCTTTCAAGAATCACTAGAAGAGGTTGATAAAGAATATAGGAAGACAAAAAACTAACCAGTGGTGTACTAAATGTATTTCTTGGAAGGTAGATTGGCATATGGACTTTTGGTAGCTAGAACTTTTGCTAAAATATGGTTGGATTTCTTATATAATTAAGGCCTTGCATGTATTTTGATGTTTCATGAATTTCTTTGCAAATTCAAAGTATGGTGCATGTTGCATGAAGCAATATGTTGAAAGTAGAGTTACGTTGACACACTTAAATGCAACAAATATGGAAATTTGTACATGAGCTCTATTATTTGACTTAAGAGTCAGTTGTTTGAAGAGGCATGTTTTGTTGACTTGTGTTTGGTTGATGGTTTTTTATGTCACAAATATGTAAGAGTACATGGAGATATTAACATCATGTGAATTTTTTTTCTTTGAAGGAGAAAAATGATATGTCAGCGAGCTATGTTTCTTGCATGATGTGTTTTCAGTTTGATGGTTTTGTTTGTGACAAGATGTCACAATATTTTGGGAAGGTCCACTCTTGAGTGAGAGCCTCATGATTACAACCTAATCATGAGAATCAAATGGGAGTGCATCGTTATTTTGAAAACAAATAGGATTCTGAGCTACCTAGGACTTGAACCATTATTTTTAAATTTGAAATATCATGGTGTGTTGTTTCAATCCCTGAGTCCACAATCCTAACATAAATTGTTTTATTCTTTTTTTGCAGGATTTAGTTGTTTATATTAAAATTAAGTTTAATTTAAAATTCTTGGCTTAGTGGCATGAACCAAACATATTGTACATGTATTAAATTCAAGGAATTTCGCTCTCCCAATCATTTCTAAATCACCCATATCACCAAGAAAACATGTTTTAAAAGAACATACTTTGGTATGGGAAAGACCTTTGATTTCAAATATTATAAGAAGTTTTTTGATATGGTTGAGTGAATGTGGAAAATAGAATCCATAAACAAATTATTTTAAAAAAGTATTACTTTCAAAGTATCAACAAGGAACATGTACAAGGGTGTTCAATGAATTAACTTTATTTATTTAAATTCCATGATGTATATCTTACTCATAATTTTAACAAATTATTAAAAAATGATCTATATTGGATAATTATATTATTTGTCATATATTTTGATGCTTATAGAGTGAAAAAACTTAAAAAATCAACTTGTAGGGTCATTTTAATGGTGGGTGGAGAATTGGGGTCTAAAACCTTTTGGAGGCATTTTGAGGCATTAAATGACATTTCTGGGGGTCAAACGATTATCCCTTGTGCCGAAATCTTGACCATTATTCTACACTTTAAGACATATCCAATGGTGCAAGAAAAACATCAAACGAAGTTCATTCAAAATTTATGCCTTTAGTAAGTTGATCTATCATGTTGACCACCATGGTAGGAGAGAATGACATCTTAGCCCCATTACTCATGCATGGAAAGCTAGCTACATGTGGAATTTTAACAAGACTCTAAAAGGTCTAAAATCAAAAACCTCGTTAATGGTTGACAGAGTCAAATCTTACACCTAGTTGGCTATCACACTAGGTTAAATACTTGGCCACTAGGAGGAATAAGAGTTCCATTTTGTGTTATTGTATTTTGTTCCATAGTTGAAAATACAACTAGGAGTGTGAAGTTAGAGAGAAAAAATGTATGAAGTTAAGTTTTTATAGCAACCTTACACGCTAAAAGTCTTAGCTAACTCTAGAGAGATTACCTCTTTCTTTGTACTGACATATTTTCCATACAAGAAAAGAGAGAGTAGAGCATGTTTACATTTTAATGTTGTTTTTCTACCATAAGGATTTACTAGGGAAAAAGGAGTCAAGAGCATCATTACATTTTAGGGTTGCTTGTCTCCCATATAAGGATTTCCTAGGAAAATAATTGTGTTGATTGTCTAGAGATATTTATGTGTGTGTTTCATTATGTTCTCTATTTCTTACGTTGTGTTTCATTATGTTTTATATTTCTTACATTTCTTACATTTCACATAAGATATATAAAAGAACTTGCACATGCTCCTTTTGTGGTTTGAATAATCATAATGTTTATAAATTTTAGAAGAAGATATCCATGCACATTGAAAATTTCTAAGTAAATGAGGCAAAAAGTCAAAGGTCCATTGGACAAGGAAAATGATGTTGAAAATAACATGCAATTGTTTATTACTCATTGCCATAAGAAAGGTCACCCTGTGGACAAGTGTTGGACTTTGTATCCAACAATTCATCCACAACATTTGAAGAAGGTGGAAATAGATAATGACAAGAATGGAAAAGAGGATTCCATAATCAATGAGGGTCAAGATGATACACATGATGAAGTGCAGCTAAAAGAAGCGCCATTGAAATGGTTTGCTAACAGATGAATAGATTTCTTATCCAATTAAGGCCTTGCATGTATCTTGATGTTTCATGAATTTCTTTGCATTTACTCAAAGTATGGTGCATGTTGCATGAAGCAAGATGTTGAAAGTAGAGTTATGTTGACACACTTAAATGCAACAAATATGGAAATTTGTACATGAGCTCTATTATTTGACTTGAGAGTCAGTTGTTTGAAGAGGCATGTTTTGTCGACTTGTGTTTGGTTGATGGTTTTTTATGTCACCAATATGTAAGAGTACATGGTGATATTCACATGATGTGAATTTTTTTTCTTTGAAGGAGAAAAATGATATGTCAGCGAGCTATGTTTCTTGCATAATGTGTTTTCAATTTGATGGTTTTGTTTGTGACAAGACGTCACAAGATTTTGGGAAGTTCCACTCTTGAGTGAGAGACTCATGATTACAACCTAATCATGAGAATCAAATGGGAGTGTATCCTTATTTTGAAAACAAATAGGATTCTGAGCTACCTAGGACTCGAACCATTATTTTTAAATTTGAAATATCATGGTGTGTTGTTTCAATCCCTGAATCCACAATCCTAACATAAATTGTTTTATTCTTTTTTTGCAGGATTTAGTTGGTTATATTAAAAGTCAGTTGAATTTAAAATTCTTGGCTTAGTGGCATGAACCAAACATATTGTACATATTAAATTCAAGGAATTTCACTCTCCCAATCATTTCTAAATCAACCATATCACCAAGAAAACATGTTTTAAAAGAACATACTTTGGTATGGGAAATACCTTTGATTTCAAATATTATAAGAAGGTTTTTGATATGGTTGAGAGAATTTGGAAAATAGAATCCATAAACAAATCATTTTTCAAAAAGTATTACTTTCAAAGTATCAACAAGGAACATGTACAAGGGTGTTCAATGAATTAACGCTATTTATTTAAATTCCATGATGTATATCTTACTCATAATTTTAACAAATTATTAAATAATAATCTATATTGGATAATTATATTATTTGTCATATATTTTGATGCTTATAGAGTGAAAAATCTTAAAGAATCAACTTGTAGGGTCATTTTAATGGTGGGTGGAGAATTGGGGTCTAAAACCTTTTGGAGTCATTTTGAGGCATTAAATGACATTTATGGGGGTCAAACGATTATCCCTTGTGCTGAAATCTTGACCATTATTCTACACTTTAAGACATATCCAATGGTGCAAGAAAAACATCAAACGAAGTTCATTCAAAATTTATGCCTTTAGTAAGTTGACCTATCATGTTGGCCACCATGGTAGGAGAGAATGACATCTTAGCCCCATTACTCATGCATGGAAAGATAGCTACATGTGGAATTTTAACAAGACTCTAAAAGGTCTAAAATCACAAACCTCGTTAATGGTTGACAGAGTCAAATCTTACACCTAGTTGGCTATCACACTAGGTTAAATACCTGGCCACTAGGAGGAATAAGAGTTCCATTTTGTGTTATTGTATTTTGTTCCATAGTTGAAAATACAACTAGGAGTGTGAAGTTAGAGAGAAAAAATGTATGAAGTTAAGTTTTTATAGCAACCTTACATGCTAAAAGTCTTAGCTAACTCTAGAGAGATTACCTCTTTCTTTGTACTCACATATTTTCCATACTAGAAAAGAGAGAGTAGAGCATGTTTACATTTTAGTGTTGTTTTTCTCCCATAAGGATTTCCTAGGGAAAAATGAGTCTAGAGCATCATTACTTTTTAGGGTTTCTTGTCTCCCATATAAGGATTTCCTAGGAAAATAATTGTGTTGATTGTCTAGAGATATTTATGTGTGTGTTTCATTATGTTCTCTATTTCTTACGTTGTGTTTCATTATGTTTTATATTTATTACATTTCTTACATTTCACATAAGATATATAAAAGAACTTGCACATGTTCCTTTTCTGGTTTGAATAATCATAATGTTTATAAATATTGGAAGAAGATATCCATGCACATTGAAACTTTCTAAATAAATGAGGCAAAAAGTCAAAGGCCCATTGGACAAGGAAAATGATGTTGAAAATAACATGCAATTGTTTATTACTCATTTCCATAAGAAAGGTCACCTTGTGGACAAGTTATGGACTTTGTATCCAACAAGTCATCCACAACATTTGAAGAAGGTGGAAAGAGATAACGACAAGATTGGAAAAGAGGATTCCATAATCGATGAAGGTCAAGATGATTCACATGATGAAGTGCAGCTAAAAGAAGCGCCATTGAAATGGTTTGCTAATAGATGGTTAGATTTCTTATCCAATTAAGGCTTTGCATGTATTTTGATGTTTCATGAATTTCTTTGCATTTACTCAAAGTATGGTGATGTTGCATGAAGCAAGATGTTGAAAGTAGAGTTACGTTGACACACTTAAATGCAACAAATATGGAAATTTGTACATGAGCTCTATTATTTGACTTGAGAGTCTCTTGTTTGAAGCGGCATGTTTTGTCGACTTGTGTTTGGTTGATGGTTTTGTATGTCACCAATATGTAAGAGTACATGGATATATTCACATGATGTGAATTTTTTTTCTTTGAAGGAGAAAAATGATATGTCAGCGAGCTATGTTTCTTGCATGATGTGTTTTCAGTTTGATGGTTTTGTTTGTGACAAGACGTCACAAGATTTTGGGAAGGTCCACTCTTGAGCGAGAGCCTGATGATTACAACCTAATCATGAGAATCAAATGGGAGTGCATCCTTATTTTGAAAACAAATAGGATTCTGAACTACCTAGGATTCAAACCATTATTTTTAAATTTGAAATATCATGGTGTGTTGTTTCAATCCCTAAATCCACAATCCTAACATAAATTGTTTTATTCTTTTTTTGACGGATTTAGTTGGTTATATTAAAAGTCAGTTAAATTTAAAATTCTTGACTTAGTGGCATGAAATCTTGACCATTATTCTACACTTAAAGACATATCCAATGGTGCAAGAAAAACATCAAACGAAGTTCATTCAAAATTTATGCCTTTAGTAAGTTGACCTATCATGTTGACCACCATGGTACGAGATAATGAAATTTTAGCCCCATTACTCATGCATGGAAAGCTAGCTACATGTGGAATTTTAAAAATACTCTAAAATGTCTAAAATCACAAACCTCGTTAATGGTTGACAGAGTCAAATCTTACACCTCGTTGGCTATCACGCTAGGTTAAATACTTGGCCACTAGGAGGAATAAGAGTTCCATTTTGTGTTATTGTATTTTGTTCCATAGTTGAAAATACAACTAGGAGTGTGAAGTTAGAGAGAAAAGTGTATGAAGTTAAGTTTTTATAGCAACCTTACACGCTAAAAGTCTTAGCTAACTCTAGAGAGATTACCTCTTTCTTTGTACTCACATATTTTCCATACCACAAAAGAGAGATTAGATCATGTAGTATGAATATGAATAGAACATACTTGATATATGTCCATGGCAATGAATGTATTTATTCTCACTAGTTTTTTGTATGAAAAAAAATACCATCCCATTACAATACCCAAAAAATTGCGAGGGGAAAGAAAATTATTGGTTAATAATGTGTGTATGCCTCCACAAGAAGGCGGAGCAAACACAGTATGTGCAGTGGATGATCCAACTCATAATATTGTAGACATTACACAATGTGCTAATTATTCGTATTGTCCAAAGCAATCTATCAGTCTTTTAAAATTCTACACTGTAATATTGGACTATTTCTGGATGCCTATTGCCCAAAGCAATCTGCCAATCTTGTAAAATTGTTATACACTCCAATGTTGAACCATTTCTGGATTGTGGATAACCCTTTCTAGATTATGAATAACCTGGGAATGAGGTTCTTAACATTCAACATTTTCAAGAAAACACGAGGTTCTTAACATTCAACATTCCAAGAAAAAACAAAAGAACTATTGAATGGTTGGTATTGCAGTAGCAGGGTTGTTAAGTGTTACAATATGAGGGTTGTTAATTTCTATGGGTTTTTATTTTGGATAATCTCGTATGCAGAGATAAACATCATAATTTTAACAAATATTTTTTTATTATATTTTAACATTCTTTTTCCAGAAATGAAAAAATGTTGTTTACTACTATACATAGTCTATACAGAAAATCACTGGCATCATTCAGGTAGCCCCACACACACAACATTTTTCGAAAGAGACAAGAATTTTGGTGACATACCCAAGTTCTCCTGGATGCAAAGAATTTGCTGGCTGATGCATCACGTTGACTATCATAACACACATCACTCTCTATCTTTTCTTGACAAGAAGAATTGTAAAATCTGATCTACATTATTTGACTTGTCTTCTGTTGATCTATTATTATGTTCTATCATCATTTTTCTTTTGTTTTTATGTGATTTCTAAATTCAATTGGGCTGATAAGGAAGATTAAAGTAAAACCACATTATGTATATAACATACCATGGTTATCTAAAATTAACAACAAATTTATTCGACAAAATCTATACCAAGGAAAAAATAATCAAGAAGAATCATATACCCAAAGCTCCATATATTCAAGAAGAAATAAAGAATGTAATGGAAAGTGTCAAAGACGTATTTGTAGATAATATCGAGCAGAAAATGGAGGATATTTTCAAAACTCACTAAAATAGAGTCGTGAGCAGAATAACACTTATTCCAGTAAGCATAATGGTACTTCTTCCAACAATATGAATGGAAACACTTAGAATTATACTTAAGATCAAATGGAGTAGGTTACCAACAAATAGACTAATAAATCAACTGATATTGGTCTAACAGATGAGACTCATGTCAATTATGTGACTTGTATTGTAGAAGAAAATAATTAGTTGCAAAAGAATCAGTCAGAGAAAACTCATTCGAAAAAAAATTAGTCGAAGAAGATTAAGTCATAAAAAAACTAGTCGCAATAAAACTATTTAGACCAACAAGATAATTCTGAAGTAAAACCGCAAGAGAATTCATCTAATTACACACACTCTGACAAAAAAATCAATATCGCAATCCACAAATGACTCAGTTGTCAAATGATAAGCATCAGACTCAGAACAAATAAAGTACCAGTTACCAATACTTCAATTTCGAATAATCCATCATTGAACAACCCTGCTTCAAAAGAAATGACTACTATAGAACCAACTTCCATAAGAACTACTTGTCACAAAAATAAAAAGGATTGTGTATTTATACAAATTATGCCAACATAAAATTGCTGAGTGATAATCATTTTTTTTAGATTTTAGAACAATTTGTTAAAGATACTAAGGAGGTTGTCAAAGAGGAAGAAGGACACCAACAAGCTTCAACATTAATAGGAACGAGGAAGGGAGACTTGGTGAGCAGGGAAGAGCCAAGCACCAGAAAAACATAAAATCCCCACTCTAGCCAAGGTTGATGATCTTCTCATTGCCATATTATAGTTGTTGCAGTATTTAATCGACTACAAAGAATAACTTTGTGCATAGGTTATAGACTTTTAAGAATGACCTAGAGTTGCTTGAAATATAAATTTTATATAGATTTTGCAAAAGGCGCACGATGAATTTTTAAATACTAAACAAACTTTGGAGCAGACACTCGACACGCTGAATTTTTTTATATTTTAACATTCTTTTTCCAGAAATGAAAAAACGTTGTTTACTACTATACATAGTCTATACAGAAAATCACTGGCATCAATTAAGTAGCCCCCCACACACAACATTTTTCGAAAGAGACGAGAATTTTGGTGACATACCAGAGTTCTCTTGGATGCAAAGTAACTCGACGAGCGGGGACGGCAGGAGCACCACAGCGGTCGGGAGTAGCAACAACGCAGCCGGAGCGAAAAAAAACGCGCGTACAATGAAAACTATAAACCATCAAACTTCGCGGGTGACTTATTTATAAAAAATAGTTCGGCCGAACTATTTTTAAAAAAAAAGTTCGGCCAAACTAATAGTTCGGCCGAACTTTTGATGTCGGTTTTCCAATTCCCGGCAAAAATTCTGTTTTCCCGCACCATCAGTGTGCCATCAATCTAAACAAAATCACGAGTTCGGCCGAACTTTATAAAATGTTTGGCTGAACTATTACAAAGTTCGGCCGAACTATTACAAAGTTCGGCCGAACTATTACAAAGTTCGGCCGAACTTTGTAAAATGTTTGGCTGAACTATTGTTCAAAAAAAAGTTCGGCCCCCGATTCTCACAAAAGTGTAACCCAGCTTCACGCTTCTGCCCATAGGTAGGTATGGCTAGGGTAGGCTAGGCTAGGCTAGGTTACCCTGGGTTAGGTTAGGTTAGGCTAGGGTAGGGTAGGCTATGCATGGCTAGACATGGTTAGACTAGGCTAGGCTATATTATGATAGTCTAGGATAAGTTAGGCTAGGCTAGGCTAGGGTAGAAGATGTTAGGTTAGGTTAGGCTAGGCAAGGGTAGGGTAGGAGATGTTAGGTTAGGTTAGGCTAGGCTAGGTTTGGCTAAGTTAGGCAAGGCTAGGTTAAGTTAGACTAGTGTAGGTTAGGCTATTCTAAGTTAAGCAAGGTTAGGTTAGGCAAGGTTAAGCTAGGTTAGTTTAGGGTAGGTTAGGTTAGGTTAGGTTAGGTTAGGCTAGGTTAGGTTAGGCTAGATTAGGCTATGCTTCACTATGTTAGGCTTGATAAGCTATGGTAGGCTAGGGTAGGCTAGCTTAGGTTAGGGTATCTTAGGCAAAGCTAGGTTAAGAAAGCTTAGGAGAGGTTTGGCAAGGCTACTCTAGGCTTGGCTAGGCTAGGTTAGGCGAGGCTAGGCTAGATTGGGCTAGGTTAGGTTATGTTAGACTTGGCTAGCTTAAGCTAGGCTATGCTAGGTTAAGGTAGGATAGGCTACGATAGATTATGATAGGTTATGTTGTGCTAGGTTAGGGTAGGATAGGGTAGGCTAGGCATGGCTAGGGTTGGCTAGGATAGGCTAGGTTATGCTCAACTAGGTTAGGATAGGCTAGGCTAGGCTAGGCATGGCTATGTTAGGCTAGGCTAGGGTAGGCTATTGGTTAGGTTAGGCTAGGCTAGGTTAAGTTAGGATAGGCTAGATTAGGATAGGTTAGGTTAGGCTAGATTAGGCTAGGTTAGGTTAAAACGAGTTATGTTAATTTCTATGAGTTATAATAATTTATATGAGTTATGTTAAAATGGTTGAATTATATGATGAATTTACGATGGAATTAAATAGAGTAAATTATTATGGCTAGAATTGTATATTTGTGTGTTTTACAATGATTATATTCACCTGTTGTATTTGCTAAGTTATATTTTGAGTTTGAGGCGATTCTAACTTAGTCTTTGTAAAGAGAATCTAAATAACTAAATTCTTAGAGTATCTAATATAAAAAGGAGTAAGGTTAACCCTCAATATAACACATACATATAAATTACAAATTAAAACTAAAATAAATAAGGTAAAATTTCCACTTAAGAGTGATTTGGAACAAAATTAAGTGGAAACTATTGAGAGTTGTTAAAAATGAATATGGATGATGAGTTTAGATAAGGAAACATGGAATATATTTAATATTCTTGTATACCATTAATATTAATATTGTTGTGAGTACGGTTAAATATCTTGATTAGGAGTGGAAAAATTATACTAAATTTGTTATACTAACAAAAATTTTATCTTAGTAAATTATATTAGAATGAGATTGATAGGCTAGGTTATGAAAAATACTCTTAGAGAAGTTAAGGCCTAGAAAATACAAATTTAAGATGAGACATGCCTTTACCTTCTGTTAAATATTGAACAATAGATTCATATTTTGTAGAAAATAAATTGAAAGAGAAGAACCCATGTTGGGTGTAGCCTTACTATTTTTCCTTAAAGATAAATTATTGTTCAATTACTTATAATGGATACATGTATATATGAAAAATATAATAATAATAACATTGAAAATATATATAAAACAATGGTAGAGCATGATTACATACGAGCAATAGAAAGGTAACAATAAACTATGCTTTTACTATCCACACATTAGAGAAGAAAACAAGTATACAATTCGGCTCTCACAAAATAAAAATGTGGAAATGGTATATCAACCCAACAATTAAAAGAGACATATATAAAATCACAAGGTCTATAAGGACCTGAGAAATTGATAATTAAAAAAGTGAATAAGATCTCAACTGTATATACATTATACATAGGTTAACCAACATATTGTTCATCAAGCCTAAAATTCTTTGAAAAAAGAATAATATTTTGTTCAAAATAAGATAACCCATAATATAAAGGATTTTCTACTTTTCCAGAAAATCATAGACCAATACTTCTCAAGAATATAGATGAAAAGTACTTAGTTAAGCATATGCGAATGAACTGTAAGGGAGATAAGGGAACTAACTTAATCTTGATTGTCGAAAAGAGTCACGAGATAGCAAAAGGGTATAGTACAAAATGCACTCGATTGAATCCATACCTATATGAAAGTAAAAAACATGAAATTGAACCAATTATAAAAGAACATGATTGTATTTATCAAAACAAATGATGATTTACTTTAATAGAGAATGAACCCAAAGTATATACTCTCAAGATTGAATGTGTTCCATCCATTGCTAGTACCTTGTAAAGTTCAACAACAAATCAATGTTAGCATAACATCTTGAAGAAAGAGCGTAATTATTTTTTATGAGTAAAGAACCCTATACCAAATTAATGAATGGTGCAACAAACTTATAAGTAATAATACTTTAGATAGCCATTTCAAAGGAGAGAATAAAAAAAATGGAAGAATTAGGGTTTAACAATTAAAAACCATGAAGAGAGTGTAACTATTTTCTGTCAAGAATACAAGAAATAAGCCATATACGTCAACGATGTGTAAACATAATTAAGAAAATATTTCAAGCCTCAAAGGGCATGGTCATTACTAGAATAAAAAAAATCAATAAAAAACATTTATGGTTTCAAGGATAAAAACCATAGGTATAAATGTGAAATCAACCTTGTAGTGACAATTTGTTGAATTCAAAGTTAAAGCGAGAATAGAAATTACCAAGGATACCATGGAGGAGTAAACAAGCAACTCAAAGGTCAAAGTGAGGTTAAATTCATAGTGAATTAAGGGAAACAACTATTGCTAGAGGAAATTGACCTTGAATAGCTGTATAGGAAGGAAATGGTATGGTGGTGGATCACATTAAGGAAGACTTGATGTTCCTCTAAGTAGAACCCCCTTCATTCCTACATTTTCTAATGGATGAAAATGCACAAGTTAGAAAACCAAATATGGGAATGAGGTAAGTTGCAGTAAAAAAAACAAGAACAATGGAATTTAAGTGAATACTGTTAGCTCTATGACAAATAGGTCAACAAGCATTGCCTTCTAATGTAAATATTTCCAATAATGGAGAAGGCGAGAGTAACAACTATGGAATAGGGTTCATGTGGAAAGAAATCCCTTGGTCATATAATAGAGCCAAGTGTTGCTCTATCCGCATAACACCAAATAATAATTGAGTTAGTGTTTCTTGACCCTATTGGAACTCTTTTTTGATCTCCAATATTTGATTTCTAGAATGAATCTAAGCCAATGATCTAGGGAGTATTCCTAACAAATGAAGTCATGTGAAGGCACATGGGATGGATTAGACATGGGCTATCCAATATGAAGTCGTATGTAATGATATGGCCCAATATATTACCCATACGCCCTATGTGGTAGGGGGAATTAAATCATATATTTGTAAGTGTAGTACCTTTGCAATGAATTATAATACACACACACACAAACACACACACAGATATATATATATATGTGTGTGTGTGTGTGTGTGTGTGTGGATGTTTAACTCATGGAATAATGTTGAAATAATATAATGGAGGTAATGCTAAATATAATATAAGGAGAATGTCTACTATAATTTCAGAGGATGGAAATACAAAGAGGTTGTTTCCATGCTATGTAGTCATATGTAACGTAATGAAAATCACTATTTATGTATCAATATAATAAATTAACCATAATTATCAGGTGGTTATGTATAAAATTGAATTATAGTATTTGAAAATGATACCTCCATTGTAATTTATATCATTGGAATGAACATTTTCTTAGTATGTGCATGAGGTATGTTACAATAGACTACACTAAGTTAGGGTAGAGTAGGATCTTCTAGCATAGGTTGTCCTAGAGTGGGCTAGTCTTCACTAGAGTAGGCTAGGCTAGGCTATTTCAAAATGTGTTGGGATATGTTAAAATAGGTTTCGGTAGAATATGATAGGTTAGGCTAGGATAATCTAGGCTAGAGTAGGCCACGCTATAGTAGGCTAAACTAGGCTAGAATACACTAAGCTAGGTTAGGCTAGGTTAGAGTACAGTATGGTATAGTACGATAGGGTAGGTTAGGTAAGGGAAGGATATAATATGATATTATAGATTAGTATAATCTAGGATAGGCTATTATAGAAGTGGATAGGTAAGGTAGAATAGGCTAGGCTAGATTAGGCTAGGTTAGAGTATGTTAGGAGCTACTTAAAGCATCTTCAATTTTTGGAGGTACATGTATATAATTAGTTTGTAGGATATCCTACAGTATGATATGATAGGTTAGAGTGGTCTAGGTTAAACTAGGCTAGGCTATAGAATAGGCTAGTCTAAGCTAGAATAGGCTAGGCTTGGCTAATTTAGGCTATAATAGACTAGACTAGGCTAGGATAAAATATGCTAGGCTAGTCTAGGCTAGAATATGCTAGGTTAGGCTAGGAAAAGCTAGGCTGGAGTAGGGCAAGCTAGCCTAGGCTATAATAGGCTAGGCTAGATTAGGCCCATATAGATTAGGCTAGGCTAGGACATGTTAGTCTAGACTAGAGTAGGATAAGCTAGAGTAGGATAAGCTAGAGTAGGCTAGGCTAGGACATGTTAGTCTAGACTAGAGTAGGATAAGCTAGAGTAGGCTAGGTTAGGCTAGAGTATGCTAGGTTAGGATAGAAAAGGAAAGGCTAGGTTAAAAGTTTCTATAGTAGGCTTCTCTAGGCTAGGCTAGAGTAGAATAGGTTAGTATAGGCTAGTATAGGCTAGTATAGGCTATGCGAGAGGAGATTGGGCTAGGAGAGGATAGGCTAGTGCTGGCTTGGCCATGATAGAGTACACTAAGATAGAGTAGGATGTTTAGTATTTTGTTCCTCTTGAATTTATTTTGGTTATTCATATATCTTTGGAATTATTTACTGTGTGCTATTTGGTATGTTCTAAATAATATTTATGTTTCTATTTTATTTTTGTCACCCTCTAACTCTAGCATTACAAATGAATGAACTACTAATCATAGAGGCAGTGTGGTATAACTATTTTTGTGAGATAACCGTAAGTTGTTCAAAGGTTATTATCATCGCCGAGTTATACTATCTTAGACCACTATAGACCAAACACCACTCCTTCAAGAGGAAGTATGGAAATTGAGATAATTGAAGAAGAAACCTACCCATTTTCAACCCTCCTTTGACAAACTCTTTTGGACATGTATAAGAACAGGTCAATTTGTTTATACCTTGTCATTTTTATTTTTATTTCACCACTTCCCCACCATGTCCATAGTTACTGACACCTCCCACACCTCCCATGTTTGAATTCCCCCACCATATTCTACTAGAACTATGAGAGTGAACTAATTCATCCCCCTCCCCCCCCCCCCTCATAGCCTCACTTGCCTAGTATTCGTAGATTTCTTATATGGGAGTAGTCACTTGTTTAGTCTTTTCCAATTTTTATTGTTCATCCCTCCTAAAAAAATGATACCATATATGAAATAAAATTCCATGACTTTTTCTATGTTTGGAGGCTTTCCTTTTCCACCCACATAGAAAGTGGTCCTTCCACTTTTTCCAATATATTGACAAAAATTTTGTCCTTTCTCTTTACTTCCCCACCCTCTTCTCAAAATATCCTAATGGTATCAAGATCTACTGCTAAGATGGTTTGAAGAAACACTTTTCACTAAGGGGTAGTGTTGGCTTAAGGGGTCTTGGTCCAGGTTCAGAGTTAAGGTTTGCCAAAAAACCCCTATACTACTGGCCCTTTCAGTAATGACCTACTTTCATAGGTCAAGGTCTCACCTGAAGTAGTATGGGTGGGTGCTGGAACCATGTTTCTACACCCTGGGAGAGAGCAAGTAATTAAAGAAGATCTTATTGAGTTCTATCAGGTTCACACATACACAAGCCTATTATCGAGCCCTTAACAGTATAATAAGCTTGTAAAAATAAACAAAGCTACTATTACTAACCAGATATAATCAATACATTCACATCCATGTGCCCATCAACAATTATCATTATAGAACATCACAATCAGAGCTAATTCATATATCGCAGATACAATCGCAGCATCTTCAAATAACGCAGAGCTACTTTAGTAATAAACGCAATGATTTCAGATAGCATAAAGGTACTTCAATATATTCTGCATTCATTAACATCCAAGTTACAAACTCAAGTCCCACCCCACGCACACAGCCAGCGGGGTCCACACAAAGCAGGACTGAGGATCTCCGTGCACACAACCAACAGGATTCCTTACTCAAAACTACTAAAAAATGATCTCAAAATTTCATACATAGCATCAATCTTACTTAACCTTAGACTCAAACTTTCCATCTATTTATATCATCATAGCGTGCACTATATTGTGGTCCGCAAACTATGGTTTGCAGACTTTAGGTCTATCTTTTGACCCATTACAATACATTGGGGGCTTTGACCCACCCCAAAGCCCAAACGCAAGACCAATTAATACAAAAATATATAAAAAACATAGCTATAATATCTATCAAAACGCAGCTACGAGACCCAGTTCCAGCAACCCCCCAACACAATCTTGTGACTCGTCCCGAGTCACAATGGCCGTGGGGTTTTCATATTAGCCTGGAGATAATTAATGGCATCAACCAGAGGGGGTAGCAGGACCAGTTCTCCCTTTGAAAATATCTTCTGTAGTATATGTCTATCATGCCATGCTTTTTCCCGAGCCTAGTGAAGTTTCTGATGAAAGTTAGTAATAAATTGATCTTCCTCCAAGGAGACTCGCTGCACCAACCATCCCTCTATGATATTGGGCTCCACCATGTTGGTAAAGGTTGCGATGCACAAGCTAGGAATGATATAATCCATGGGCGTAATGGTTTCCTTTCCATAAACCATCTGAAAGGGTGTTTTCCCAGTTAATTTCTTGCATGTGGTTCGATAGGTCCACATGAATGACAAGATGTGCACGTCCCAATTACTTCAAGTGACATTACAAACCTTAGTCAGTGTCTGTTGCATAATTTTATTAAAAGCTTCCATGGCTCCATCTGCCTGTGGGTGATATGGGATACTTTTTTCATGGTTGATTTAGAATTATTTAGTCAAATATTTTATTGTTTCATTAATGAAATGCGTACCTTTATCGCTCATCAGGATCTTCGAACAACCAAACTTGGTTAAAATATGCTCAAAAATGTAGTGCGCAGTGGTGTCTGCAATACAATACCTCATAGCTTGCGCTTCGGCCCATTTGGTTACGTAATCAGTTACAGTGATGATGTAGCAAGCACCTATCTTCTTCCTTGGTGCGTTTATGGGCCCAACGAAGTATATGGCCCATTTTTCAAATGCTTGCAAGGCCATCTATGGCTGCAAGTGAATTTTGTCCCTGTGTGACAGTCTTCATATCGTTTGGCATGTGTCGCAGGCTCTGCATTAGTCATAAGAGTCACTATGCAATGTGGGCCACCATAGCCTAGCTCTTAAAATCTTCTGCACTGTCATTTTTCCTGCATAGTGACCTCTTGCTACGCCGTCATGGGCTTCTGCTAAGATGGGTTGTCTTTCATGCTCCAAAATGTATCTTCATAGTAGCTCATCAACTCCCAACTTATATAAGTGCCCTGCTATGATGGTAAAGTCTGTCGCGTGGGTGACTAGCTCTTTTTTATATTGTATCAAATATTCTGCAGGTGCTATCCCCGTAGTTAAGAATTGAATGATATCGGAAAAGTGCACATCAACCACATTAATAGCAAATAGTTGAACATCGGGAAATCCTTCCTCGAGGTTGGTCGGTTCTTCACCACTCTCGATTCTGGATAAGTGGTCTAATTTAGCATTTAGTTTTGTCGACTTCACGATGATCTCAAAATCATATTCTTGAAATAGAAGTAGCCATTGGAGAATATTTCCCCCAGACATAGGCTTATTAACTAGGGACCTCAAATTTGAGTGATCCATGAACATATTGAAATTTCCTCCCAAGAAATAATGTCAGTATTTATGCAGGGCATATACCATGGCCAGCCCCTCACACTCAGTAGTGGAGTAGTTACGCTTTGCAATAGAGAGTTTTCTATTAGCAAACACAACCGAGTGGTCAATGCCCCCATCCTCGGGCTGTGTAAGAACAACCCCCATGGTAACCCCTAAAGTATTTACATGGACATGGAAAACCTTCGCCCAGTCAGGAAATATGAAGATAGGTGCAGAGACCATCTTTTCCTTGAGTAGCTCAAAACTGTTCTGACACTCTACATCCCAAAAAATGAAACGTCCTTCTTTAGCAACTTCCTCATGGGTGTTGTAATCAATGCATACCCTTGAATGAACTTCCTGTAGTAGCCCGTGTGCCTGAGGATGGAGTGAAACTCTTTCTCAGTTGTAGGGACTACTAAGTTAATGATAACTGCTACCTTGGCGGGGTCAAACATCAACCCCTGCCTACAGACTATGTGGCCTAACAAGATCCTAAAAGGTACACAAAATATGCACTTATTAATATTTTGGTAAATCTAGTGCTTTCTATAGGCATCCAACATCATGCGTAGGTTTGAGACGTGCTTCTTTACCAATCCAAATATTTTCCAATCATTAGAATATACCTCCAAGAACTTGTGGATGAAATACTTTAATACTGCGACCACTACCCATGAAAAGAGGGTAGGGGCATTATTGAGCCCAAATGATATGATGATGTACTAGAAGGATCCCCATTCGGTGGTGATCATAGTTTTGCTGTGATATTTAGGTGTGATCCTGATCTCATGGTAGCCTGAAAAACTGTCAGTGAATGAGTATGCTTCCTTCCCTCCCACACTATCAAGAATTTCATCAGAGAATGGAGTAGGGAAGGGGTCATGTACGCAAGCATCATTCAGTTTGCATAGGTCAACACAGATTATTATTTCTTGTTTAGTATTTTTCTCTTGGAACACCTTGGGGATTACCTAATCTGACTGTTCTACTGGTTCGATGATACTTGCAGCTATCATTTTGTTAATTTCTTCCCTGACTTTCTGCTTATACTTAGGGTTCAATCGGTATGTTCGCTACTTAACAGGGTGTGCATCTAGTTTTAAAGTGATGCACATGACCCCCAGGTCCCCTGTAATACACTTGAGTTCTGAGAATTTTGTAGGAAACAGATCCTAGTACTGTGTGAGAAGCTTCATGACTTTCCCAATGGTATCATCTTCCCAGTAGTCACTATTCTTAGCTAGCTTAGGTTTCTCTTCTATTCCAATTTTGACTTCCCTTAGCTTAAGATGCTTGTTCACATCAATGGTCTACAGTGGGGGTCTAGCAACTGCGCATTCACCCTCTGATTCTGGGATAGTGATATTTTTCAAGTCTTCATCACATTCCTCCATTGATAGATTGTGACAGTTAATAATATCTTGCATCTGCGTTTCCAAAGATGGTGCCCCGTACTCCACATGAGGGCATGATTCATCAAATACTAGGGCATCTATATCCTGTAGGGCTTCATCTAATGCCTCGGTTATGCCTATCAACCCAAACGTCCCCACAAAATCTTCCTTCAAGGTCTCCCAGTGGTGGGTACGCTAATGTAGCTCTACATCCAGATTCCATGCAATGAGGATTGGCCCCAAGGCATGAATGAAAAGGTGGAATCATTCTTCCTTGGTTCTTTTGCACCAAACCTCCATCCATATGGCCAAGTTCTTGCACGGGTCTCCTTGGCCAATTAAAGTCTTCATGCGTAGGTGAACCGAGGGTTCAAATCATATGATCATCATCTTGTGACATTCCTCCCAATCCTAGAATGCATTCTTTTGGGTTTCCCACCACTGCGCAGGGGTCGCACGCATGGCTAGGCTAAGTGCCCACATTCTTCGTTCCCTTGGGACTTCTGCTTCAAATGTTCTCAAAAAATCCCTAATACTACCAAAACCATCAAAGTGAGGCATCTCTCTTACTTATGAGGAGATACACCAGAAGCTCTTCGTGATCCTAAGACATCGTAGTGCAGATAAATCATATAATCGATTCTGCAAATTTTCAATCTCCCCATCGGAGTCAGAGAGGCATTCACTTTCTTTCTCCTAGAAAAATGTGCCATCAGATGTAGGATTAATCTAATCGTCATCCCAGGTGGTTAGTTATAGATATGATCCATGTCATCTTCTTCACACACAGGTTCTGTATACTGTTCTCCTTTCGCTGGGTCTAGAGGGACTATCACTCTCATACCATCATTCTCAAAAACCATGCTCCTTTTCTTCAAGTTGATAATGCCTCCCATGTCTATAGCCAAATCTAGTCCCAAGAGTGTAGGATAAGGGTATGCATCTTCCACAATATGAATTACCTCAAAATCCACGCGTATCTTAACCCCTACGATATCTACCATAACCTTTGACAATCCCCCCAATGGTATGATCTTATGTTGGTTAGCCATGCGCAGATGTATAGTAGGCCATTATATCTTAGGTTATCCCATCCTCCACCATGTATATTTGGGTAGGACATTTGCATTGGATCCCAGATCCAAGATGACCTGATCTATTTCATAATCGCTAATCTGCGTGGTTAGCCACATTTTGCTGACCAGTGCGTTTCTTATGTTCGTACAATTTGTGAACATATTTAACTTCTGTGGGAGGTTCAGTTCTTTCTGCGCAACTATCTATCAGTGCTTGGATATTTTATACTACCTTCTAGTTGCATAACAACTTCATACATGCCTCTAGGAATGGTTTAACATTTTCATCCACTCGTAGGTTTGTTGAAGCCTTGGAAGTAGATTCCTCATCGTTGGTAAAGTCTTTGCGAGCTTTGATGAAGGTTTCTATCTCCTTCTGTTGGTCCAAGATTTCATGTTTGATAGCAGCTTTTTGGATAAGGGGTTCAACCACAGCTCTCTCCTCAACTCCTCCAGTAGCCATGCCACTGCGTGTTATGACATTAATACTGGGTCCCTCATCAAGCAGTTCTTCCTTAACCCTTTGCACATTCTTCATTGGTGTCTATTGTTTTTCCTTTATTTTTGCTATCGGCACTAGAAAATATTCGATCACATGATCCAATTGTCTATAATATCGGAAATATTGTCATTTATGGTTCAGAAAGTCCCTTGCGAAGTGCCCTATTTCTCCACACTTATAACAGATCAATTTCCCTTTTCCCCAACCTGTGCTTCCACCTCTTCCCCCTCCCCTACCTCTAGCTAGGGAGGCTCCTCTTCCCGAGGGAGATAGTGGTGAAGAAGGGTTAGCTTGTACCCTATACAGGTTTCCTTAGTTTATAATTAAGTCATTTTTCCGGGCGTTATGTTCATCATGTCCCACAGATCAGCAGAATCGACACCATTGTTTCTTCAACTCTGGAACATAAGCACCAAGACGGGGGTAGTGGTTTGTATCATGTAGTCCAACTACGTGACAGTTAGCACACCATAACATCAGACTACTTGGTCCCGCAACCTCTTTAGGATGCAATGGGATGGGTCCCCCCAACCTACATATAGTCTGCCAGGAGAGGGCACTGATCCTTGGTGTGGCCTGACACCCTGCATATTATGCAACATAGGTCTGGGCTGGCTTCTTTTCCTCTCTCTTTCCACAAATTCTAGATCTTGAAGTGCATTTCCTCCAGCTTTCCCTGGACCTGTTGTGCCCCAAACTCGGCATTGTCTCTTAATGTAGCTTCTAGCTTCATATAAATCTCCAAGGCTTTCTCTTGCTTCTCAATCGCTTGCTAGCCCATAAGTCCATGCATGTGAGGTAATATGTTGGCGATGAACCATTCCTTGTGTTTTATATTGTCATACTAAAATTCCCCATCTCTAATAACCTTTTTTAGCTGCTGATCAGCCTCCAAGACAGAATCAGTGGGTCCTTTTCTAAAATCTTTCTAGTCAACCACCAGCTGAGCGTAGGACTTAGGCTTCCGAAACAATTGTTTTAAAGCATTCTTAATCTCTTAAATATATGGATCTGTATGGTCGCCTATGTACCCCATGTACCAATCCATGGCCTTTCCTTCAAAGGAGAGGAATAGTTGTGCCCACTTTACAACATCACTAGCCACATTATGCGCTATCCATATTGATTCCGCTACGAACCAAAATCGGCCCATATCTTCATCTCCTACACCCTTGAAGGTGGGCAGCTTCATGTGTGCGGCCACATATTCTTTCCATGGTGGTGGAGGTTTAGGGGAGTTCTTGCCCTTATACTAACTCGAAGGTGGTGTAGCCGGAGGACTAGTTCCTGCGTGCACAACCAACTCTCTTAATGGGTTGTAGATTAATCTATCCCCTTCTTGGTTGGCTCGGTAGTACTTACCACTTTGTTTTGTACTCTAACTCTCATCGGAGGTCATTCGTTCAGTGTGGCTATAAAAAAGGCCCTTTTTGTATAGTAATATTTTAATTATAAACGACAATGTTTGCAATAACTTACCTTAGAATCCTTTGAGGAACCTTCGCTCCACCTAAGGGTAGGATACAAACTGATCGACTATGAATTACATTACAAATCCTCCTAGCACACTATCCACCCAATGATGTACCGTGCGGGTGATTGTGTTGTCAGCGTTATCCAACTGTTGAATACATTTTGGAGTCCACTACGTAACCTGATCATCTTTCCAACATGTTTGGAAATCTCCTAGCCTTGCTAGCCACTCCTGGAGCTCGTGCCCAAAATTTACAAATAAAATTTCATATACTTCGATGAAAATATATTTTTTCTTCCACTTCTCAGCTGTTAGCTTCATGCTGCAATTCTCCTTTACAGAAAATTCTTGAATATGTGTTTCAAACCAGTCTTTAAGATCCAATTTCTCAGGTCTCCAATGGCCTTGTGGCATTACTCGATCTCTCTCTCAAAATTCTCCTTGTCCTAGCAACGAAACCATTTATTGGCTTAAGGGGTACTAACCCAGGTTCAAATTTAAGGTTTGCCAACAAAACCCTATACTATTGGCCCTTTTGGTAATGACCTACTTTCCCAGGCCAAGGTATCACCCGAAGTACTCTGGGTTGGTGCTGGAACCAGGTTTTTGTACCCTAGGAGAGAGCAGTTAATTAAAGTAGATCTTATCGAGTTCTATCAGGTTCACACAAACACAAGCCTATTACCGAGCCCTTAATAGTATAATAAGCATGTAAACATAAATATACTAGTATTAACTAGATTTGATCAACACATTCACATCCATGTTCGCATCATGAATTATCATCACAAAACATCACAATCGTAGCTAATTCATATATCGCAGATAAAATAGCAACTTATTCAAATAACACAGATGTACTTCAGTAATAAACACAACCAGTTCAGATTTCATAAAGGTACTTCAATATATTATGCATTCATTATAATTCAAAACCAAGTTACAAACCTAAGTCCCAGCCCACGCACACAGCCAGCGGGGTTCGCACATAGTAGGACTTAGGATCTCTATGCACACAACTAGTAGGAATCCTTACCCAAAACTACCCAAAACATATCTCAACAGTTGGTACGTAGCATCAATATTACTTACCTTTAGACTCAAACTATCCATCTATTTATATCATCATAGCCTGCGCTATCCTGTGGTCTACCTCTTGACCCATTAAAATACATTGGGGGCTTTGACCCACCCCAAATCCTTAGCATAAGACCAATTAATACAAAAATATATCAAAAACGCAGTTAGAATATCTATCAAAATGCAGCTAGGGGACCCAGTTCCAACAGGTAGTGATCCAGGGGATCGGTAAAGTGCTCATAATCCAGAGTGTTCAAAATTTTTCGCAACCAACACCAAAATGTAGATCCCTTCGTCATGAATGCAATGCAACTTGAATCACTCAAAACCAATATCGTATACTATCAATATCACGCTCTCATCATTTTCTAAAAAGCTAAAAAAAATTGTAGGTTGGATGTTAGACTACTGACTCAGAAGTCCATACGCTAGATGGGAATGGTGACTAGGAAAGTTGACTATACTTCATAGGAAAATGGCATGCTAACAAGTGGCCTTACCATATTGTTTCATGGTTTATGTGTTTTTATTGGTTGATTGGTGTTTTATGTGGACCCATGAATGGAAGCCACATGGCCCAATGGTTGGTAGCCACGTGGGCTCCTAGGGGTGCTCTAAAATTTGGGTTCATGGTTGAACTAACCTCCATAGGGATTGAACATGAGACCAAGTGAAGGATAGGGCAACACTCTACCATAGTATCACAAGTTTTGTTTAACCCATATAGGCAACAAACAATATTTAAAGGTTTATTGAATGGTATCTAGGGGACAGGGTCGGGGCTAGGACCTGACCCTCAATCACCTTAAAAATCAGAAGACCGAAGGCAGAGGGGAGTTGAGTTCTTGGGCTTAACCCCATCCCGAGGTTTCGACACTCTCACAGAACCTCAGCATTGCTGCGTGGAATAAGTAAGGTGTCATAGACATGTGCTGAAATTTGGGGATAACCTCAGGTATATGGCCCAGGTGGCCCAATTTCTCTGCACATAGGGGTCATTATAAAATTAAACCAAGCAAAAATTTTCACCCGGTGTCGGGAAAAAATGTAGCTTGACAGTTTCAAAAATATGGAATTCGTAGAACAATTAGCATGGGAGTCTAGTTTGTAGAGAAGTCAGTAATACAACTTTATTATAGCATAACTTTCTCAGTTTTTGACCAAATGAAGCCCTAAAAGAGCCCAACTTATGGTTTTTGAATATTATGGAGACATTGGAGATATTATGTTTTCATTCTGAGCATTCTAAGTCCATGAAATCATATATTTGATCTCTTAATTAAAGAGGCCCAACATTGGAAGCTATACAAAGAGATGTAGCCTAGGAGGGGTGAACTCCTTTATTATTTTTCTCTTTTTTGTTGGTGTGTATGGTATTATTATTATTTTTTTTATACTGCAAATGAAGTTAAAAACCTTCAATTTATGTTCTTTTGAAATTTGATCAATTTCCTAAAAAACATTAAATTTTACTTGCACATTTCATAAAACCTTCAAGTTTAAAAATACAGAGCAATTTGGTATGAGATCTTTGGGTGTTTTTAAGGTTTAATTTTCTTGCAACTATTTTTTGATGCTTACAAGTTTGAATCTCAAAAGAGGAGAAGGAAATTGTGAGAACAAGTCCTCAAGCTAGTTCAAGGAGAGCACATTCACTTCATGTTTCACATCAAGTATCACGCAAAGCTTCACCACTCATGGCACATGAAGAGGGCCATGACAGTCTGTGTGAAGATGAGATAAGTTTCATAAAATAATTCTTTGAAATGAACAAAATGGTGAAAGTTCTATATGAATAAAGGAATACAAGGTTGCATGAATAGAGATCAAATACTCTAAAGGGAAATGGAAGAAATTGTGATAAATATCCTCCAAAAGGGAATGGAGGCAATGGTGAAAAACTACCACCTCTACCTCCACCTTTCCCTATACCTCCAACTTCATGATGATCTTCTTCTACATCTACCCCTATACCTCCAACTCCATTCTTAAAGCTTGACATAAAATTTTAATTTCCTATGTATAATGATGAGGTAAATTCTCAGAAATTTCATAATTGCATTCGTCAGATTGAAGTGTGTTATATGATACAAAATGTCAAAGATGATCAGACCAAGATTTAGCTTGCTTCTATAAGGTTGGAAAGTGCAACACTTATTTGGAGGGAGGCCAAAAGTCAAGAAGACCTCAAGAAAAGAGGTAAAATTATAACTTCTTGGAATGATTTTGTAGCTTCATTAAGAAGACAACTTTATCCATTAGGATACATGCAAAAATCTATAATGGATTGGAAAGACTTTCGGATAGATAAGGGTCAGAATGTGCAAAGTTATACCCAAGAGTTTATAAGAAGTGCTTTGATTTTGGGTGTAGATTTATCGTCTAAGGACACTCTACTCAAACACATTGGAATTTTACATATTTATTTGAGACACACAATTCTCAAGTTTAACACTAAAAATATATATGAAATTTGTGTACAAGAAAATCATTTAGAAGCAAGAGGGAAGAATGTTCCCCAAGAGAATTGAAAGAATCCATTTAAGGATGGATACAAAGTGAAGGGGAAATTCAAAGGCAAGGAGAAAAAAATGCTTCCATCAAGAAAGAGGAGGAAAATATCACATGTAAACATTGTTGAAAAGAGGGCCATGATGAAGGCCATTGTTGGAAACTTCATCCTGAGATGAGGCCAAAAATTTTGAACAACAAAGAAAAAAAAATGCTACAGCAACTACACAACATGATCTAGTATTTGATTCTGGAGATGAAATAAAGATCACAACCATGTGATTAGAAGGTAAGGATTATATTTTAAGTACTAGTTATTCTTGTAACCTTAATGAAACTCAAAATGATAAATAAATAATAGATATTTTCCCTATTAGGATCATCTCAAAACATAAAAAAATAGACACTTTGTTTGATATTGAATCACGATCAAACCTCATTTCAGAAACCATTGTGAATAAATTAAATTTGGAAAATATTCCTCATCCTAAGCCTTATCCTTTGGGTTGGGTATGTGACAATTCAAAATTGCAAGTGACAATAAAATGCAAACTTAAATTCACCATCATTACTAACTTAATTGATTAGGTAGAACTTGATGTAGTTCCACTTGTCATGTGGTATTGTTTTGGGAAGCCCAAATCTATATGATAGGAAATCCATTTTTTATTTCCATGAGAAAAAGTATCATTTGTTTAAATATGGTATTGATCATATTGTTAGAGCACATCGCAAAAAAATGTATTTATCTCTTGTGAATACTAGGCAAATGAAGAGGCTTATTAATGCTAGCAATAATTTTGTACTCTTGACGATCAAACCCAAATATGATGTTGATAATGAAGCATTCTAAGGATGTGATGTAAAAATGAAATCTTATTTGATTGATGTTGTTACACACATGATAATATGTTTCAAGAACTTGAGATATTTCCTCCTAAAATAGGAATCCAACATGAGATACAATTGCAGTAGGATTATCCTCTTCCAAATTTTGGTATGTACGAGATGTCAGTCATGGAGTGAAAAATTTAAGAAACAAATTCAAGAGTTACTTGATAAAGGGGTCATCCAACCAAGCACATCTCCATGCAGGTCTCCTATTGTTTTAGTGTGAAATAAGGATGGTTGTTATAGCATCATTTCTCACCTTCATATGATTCATGATTGCTTATATGGCTTTGGGCACCCATTCCTACAGACTTGGACAAATTCACTTAAAAACAGTGTAAAAATCCCCATACGCGACTATGCCCGTACTTTTCCGCGTGTATACGCGAGTCCAGCTGCACTTTTCCGCGTATGCCATTAAAATTATGAAAAAATATATAAAAATTCCCTATTTTCGGGCTGGGTTGATGGTTACTCGGGTAGTTCAACCACCCCAGCACGTGGCCAACTGTTTCCAACTATTGAAACTACTTGGAGGGAGTATAAAAACCCCTCATGTGTATGGCCTAAGGGGGAGAGAGAATTATTGATATTATACTCTGTTGGTATTCCCTATCCAAGTCTGATTCCCTGTGCCTCCTGCACTTTCCCAGTTCATTATAGGAAACCCTTGTTTCCTTGAGATGCTCATCTCCCTATATGTCATCTCGTATGCACTAGTTTGGAAGGAGTCTTAGCGAGGAAAGGGCTGGATGGATCCGGACGACAGTCTGCTCAAAGGCCGTGGAAGGATTCAGGTGATCTCTCCACTCGTTAATTTTTGTACATGCTATTTATAATACAGAAGTACCATGCTGTTCCCGAATTATACGTGTTAGTGTATGTTTTTATGTATGAGAAAATTGTTATTTAAGCATTCATTATGATTTATTTAATGTTTCATGATGATTTCACTAACATTTAGAGTAGATATATACTGTACAACTAGTTCTTCGTCCTTGTTTCTTCTTGTCTTTCAGGTTAAGAAGGAAGGACGGTTGCTGGGGGTTTGGACCCTGCGGGATCTGCTTCAACCGTAGGACCTATGGGTAACTTCCTCGATCTACTCTATTTAGTTTTTCTGAACATGCATGGTTGTGTGAGTCCTTCTTAAGTAGCATGCCCCTGCTCTGTGGAGGTTGTAACCCAACGAACCTCTAGGGTGATATTCCCTGAAACAGAACTAGCGACTCCGCTGGGGATCACATTCTTGTGATTCTCCTGTTGGGTAGTTTCAGCTATTTGATAGGTTGCCGACAGTTTTAACTTTCATTTGCATTCCAGTTTATTATTTCTCAGTCAATTTGAATTCCTGGTTCTTTTCCAGGCTTGTCCTTTTTGTTTTTTTCATTATTTACCTTTGTATACGCGCTTTTTTCTACACATAGTCGCATATACACGCAAGTTTGTCTAAAGGTACCCGCGTATACGCGAGTTTCTCTTAGCACAGACGCGTATGCACGCTGGTTGCATAACTGTGAAGTAGCGTATACCTAGGCAGATTTTGAATTTTTGGGTTTCTTGACTTTTTGGTCCTTTCTGGCTATGGAGACCTATTCCTACAGTGTCTCTGTACTTTCTGGATTGCGAAGAAGGTGGTTTCTTGTCTTTTCTCTCTTTCATTTGATTGAAAACTAGTCTTTTTAGCAAAGTGTTGTTTCTGGTGCTGGCACTTCTGGTTTGAGTACCAAGATAGGTTTCTGAGCATTCTTGGCTGTTCTGTTTTATCAGAACAGTGAGCTTCTGCTCATTTACTCGCTCCTATCTTTGTGTTGTGCTTTGAATTATGATTTTTTCTCGTTTCTTGATTGGTTTTCTTGAGTTCAATAGGCTAGGTCTTGTTGCCACTTTTGAAGATTTTTTCTTGCTTCTTCGGAGTTTTTGTTTGCAACGAGTTTGCACTATTTTTCTAGGCTGAGTGGCTGAGTTTTCTGGTCTTCTTTTTCTCTTATTGATCTTGCTACGAGTTAGGCTTATAAGGTTTGGGAGCATTGTTGAAGTTTGTGCTTGAAATTCAGTCTTGTTTGGTTTGGATTTTGATAGTTTTTCTTGGTCTTTTAGAGCTCTTTCTTTATAAAACTAAAAATCTCAAAAAACATTTTCTTTGCTTTTTGTTTTTGCATTTCAAAGGCTTAAAAAACATTTTCACTTGTTATTTTCTTTTGTTGTTGCATTTTCATTTTCGTTTGCTATAACTTTTGAAGCTTTTGTGAGGTTTCTTGCTTTTACTTTTTGAATTGATTTGGAGGAGGAGTTGTCATTGATTTATTCTTCTTGTTTTTAAGTGTTTTTGGTGTCCTCATTTTAAGAGTTCTTGATTTCGAGAACTAGCTTTTTGGGCAACCAAAGAAGAGTTAAAACTGAAGGACTTTTTGGGAAATTTCACTCTACTTTAGGAGATTTGCATCTTAGGATTTGCATGCTTGTAGTGATTTGCATTAGGTGCATTTCAGAATTTAGTCAGTTTCATAGTTTTTGTGAGTGTGAGTTTGCTATTTGAAAAGAAAAAATACAATTTTTAGTCTCGTAGAACCTGTATAGCGATTGCTCTTCATTGAAAGACAAAGAACTGCATTTGCATGTAGTTAAGTTTTTATTAATTTCTTTTGCGTCAAAACACCATAAGTTTCATCTCCATATCCTTGTGACTTAACATAACAACCCATTAAAATAAGAAATTTAATCTAAAATCAACTAGCAAGTTTTATAAGTGTCATACACCAACTAGCTAGGTTGTAGGGCCTTGGAATAGGTGAGTGGAGAGTTAAATCTCCAAGGACGCTAAAAAAAACACCGTTAATTGAGTGAAATCCAACATCGTTAGGTGGACTGGGAAAGCTCTCCTCCAGAGATTCAAGCGCGAGGGGAAGTGAAGGCTGAGAAGAGGGATACCCCCTCTCTGATTAGCTGAATCTGACCTCAAGACCGTTCCGCCCAGCGTCTGATACGAATTGGTGCCCATATTTGCCACTCCTAGGTTCCACACAGGTGACTGCGGGGGGGGGGGGAATACCCGTGGTACTTGAGGCAGACGTCACATCACTTTCAACAGTACTTCTGGGGGGTGCCCTTGCGAAGCTTGGGTGCTTGAGCCGGCAAAGGTTGTCATTAGGAGGTTGGCGTAACTGTTTCTGATACCTTCGCTAGTTGTTCTAGGCCCTAATCATCCCAGACTGCTTTCGGGAGGTCCTATATTTCGCTTTCCTGTATTTTGGTGTCCGGTCCTCATCACCCGGAGTGGAAATACTTGGAGGCTGTTTGCTTGACTGTATCTCAGGGATTTTTATTTTAGTGAGTGCTCTTTGTTCCTAGCTTGCTTAGTTTTTCACTTTTTTGAGTCTAATTTAAAAATCTATAAAAGTGGCTAATCAAGCGCCTCGTCGTTCGAGGAGAATCCGGGGGTTATCTCCCGAGAGTCCAGAGCTTTCTTCAAGAAGGCGTAGGAGTGATTTAGCAGGTGGTTACCACCTTGTGGCGTCTGACGCAGTGGAGAGAGATCCTCCACAAAGGTCTGAAGGGTTCATAGCTGATTCTGGTGTCGGTCCCGAGAGGAGCGTTCCGCTCACCTCGCGAGTTTTGTTTCCTCGGGAAGAAGATTTTAAAATTGAAGACGTACCTGAGCCTCCTGTGACAGGTCCATCTCCTCTTCCTCCTGATTATTCGTTCGTTGTTCAATACATCGGACCTAAGTCAGAGAGACTGGAAGATCTTCCGTATCATTCTTATCTTTCGATGGCCACGACTGGGAACGCAGCTTCTGTTGTGAGTGCTGCAGGCATTCAGACTCCTGCTTTTGTTGAAGCAGGGGGCACTATTGCTTCATCTTCGATTGCTTCTAGTGCTGATATGTTTGGCTCTGGTTTCACCCAGGCACATGCTTCTCATTCTGGTCCCTTCTGTTCAGGGATGCCCTCTAGTGGAAATCCCTCTTTTTCCTTTTCCGCTGCTTCAGCTAGATCTATGCCCATGTCTAACATGGCTAGTGGATCATATTTGTTTCAGGGTTTCCCCTTTGGAACTGGGCACATTCCTAGTTCAATCCTTCTTTAGGGTCGTTTCCATTTACGTCCCAGACTCAGAGTTTCAACCCTTGGTCTGGGGGGCAAAGTTCGACTACTTTTACAGGGTGGAATCCTGTGTTTACTACAGCGGGGGTAGGGAATCAGTTTTACGCAGGTCATCAAGGGAATGCTTCTTTCCCTTCATCGAGTGCTTATCAGTCCTTTTCTCCTCTGTCTAATTCTTAGAACCCCTACCAGGGGCTCTCCTCTTCATTTAATACTTCAGCGGGGGGAACTGGTCTGGCCTTTGGTAACTCAGCGTGGGGAGGAGGTTCTTCTCCGTTTTCTATGAGTCCGTTTTGGCAACCTGGTGCCTCATCAAATCCAGGCTAGTCTTCTCAGAATGTTTGGAATCCATCCCATCAAGGATGGAATCCTCAGGCTCCGCCTCGCTTACCTTTTCTGGCAACGTTAAACTTGCCAGATCTGTCGAAGTTGACTAATGATCTGATTCGGTATAGTCCGGGGTGGCCTCCGGTCTCGACCAAACTTCCTTCAGACATTCCAAAGTTTGAAGGTAAGAATGGAGAGGATCTGGCGGACCACATCACTACTTTCCACTTATGGTGTTCTTCGAACTCCCTGATGGATGATTCGATTAGGTTGAGATTATTTCAACGCACCCTAACTGGAAACGCTGCCAAATGGTATATCGAGCTCACTGGGGGAAATTTCTCTACATTTGGAGAACTGGCTGTCACATTTCTCAACCATTTTCAGTTGCCTGTCAGATATGAGGCTGGGACCGAACTCCTGGCTAATTTTAAGCAAGATGAGGCAACACACATTTCTGATCACATTCAGGAATGGAGGAGAAGGAAGAGGCTTATCAAAGCTCATATTCCAGGTGAATTCCTTCTCGAATGGTTTCTGAAATCTCTCCAGTTAGATATTTCGAAAGATGTATCCCTGTCTGGGGTATTTTCTGAGGAGCAGGCCATTTTTAGGGCCCAGCAGCTAGAACTGATCTATTCTCAGTCTAAGGTCCTTTATAAATATTTTCCCAATGCTCCTCGCTCCAAATTAGATTTGTCGAAAACTAAACCTGGTCCGCATGGTGATGGGCTTGTCGGATCGGTCAATAGTGGTGCAGCCAGCCTGCTTTCTCAACTGCAGCAGTTGTCTTTACAATCTGCTCCTTCTGGTCAGGCTGTGCCTGCTGATTCATCACCTTCCCAGTATTTCGAAACGTAGCACATGCTCTCGATACCCTATTCTGCTAATTTTTCTGAAAAAATAAATTTTGTATGTTGGATGCAAGACTGCTGACTGGGCATGGTGATTGGGTAAGCTGAATGTACTTCATAGGTTGATGGCATGCTTCCAAGTGGCATCCCCATATTGGTTTGGGGTTGATCTATTTTGATTGGTTTATTGGCGGTTTATGTGGACCTATGAATGGCAGCCAGGTGGCCCAATGGTTGGCAACCACATGGCCTCCTGTCAGTGGTCTAAAATTTTGGTTCATGGCCAGGATAACCTCCATAAGGATCAGACACAAGAACAAGCATAGGACAAGGTAGAACTCTACCATAGTGCAATGAGTGTTGTTTAACCCATATGGGTGGAAAACACTATTTAAAGTTTTGTTGAATGGGTTTTGGGGGAGGGAGCTGGGGCTAAGCCCTCTCCCCCTAACACCTTACAACCCACAAAACTATAGGTGGAGAGGATCTGAGAGCTTATTCTTAACCATAGCCAAAGGTTTTGGCACTCTTAGAGACCTCACGACAAGTGTGAGGAACAGGCAAGTTGTCGCGAATAGGTTCGGAAATTTGGGGATAACCTTAGGTGTATGGACTATGTGGCCAAATTTTTATGATGACATGGGTCATTATAAAATTAAACCAAGTGACAATGTGCACCTAATTCGGCATGAATCTCACTGGTGTCGGGAGAAAATGTAGCTTGAAAGTTCCAGAAAAGCAAAAATTCATAGAACAATTAGCAGGGGAGTCTAATTTGTAGAGTAGTTAGGAGTAAAACTTTTATAGAACATAAATTTCTCATTTTTAAACCAAAAAGAGCCAAGAAAGAACCCAAATTGGGGTTTGTGACTGTTCTAGATCCATTGGAGACATTCTGAGCATTGTAAATCCATGAAATCATAGATTTGATCACTTAGTGAAAGAGGATCAACTTTGGAAGCTGGAATAGGAAATTTAGAACATGATGGGAGGACTCCTTTATCATTTTGTTGTTTGGCGTTGATGTGTATGGTATTGTTGTATCTATTTTTATGCGGCAAACTGAGATAAAAACATTTAATTTATTTTCATTTACAAATTGGTCAAATTCCTAAAAGACAAAATTTTACTTGCGCATTTGATAAAACCTCCAAGTTTAAAAATACATATCAGGTAGCACTCTACACGGCCCCAAACCTATTATGGTGGCACTACATTTGGCAACAATTGATTTGTTACAGGTATCTACCCCTAAATAAATTTCGAACACCTAATCTACATCCTGTTTCAAATTTAATAGGATTCAAACACCCATTCATTAGTGGATCCAACCTCGATGGAATATTTTGTACTGAGGACCACACACAAGGGAACTTATTCCCCTTTCATCAACCTTCAAAACCTAGTTTCTCTAACTCCAAGTTCTCACCTCAACCCACCATATATGCAATCCATAGTTCCTATCCTGTTATAGCTGCAAATGCTAACTTGGATTCAAAAATGCACCAACCCAATCATGATCCTCCTTTTAATTACCTTTTTGTCACATCATTGGAAATTCTTTACTTGGAAAAGATTACTAATGGCATGATTTTTCATAACCTATTATTGCCATCCATACCATACAATATCCCTTCAGATATACCAAATTTCAACAACAAACCACCGGGTAGGCTTCCCCTAAAGGATAATAAATAATTATGTCTCAATGTGACTTATTCAAGGCATATAAGATGAGATAAAGTACTAAGAAATCCTAGAAATCCTATACGTTCTATGCCAAAGCTAAGGTAGTTAGTTCCTAAACCAATTTTATGGTAGTTTTATGTTAAGGTTTTGTTGATTTTCAATAGTAAGGTACATTATTTAATATAATAGCAAAGTGAAAAGGCATTTTGATGAATAATCAAGAAAGGAATAAATCCTTCCAAAAAGACAAAGGATTAAGAGTTTTTAGTGTAGCTTTATGGTTGAAAAATTGCATAAACAAAAAAACTATGGTGCAAATTCTATTGTATGAAACATATAAATCACACTTTTACTCACTTTTTATAGTTTTTACACATAAAACCTTAGCTGTTCGTCCTGGATAGATATTAAAATGATAAATAGGGAATTCAATCAATTGAATAGGTGGTATATTACATGTCATTTTGTCACATTAGCTCAAAAGGCCCAAAAACTGAATCGATAAACATCCTTAAACACTTTTTCATTATCCCTAACAATAACCTCTCCAAAATCTCTGAGTTTCTGGATGAAATAGCTCAAAAATCATGCTTTTTCTCCCAAAGCACCCTTACCTTTAGTCCACCTACGTTTCTCATGTTACATAATTGAGCTCCCACGCTGATCAATGTAGGTTTCTCTACCCTACAAGTGCACTCATTCCTAAAATTTAGGAAAATTAAAAATATTTTTTAAGCCTCTTATTCCAAAAGCTTCTGAGGTATTTTTAACTATTTACCATTAACAAATATCCCAAATTCATATATGATCATATCTTGGAGACCTATATCTCATCCCTTGTGTGCATCCTCCCATAATATGTGGATATGAATCCTAGATTGGTAATTCGATAACAATTTATAAACTACCACACTCCTCCTATAAATTTTCCACCTCCCATAAGGCTTGGGTTGAATTTTGGAGATTGATATTGCCCTATTTTTGCTACTTTGAGCCTAAATGAGTCACCATATTCGTGCATTAGGTTTTATGGTGAGGTGTTCTTAGTGACAAGGAAGGAAAAATCAACTTGGGAGACATCTAAATGGTCAACTTTTATTTATGGCTGTAAACTCTCCCCTATATTTTTCAATGCAAAAAATCTCTTGTTTTCCTATATTTGTTGTGTTATGTTTTCCCTCATTTGTTTCAATAACATTCTCATTCATTGAAGATATATTTTATATTATGATATGTGGATTGTGGTTTCTTTTCTTGTTTTAGTCATGTGTGCAGGTTCTAATTATATTACTTGGAGTTAGAGTTGGAGTTTACAAGTAAGGAGGTAAAGAAGGTTTGCCTTAGATTCTAGGTAGAATTATTTCACATTTTATAATTTCTCAAAGGAAAACTTGTAAATTTTTTTATTATATTTTACTATATCATACCACTTGTTAGTCATCAATATTTTGCATGTATATGACTAAATATTGGTTCTAGATTTCTAAAAACAAAATTCCCTGAATATTGTGAGTTTTATAAATCTCACTGCCTTCATTATCCTTATAGAAACATTTTCACTATTCTACCATTTTTCCATTCCATGGTAACCCAGCCACTCCTACAAAACTCCTTATGGGCTTGTGCCACTCATATCCATCCTTTTTTCCTACATATGACCTCATTATTCTGTTTTTCCTTTGCCCATAACTCCACTTTCCATCTAGGGTTACCTATAGCCTAACTCATTCCCATGATCCCCAAGTACCTCAAGCATTGATGGTCTCAAAACTATCCCTATACGCTCTTTAGAAAAATCAATTACATTGGATTTTGGATGTTCAATACAACATTTTGACAAATACTCTATTTTTCACTTGAAGACTCCAAGCCAATTTTTAGTCAAATTCTAGGTCAAAGGATCCTCCCACTAGGTCAATTAGGGTTTCATATGGTCCAAGGTAAATCATTAGTGTTTTAGACACTATTTTTCATTGCTAGAATACAGTTCATAGGTCTTGAAATGTCGAGACATGGTTATTAAAGAAAAAATATGAAAGTCTCCAAGGAAGACTACCTTGTCAAATTCAAGTTCTACAAAATGTAAATGTAACTTAGCACTTCTTCAGGAGTGTTAAGAGGTCAATCAGTAGAAGAAATTGATAAGGTAAATGGTATGTTCCTAAAGGAAGACATCTTGTAGTAAGGAAGACATGAGGCACTTGGTCTTAAGGAGGATTAGGGTTTTTGAGTTTGATTGGGCCAGCAGTGTGCCAAGGAGAGATCAATTACAAAAATGACCATGGAGGAGGTACACCAAAGAAAAAACATGAAGAAAATTATTTCAAAGATTATTACTAAAATAGGTAAGAAGATGAGGTGAAGTAGAAGGAAATGAGTGAACTTGAAAGGGTTATAGAGAACTTAGAAGACAACACTGATGATTTTCTTAAAGCACTACAAACACCTAAGGTTTTGGAAAAGTGACCAAAATGGTGAAATGATGATGTTAAACACTATGGTGCAAGAAAAGGATGGTTTTGAAAATTTCACTGTTTTATCAAATCCCAAAATTGTCAAAATGAGTTTGCCATGTCTAAATGAGAAAAAATCGAGGTTCAGCTCCAAAGGTGGAAGTAAATGAGGTTTTTAAAGCAGCTGCTATGTCAAGAAGAATAGCTCAAATCATCATATTAACTTGTCATGCCTCAAAGAGTAATAAAAAAAGTGAAAGGACCAAATCATGATTTTATCAACCTGCATGCAAAGAGTGTAAAAGGGTTAGTTAGAAGACGTGAAAGGTTGATTTGAACTTCACCATGAAAACCAAAGAATATTGGAGGAAGCTATTGTGTTCAAACATCACATAATCATCAGAATATAAATGTCAAGTATCAAAGGAGTAAAAGCAAAGGATTAACTTCATCTCTTTAGTCACCTGCAAGTAAAAAAGTCAAGAAACATCAGTGAAAGAAATTGAAAAGGACTTGAAGCATTAGGAAATGGGTTATCAAATTTTAATAAAAATTCCTAAATCCATGAAAGCCCATTTTACACTTCAAATAAATCATCATTTTCTTACAAGCAACCAAGAGAACTAATGAGAAAAGAGTTTGTCAATTTTCAAGTAAATTTGGAAAAAATTGTCTTGTGTTGTGCGCTCAGACTGGCGATTCGTGCTTGGGAGGTGGCATTCTGCCCCCAGTAATTTTTTCTTATGTAAATTACACATGTTTTGCGCACCTAGAACATGGAACTGCATCCTTGCCTGAAACCTACAACAAAATTTCCTTCGGTGCTACGGCCTTGGCCTAGGCGCCGTTACCTTGGCCTTGGCACTGCGCATTTGGCCGGGAAGGCTTCTAAGCCCTAAAAATGCTCAAATCACCTCAAAATTGTTCTAAACTCCTGCCAAAGGACCTCGAAATAGATTCAAGAAGTATCAGTCATAGAAAAAGGTGGATTAGGGTGCTGTCAAGGTTGTCATTCATTTAAGTTTCCTCCTAAACCCTTTTCCTTCATAACACTCTATCCCCTCACTTGCAAAAAGCTACCATTCCATCACCTTATATTTTATCTCAAAATTCACATGAAATTTTAGGGTTGGAAAAGAATAATTTTTCAAATGTCAAGAGAGGGAGATAGTGGCAGTAATATAGAGTCTCAAATGCCAAGAAAGCATGAGCACAACGGTGGCCCTCTCACAATACCTCACCATCCTCTCATGGTACTAGTTCATCAAGTAGAGGTAAATCAAACAATTAGGGAGATGGAAATGAGGCACATATCAGTGAGGTAAATGTTAGTGAGGAGGTTACCAATGATAAATGAAAGAAGTGAAGAAAATATCGGTGAGGCAGATGCTAATGAGAAATCAAAAAAATGAAGAAAAGAGCAGTGATGAAGATAAAAGTGACAAATAAATCAGTGGGGCATATGTCAGTAAAAGAGAGAAATGAATGAGATGGCACTAAGAAATCAAGAAATTAAGAGGAAGGAAATGACGACTCAGATGCCAATAAGGAAGAAAACAATGAAGAATCAAACAGTGAGGAAAGAGCAGTGAGGGGAATGAGGCTTATGAGGGATATGGTAGAACCAATGCGGAAAAAGAGAAAGAAAATATTAGTAACCTAGCTGATCCATCCCCTACAAGCATCCCAAACATCATGAGTAGAAAAAAATATAATTTTGGGCACATTTTTGCAAATTTGAAATTTTGGTTGTTTGAAAGGGCCAAAGGTGCAGGGCCATTGGTGCTACACTCTTTTTTGGGGCACTCTTTTGAGGAATGGATTAAATTTTTGAAATAATTAGGCCAAGGACATGATCCAAAAAAAAAAAATTATCATTTGGAGTAGGACCAGTACTCCAAAAGTGCCAAAAACACCCAAACAATCACCTTTTTTCCCTATTTTCAGAGTTGGCACTGCGCCTTGGGAAGTCTTCAGAGAATGATTTTTTGGGAAGTAAAATGGAAACCAAATATAAAACAAAAATATGATTTATAAAATATACTGTACAATCTTTCCAATGAGCTATCATGTAGCTCATTTGGACACCTGGAGGGCCTTCAAATATTGGTCAGAAAACATGCAATTTTTCTGGTGTAGGCAATGTGCCCTTGGCCTTGGCACTGTACCCTTGCCTACAAAGTCAAAAAAAGAAAAATTTATTGAAAAAAGATATTTTTGAGGACTTTTAAGGAAAATCACTCCTAGTTAGCTCAAAATTTATGTTTGAAGCTATTTTTCATTTAATAGATTAGGATATTTGTGACTTGGGCCTTGCATGGTCTCATAGGAAAAATTTGGCATTTCCAAGTAGTTAATGGTATTTTAAAACCCTAGTTAGGGTTTGGTATTCCTTGCTAGTTAAATATTGCATTGAGGCCTCATTATACATGTTGGTTGATTATTGAGATAAATATCATATAGTTGAAGATTGAGGAGAAATTTGGCTTTGGAATTTGTGAATGTCTTGATTTGCATGATAATGGAGCAAGATCACTTGCATGATTCCTAAACATAGTTAATATTGATGTATTTCTTATCTAGTGCTTGTTTTCTTATGTTATCATTTTGTTTCATCTTTCTCATGCACTAAGACAAAAATTTTAGGCTAATAAATGTTGTTTAGAGGAACCTTAGCTCTGCCTGCTCTCTATTGCTTGTATGTTTTCCTCTGCTAGGTTAGATTAGAGAATTATTAAATGCTCTCTAGTTATACTTATGCTTGTTTATCTTAAGAATTATTTAATAGATCCAATGTCAAAGTAGTTTATGGCTAGCCCTACTCTTTGATGTAACTTAAACATTGTTTTTGAGATCTTTTCTTTGAAGTATTTCTAATTAGAGTTCAGTTGAAGAGGTCTATGGTTTTCCCTACCATTTTTCTCATCTTAAATGTTTTTTTTGAAGTTATTTGTAGTTTGATTAAGGAAATTAGGAGTTATGTACTCTTTTATTATTACTACATGTTGTCTTAGATGTTTTCTTTGCCTGAAGGTGAAATCACTAGAAGACTTACAAGTTTCTTTCCTTCTATGGTTCAGTGGATTTTTGTATTGATGTCTACCTGATAGGGTTTGTTCAAAGAAGTTATTGTTATTCCCTGTATTTGGTTATTTATTTTTGAATAGTCATTTTAAAGGCTATTCTTGTTAAATTATTTTTTAAATGATTATTAACTGCCCTTTGCACCTACTATGGGCACAATTTAATGTTTCACTTCACTCATATAAGATTTTAGATCCATTTGGCTTTGTTATACTTGCTCAGTGATATACCCTTGACCTATTTTTGCACTTCTTAAGACCTTTTGTAGACACCATAGCCCAATGGTTTAAACCTCTCTCACTCTATCTATTTTTCTTGACAACCTACCCAACCAACCAACCAAACAAACATACCCTAATCATTATAACTAGCCTAAAATCAAAACCCTAAAATCATACAAGTTACATCCTTTACACAAACATAGAGAGAGCCCTCTCTGAGTCCTGGAAGGCTAGGTCCTAGGACTCCAAAGACTAGTTTGATGTTACCCTTGTACATTTGGCCTTGCCAATATGAAAAATTACAAGGACCTAACATAATGTCGATCACGGTGGGACTTCTGAGTCAATGACATCCTAAGTATTCCTTAAGACCTCAGAAACCGAAAAACATCCTTATATTGGTGTTTAGTTGTTGATGGTGGAAAACAAGTACATCCTTAAAACAATAATCATCATCCACCTGGTGACTCCACTGGTCTTTAGTAGCCCTGCTCACCCCACTAGTTCTCATAGACTCCCTTGGGAATGCATTAATTAATCCTAATATTGATGATCGTGGACAACAAATTTGAAATCTTCCACCTAGCGACTCCACAAATCTCAATAGACATAAAGACTCCACTAGTAGAAGACTCTAGACTAGTTATAAAGATGCAGTAGCCCTTTCCTTTGACTAATTGAAAAATATGGATCCCAGGATACAATGCAAGTATGCTCCAATGAACAGAGATCACATCCCTGGATTCCCACACAAAATTCCTTAGATAAATTGGGATAGGAACCTGCCTATTTTTCAAGATGAAAAAATTAATGACCCCTTGTTACATCTCATCAAATTTCATATACATGTATGGGGGTTAAAGGTTGAATGGCATGAGGACTGCCCTATGAAAATGTTCATTGGAACATTAGAAGGTAAAGAAAGAGAATGGTATGAAGGCCTAGACCTTGGTAGTTTGTTTTCTTTAAAGGATTTACACAAGGTATTCTATGAGCATTATAAAGAAAATTGTTCATCTTTATCATTAGCTGAAAATTGTTGTGATCAATTTGAAGATCTCATAAAATACCTTGTAAAAATTGATGAGGATTTGGGAAATTGGCATCCTAAAGATGTAGTAGAGGAAATCCATGCATTTAATACTCAAGTTAACCTTCATTACAACCAAGAGGAGTTAGTTGAGGATGAAATCAATTAGGAAATAAAGGAAGATTCACAAGATCTCTTTAAAGGGACAAGTAATGATTCATCATCTCTTCTGTGTAAAGATCAAGAATACATGCAGCCTTATGATATTTCACAATATAAAGAAGACCAATATGGTTCAATCCCATGGAAAGAAGAAGCTATTGGCCATAATCACCCTGTTTCTAATCCCTACTACCATAGATCATAAAATAGACTTATAGATCAACATATGCTAGATCAATATGCTTATCTAGTGAGCATATTAGATAACTTTCCTTCTATGAATAAGATGCCAAGGTATGATAAATATTATGATGATTATGTCCTCTAGACTCAAGCTAGCACTACAGAACAAACAGTGATTAGTTTATGGGACAAAGACATTCATTTTCAGCAACTCAAATATTGTAATCAACAAACACAGATTATCTATGGGAGTGAAGAAGAAAGTGCAGATAGTTCAAAATAAGGAGAAGGATCTTTACCTCTTTGTTGTACTTCATTTCAGTTCATCAAGGAAAAAATTAATGCAATCAGAAATCAACAGTCTTTGAGTATTGATTTTAACAACAATGAAGACATTTAGCCCTATGACCAGCCTTCACAAGAGAGAAAATGTGGTTCTATAAAAAGAAAAAGAAGAATGCCTCCTCTTTTAACTAAAGAGGAAATCAATACAATTCTAAACATGCAGCCAACCTCTAAAATTTCATGTAAACAAAAATTTTCTATTTGTTCTCTTGCTAATTTGTGTGCTACGGTCTTGCCTCATGAAGAAATAGAGGAAAAGATTGATTCTAAGGAAATACTTTCTCAAGAATATTTATTGCGAAAGAGTTCTCTTTCTCATCAACATGATGGCCTTCACACAGTATACAGCCCACTCAAGCAGAGAATATCATGTTTTCTAGAGGACAACATTGCAATATATGATGAGGCTTCCAATACGGATGATCATGAGGAAGAAGAAGAGTTTCTTTCCCAAAAGAATGTCAAGCTTAGCCAAGTGGAGGAAGGAATGGTCCTGGATATAGATGATTAATAAAATCCTGAGAGCAAGGTATTGTTTCAAGATCCTTTTGTTGTTTTCTTAGAGACATTTGAAGAGGGAGTAAAATATGTCAGGAGTAGTTTGTTGCAGATTTTAAAGAAAATTTTAGGTACTGCTGTTCAAAAACAAATGAGGTGCGAGTGGCATTTTTATTTTTTCAACACACTCAAAGAGCTGAACAAATATCACTTGTGGAATCATCTACTTGATTGGTTATATTGGAAAAGGGAGTTCACCAAATGAAAATATATCATATGTAAGTTAGATTAGGATAGATAGATGTGCAAATAGGCTCAGCAATATGAGCATCTTTTTAGCTTTAGTTTCAGATTGTTTTGAAAAAAAGGAAGAAAAATGAAATACAAATATAAAGAAAAGAAGAAAATAGGGCAGGTGAAAAGAAGAGGTATAGCCCCATAACAAAAAACATTTTTGTTGAAAGTGTGAAAGCCTAAATGCCACTCGTGTTGAAAAAAGAGAGTCTTGTTCAGTCATTTAGCCTAATCATGATTAGACATTTTTTAAATTTATGCTGTCAGGTTAGTGAAAGAAGACTCGCCAAACCATGTAAACTTGGCTTGTTAGTAGATTAGATTAGAAAAAGATGCTGCTTCCCAAAGCTTAAATTTGAACCAAAGAAAAATGAGAGGGATGCATAAGAAAATCCAAATTATTAGCCCTCAAGTTTTTAGTTTTTCTTGTAAAAAATAAACTCTATGTGTAGCTTCTCCAAAATGACACAACCCATGAACAATCATATTTTTTAAACTTGGTTTGATCATGTTTTAAATTTCATGTTAGTAGGTTAGAGAATGAAAATGTGGCAAACAGCTTAACCTTGACAGATAAGTAGAGTAGGTAGAGATAAAGAGATTTCATTAGCCTAATTTGAGCTCTTGGAAGTGATAAGGGTAGAAGTAGATATTTTTTATGCTTTCAAAATATAAAATGATGTCAAGGGTTTGCTAATCCAAATGCACCCAGAAGAAGAAAAAAAGTTAGGAAAAGTATGATGGGTTGGTAGAATTCATATTGAAGCAATCATGTCTTTTCGGATTTTTGAGATCATAGCTTCAAGAGAGGGTTAGCAAATGAAGGAAGAGGGATCTTCCAAGTACAAGTAAGGTACTGGTCTTCAAAACTCAGAGATATGAACTCTGAGGTCCTAGACACCTCCTGAAAAGGAGTTTTCCTCCCCAGGAGGAGCCACTGTTAGTCATCAATATTTTTCATGTAGATGACTAAATATTGGTTCTAGATTTCTAAAAAAAAAATTCCCTGAATATTGTGATTTTTATAAATTTCATTGCCTTCATTATCCTTATAGAAAAATTTTCACTATTCTGCAATTTTTCCATTTCATAGTCACCTTGCCACTCCTAAAAAACTCATTATGGGCTTGTGTCACTCATCTCCATTGTTAGTATGAATCCTTTGTCGAAGCGTACCAAAAAAGACCAGTTCAGCTATGCATAAAAAATATCCCTAACATCAAATATGGCTGCCAGTATCTTCAAATCTGCAGTTAGTTGATCAGGACAAATGCTGCACAAATCCAGATCTATACATAAAAATACATTAAGCAGTGAAAATAAGGTTTTATCCATGCATCCAATAGACAAGACAAGAAAAATATTTTTGAAAGAATTTTTATACTAAGGGCACCTGAGAGGAAAACAAGAAAGGTGTTTCCATTTCTCCTCAATGGGATGGGTTCTTGAAAGTCCTCAGCACTTCAGATCTAGTATTTCTCTCTCTTGTTGGTGTAGAAAACCCAGACAAACATAGAAGTCAAAGGGAGCTCACAAAGAAAATAATCGAGAATGTGACAATGATAATGGCTCAAAGTCAGACCAAGAGCATAGATCCAGAGTGATCCAATGGGCAAAAAAATGTGACAAATGAATGATAAAACCCTTCTATTTATAACAAAATATTGGGTCATTCTAGATCTTGGTGTATGATTAAAATAATATTAACCAAATCTAGATCCACCTTTTATGGAATATTTTATTATATTTGTTGGAGGGAAAAGGCATTTGACTTGGGTCAAATCCCTTTATTTGTAAGTAATAAATAAATAAATGATTTATTTATTATTTTAAGGAAATGTTTGAATGATAATTAAATAAATAATGATTTATTTAATTATTTATAAATGATTTAGTCATATTTAACAAGGAATATTAATTAAATAAGATTTAAATAATTATTCCTAGAAAATAAGAAGATAAATAAGGATTCATCTAATTAATTTACTTGTTTTGGGTTAAATATGACCAGGAATAATAATTAAATTATTGTTTAATTAATTATTCCATTAGGAAAATCAAACAAATATAGATTTGTTTAATATTTCCCTTTGCGGTTTCTTGTTTAGACCATAAACAACCTAATAAATGTGTTTTATTAAGTTATTTTACATAGTGAAAGAAATTTTACTTAGGGTAAAATTGATCTTACATGGTGTACTTAAGTTGATATAATGATAATAGGTTATATGACCAAAAAATGGTGTAACAGATTTCCCCCCAACGTGCGAGTGTTAGGAGCAAATCGTATGACTGAAGTACGTTGTAAGAACTCAATCACTAGACATCAAAAGGGAAGTCAGAGAGAGAAATGTAAGGTAGCCTAATGTGCTGGAGGACTAGACCCTGAGGAGACGAGACTTATAGGTGCAACAAGTCTCCTTTTATGAGAGGGTACCTGTGCTAGAGGCAGCGGGGGAGGCATACCTATGACCACCGAGACAAAGTACAAAAGAATAGTGCGTCCAATAAACAAGGGACTGAACTATAAAGTACATGTTGGCATAAACATGAGCCAGATAAAAGATATAATGATGAATCCCACATACATGATGTGCCTAGGATAATAGCTAGGACTTATATAATAATATTTGAGTACATGAGATACAAATACAACCCAAATGCCCCCTATCAATGGGGAAGGGCTCGCAAAATCTAACTGATACATGCAAATCAAAGAGGTGCTACAAGAGGCTAAGGCTGACATCATCAAATGTATGGAGCTGCATCGAAGGCTGCGAGGAAAAGGTCATCCAGGCATGTGGGGGGATACCTGCAGGGCCACCCCCTCATGAGGGATGAGACAACTCACACACACCTGGGAATCATCAATATTTGCTACTGCATCACTGAACCATCAAGTATACAGATCTCAATCATGCTGAAAGGAGCTGGAGCTGAGAAACAATCAAGTCAAAGGGTAATGAGAAATCCCTTTGCCTGATCTGAGGCACCGAACAAGTGTGGAAGCGAGAACCAAGGTACATCGCCCTCTAGACCTGTCTTCTGGAATGAATGAGTTTATGTTGACAGAAGGAGGTCTTCCATAGGTGAGGCAATAAGGGATCCCCAACTAAGGCGCGAGAGAAAATAATAGAGCGACTAATATACAGACACCAATGATGATTATGAAATGGGGGATACTAAGTAATGGATGGACAACTTCCCTTTTTAGAGCATAAAGGGAATGGATGACCTAGCATTGACTAACACAATATCATGAGGGATAGGGGACAGTGGGACTAAAGGCCATAATGTGCGACACGAGAGGGACCAAGCAATGAAAGATGGAGGACTATAGAGGGATACCAAGGGAACCAGGGTAGATTCTATGAATGCGATAATGACTTGAATCAGATCCTCTAAACAAGGGCGACTCGATGGTTCTGCCACACAGTAAAGGTCCAAGGGGGGACCATAAAAATATGAGTACAAGAGGGTATCTCATGACGAAAATCAACATGAACAAGGACAAGTAAGGAGGCAAAGTGGTGCCCAAATACAAGTGTTGTAAGTGAGGAAATTCGATTTGGAGGAGAGGTGAAGTATCAAATCATGAAAAACTAACAGATACCCATTTGAGTGCTCGGTAAGAGCTTTCCAACGGTGTAGATAGTGTGTCAAATGGGGCTACAGTTTGGTCACAGTGGGCGAAAGAAAAATCAGGGGTTTCTCTTATAATAAGGCATTTTCCCCCCAAATGCATTCATTTTCTTGTGTAGCTGTGGTGAATGTAGAGAGGAGAGAAGGCCCTAAATCTTGCGGTGATTGTAGCAGAGAAACCGACCGTTGGAATCAAGATCTGTCAGTTGCAGGTAAGAGGTCTAATATTACTCTTTCTTTTTGATGGATTGAAAGTTCAGATTAGGGTCCCAAATCTCAGGAGCAACCCCTCCCTCATCTTCATGGTCGGGTCGCACTATTTGGGCCAAAAAATACGACTTCGGAAGTATGTTTTGGCCTAAAAGGTGCGACCTATTCCAGGATTTGGCCAAAAAGTGTGACCTGTCAGATGGAGGTGATTTCAGTGCTGTTGTGGGCTGAGAGTTGGGTTTTTTTTTCAGTTTTTCCTATCTGTATAATGACAAAGATGATGTTTTTATGAAGGTATGGAAAATATACAGATCAACTGGAGAGAGAGAGAGACCTGGGTACATTGCGGTCGAAGATCCAAGCAGTTCAGCATGTCCATCGCGCACTAGCCAAGTTTGGGGTTCTGAAATTTGTGGAGAACCCTCTGATGAAAGCTAGGGAGCCCTTGTTGGCCTGGATTGTTAGTTATTGGGATCCAGATCATGAGGTATTTATAGTGCAGGGGCACAGGATTGAGTTAAAAGTCCAGGATTTGTATTTCCTGTCTGGTCTCCCACCATTAGGGATGGTGGGAAATACACAGTCAGTGTTATCACAGGGGTGCAACACCATGGAGTTTGTAGAGCGACATTCTCGACTAGGACTCCAAGTCAAAGGGACTCAGATACCGATTGGGGATCTAGAGAGGTTAGAGACCTATGCAGTGGCGGCAGCAGTGTTGCAGATCCTAGGTAGCTAGGCGCTCCATCACATCACTGGAGGGAAGATGATGATTGTGGAAAAAGTGTTGAGTGGGACCTACTATGGGTGGGCCCAAATGATGTTGGTGTCATTTAAATGACAACTGTCACTTTGCAAGTGGCAAGTGAACCATGATTGCTCATATGGGACCGTATTGTGCTCCTTCTTTTTTGAGAAGATCCCGACCTTGTGACCTCGTGTACAGCTACCAAATGGGGGTCCGAGAGAACCCGAGATGCACTGTTGGGTGCGCTTACTTTGTAGATGAAGAGGACGGGCGGTCGGGTGGGTGTTTTGACCGGATTTCTTTGCCCATTAGGATCATATGCCGTTATACATAGACAACTATCCCTATAGTGGGATGAGTTATTTTGGAGATCCGAACTTGCCACTTCTGTTTGGTCGAGTATGGGGACCGATGGTAAGTGTCAAGTGACTAATATTTTATGTGCATGTGAAAGTTTGTGAATAGTATATATGGTACTTATTCTTATACATGTGGTATGAAGATATAGCTCTGGTAAAACCGGCTAGATATATGGGATGACCCACAGTATCAGGAACTGCAGGTGCTAGTGGATTGAGAATGGAACAGAATGAGGATATGACTGCCCTCCTAGTGGAAATTTGTTGTAGATTTGAGGGGCTGCTGAACGGTGTTTCAGAGCGAGGTTGGCAAGACTTAGACGACCAATACATAGAGCTATGTGTTGGGCTACCCTCAGAATGGCGAGGTGTCATGCGGCGCATGGAGATGGCTGGTCAGACTATGCATGATCTATGAGCTGTGGGAGCAGAGCCATTGGCTTGGAGCCCTCCAGATAGTGATTAGATGTGGGGCAAGTGGTGCCCCCTAATGTATATGTAGGAGAAAGTGGTGCCCCCCATTTTTGAGTTTTGTTTTTAGTAACATGATATGGGCATGTCATATGTATCAAAGTAGATGGACTCTAAAAACATGTTGTACGATACCTATTATGGATATGCATCATTTTGATGATTTTGAATGTTATTGTCTTGTGGGAAATGTGTGTGATAAATACCAATCTAGGACATGTTTTGCAATGCTATCTACGTAGTGACTTTTTTCTCTAGGTACATGACTGAAAGTAATGACTTAAATTCACGTATCAAAATTTTCACTCATAAATATCATCTAAAAAGGATAGGACTATGCACACGATAGACACCATTGAGTTGCATGACAAGAAGCAGGGAATCTAAACAGACATGCAGATGGAGGATGTGATGAGAGAGGGCATCGGCTAAAAGACCACGCACTGCATCATATTCGGCCTGATTATTGGTGGCAGCACCAATGCAGACCCCATTGGAGAGAACGAGGGTATGCAAGGGGTTAAAGATGGCCCAAGCTGTTGAGGCTAGATTTCGGGAATAACAACTTGCACCATCAGCGTAGCCGATATATGGTGTGGACGGGAGGTCCTGCAGAAGAGTGTCAGAAGAGAATAAATGGGAAGGGGAAGAACAATGATGGAAATGTGAGTGTAGAGTAGACATCAAACGTCAACTATGGGAGGGAGTAGGTTGGATAGGATGGCTATGACTCATAAGCTGACTAAAAGGTGATGTATGAGGGCTACGATAGGGATAGCTGGTGCTCATGCTGCGGAGAACATCATAGATACGGATGGTATCATCCCGGTTATGGGTGGGAAAGAAAAGTTTAGGGAAACCACATGACGTTGCAAAGCTACCTAAATCATCAACATGGGAGGAGAGGCTCAGATACAATTCATCACGGGGGATTACAGAAGAACAGGTAAAAATATGGTGAAATGTTGTGGAGCCCAAGAATGTCACTGAAGGGAGATCAAGAAAAAAAAAGGAGGGGATTCAGATGGAATGTACTTCGAGGATCGCATGGATGATGATAGGTAGAGGATGGGGGTGGCAGGTTCTTTCATCTCAACATCAGGGTCTTTGGATGCCCCCTTGCGAGCTTTGCCTTTCTTTCCTGAAGCTTTCAAAATAGGAGAAGGATCCTGTTGAGGTGCGGGTGACACTATATCGACAGAAGAAGCTAGGGGAACCGGTTGAACCGGTGTCAAAGAAAGGTATGGTTTGGGGTGACCTGGTGGGGTAGCGGCTGTAGGCCCAAGGTACCAGATGGGAATTCCCATGGTCATATTTGGGAGGGAAGGGCTGGCCATGATGGGGACCAAATAGACTCTGGGAGTGGGAGCAAGGAACGATATCTGACCAGCTGGGTAATGGCGAAGAGGTATGGCTCCAAGATGATTGAGACCTGGGGCAACCGACCCAGGAGGGTAGAGAGGCTCATGCATACCAGCTAGATGAGAAGGTCCAGAAGGAAGAGTTCCGGCTGGCTAAGGCAAAAGGATAGGAGCAGGTTGCGGCGGGCGAGGTTGAGGTTGTTGACTAGCCAAAGTGGGCTGCTTAAGGTCAGCCCGAGACGATTGCATCATGAAAACATTCGCTAAGCTAGGATCAGAGACAGGAGGAGGAGGAAGACCACGGAAGGTTCCAAGCAAGGAGAAGTCTTTGTAGACATCGAGGGAGACACTAGTCAAAGAATTGACGGTTTTCTTATTGGATACAGAAGAGATGATCGACTCAGGGGAGGTTTGATATTTTGGCTCATGATATGTCAACTGGTCAATGGTGACTATCTTTCCATTGTGAGGGAAAAAAATCTTGCAGCGGACCGCGGATGGGACAACATACATGGCATAGGTGTAGCTACACCCCAAAAGAATGTTATAATCAAGAGGATCACCGATGACTTCAACGTCAACGCAAACAGTCTTTCCCGCCAGAGTGATAGGAAAATTACAAAATAGGCCAATGGGCTGGGAGGCATGGCCATCCCATGCACGAAGGGTGATTGTGGAAGGGTCCAGCTTAGGAGATCTGAGTTGTTTCCAAACCGAAGTAGGCATCACACAGGTAGATGCCCCCTCATCAATAATACACCAAAACACGTTAGCCTTCCAGATATTGACTCGGATTTGGAAAGCAACGGAAGCAGGAAGGGGAGGATGGTTTGATTGATGGGCATCAAAAGCAATCAATTGGTCAGCAGCAAGATCTACAACACCCATGGTGGATAGTAGAGCCTTCCTTTGAGAAGGACACGACTGGAGGAGTTCCAGTGTTGAAATGGCTGCAGGAGACTGCGCCAAATCATCTACTATGCTATACGAATGAGCAACTCATCAAGAAGTAGAATTTCAGCATAATGGGCCCTTAGGAACCTTGGTAGGAACCTCAAATTTGGGCTGAGGGATCTGGAAAGGGCCATTGGGTGTCAATAGAAGCTCTGTAGGACCTGAAAAAGGTGACTTAGGGACAGACGGAGTGGGAGGCTTGGGGTACTGATGAGATTGAGTTTGAAGGTTAAGGTCGACGGTGAGAGGTTGGTCAAAATTCATCATGAGAATTTGGTAATCAAAGGAACCAGAAGGGGAAGGTTGAGAGGTTACCGATGCATGAGGTGGTTGGGTAGCCACGAATCCTTGCTGAGGGAAAGGATCGGTAAACATAACTGGTTGAGAAGTAGCCGCATTGGGGGGAACAATAGGGGAGGCATGTTGTCCTGGCAATGTGGCCCGAGACTCTCACATCTGCTGCATCTGTGGTAATAGGGGAAAATCGTCAGTGTAATGACCGTAAACATCGTAACACAAAAAAGGCTTATTTATACGAAGAGGCATGTCCGACTTGGGCTGAGTACCCTGTTGCTGGTTAGTGGTGTTAGATTCAATACCTGAAGGATTGGAGCCATGATTACCAGGGACATATTGATTTTGATTTCCTTTCCTCTTTCTTTAAGAAGAAGGAGGATTAGTCGCGCCGTGTTGTGCAAAGACTTGCCCCAGCTAGGGTGGTAGTTGCTATTGCGGGGGTTGAGAAGGCAAGGGAGGTGGAGGTGCAAATTGTGAAGGAGCTGGGGCACCAGGATATGTATAAGTATACTAGATAGGTTAGGCAACATTGAGGTAAGCAGGAGGTTGGGAAAAAGGAGGAGGCGTGTCGTATCCTAGATACATGCTACCTGGAGGGGGGAAAGTGCTGGAAGTGCTGGCCCCTCCCAGAGGGAAACCATAGCCCATAGGAGGTTGAGCGTATGGATGCGAAAGAGCTCCAACGATATCGTCGGCAGAGTGGGATGCCCCAAGTGTGTTAGTCCCACTGGGTCTGGGGAGGTCAGGAAGGATGGTATAAACATAACCAGACTGAGCATAGATGAGGTCATATTTCAAGGCTATTTGGAGGGCAGCTTCTTTGGTTTAAGGGAACTGGGATGCGAAATCTTTGCTGATGGTGGGTAAGAGAGATCGAAGGAACCAGTCCATGTAGACCTGATCTACAAAGGTGGGAGCTCGACATAAGGTCCTTCTTCTCCGCCATTCCTAGACATGAGCGGAAAGGCGGGTCGAAGATGATTGATGAAAAGAAGTCAAGAGTTCAGTACCAATGTCATATCGGAGAGTGAGCTGGAAATAGGATAAGAAGGCTTGGGCAATGGTTACAAAGGTGGTATGGGAAGAGGCGGTCTGATCAACATACCACTTAGAAGCTTCACCTGTGAGCGTGTGTTGGAATAATCTAAGATGGATGGAATCATCAATAATGGAATTGGATGAACACCACATGTGGAAAGATCATATATGGTTGGAGGAATCTTCTCTAGCAAGGCTTTCGAACTTGGGAATGTAGGAGGGGAGCTTGGTTGACATAGCAGGCCAACCAATATCATGGTGCATATGATCATTAATCAACTGATTGAAATCGGGGAGACTGAGACCTGCCATATAGAGGAGCAAAGGGACAATCGAGGTAGTTCCCGTGGCGGTTTCGCTAGTAACAGTCCCAACCTTAGGGCCGAGGTTTCCACTAGCATTAGGCCCTAGACCAGACATGGTGAAGGTAACAGGAGGAGAACCAGAAGCAGGGGGAGAACCCAAAGAATTAGAAGAGGAGTCGGAGTGCGGACTCGGGGGAGGAATAACTCAACGACGGCGGGAAGGAGTAAGTCGACCAACCGGAAACTGAGGGTGAAGGCCAAGAAGTCTCTGGGATATATGCCTTGGGGGCGCAGTGATGATGACACAAAGGGAAGAAGAATGACCAACAAAGGCAGGGAGGTGCAGAATCAAGTGATTATAATGTCGAAACAAGGGCAAAAAGGTGCAGTGTCAATTGATTTTAAAGTCTTTGCCTAGCGGTGTTAACCAGACTCTTCTTCACTTAGGGTCAGTGTGTGGCGTGTGTTAATTTTAATTTTTAAACCCAAATGTTTTGAGAGTAAAATAAAAAGTGTGCTGCATAACTGAAAATAAATATGTAAAGAACAATATATAATGTTGAAATAACAGAAAATTAACAGCTAACAATGCATCGATCTAACCCAAGAAGGTGGGTCTCTCCAAACTAGTCTAAAAGAGGGAAAAAAATCTAGTCAAAACACACTAAAAAGGGGCCAATAGATCTAAGGTCGAGAGGGACAAGGATCTAAAGGAGAAATTTGCTAGAAAGAGGTGCAGAAAACAACAAAGAGGTACAGGCAAGGTTGCTGCAAAAAGGAGGAAATCAGCTAAAGGTAGAAGGGACAAGGAGGTGACCCTAGAGGCAAACCCAAACAACACTATATGAGGTGATTTTAAAGGGGGAAGAGATGATCTAAAAGGGATCTGAAAGTGAGGTATTAGATCTGAAAAAGAAAAAGGGCTGAAACTTTGAAAATTCAGATGTCTGAAACAACTAAAACTCTTCCACAAAAAGTGGAGGGTACTAAATCCCTAAGGGGATAGATTCTCACTTAGTTAAGTAAAATAGATCAGAAATAGGTCTAAATGGGCTGAGACAAAGGCTGGAAAACCCTGACAAAAGCTTCAAAAAAACCCAGAAAAATTGCTGAAAAATTGCAGAAAAAAGTGCAGGTCGCAGGTTTTGACCTATTTTCTGTCCAGGTCACAGATTCTGCACTGAAAAGTGTGCCCTACAGTCGAGGTCGCAGGTTCTGCACCGAATAGTGCGACCTGCAGCTCCGGGTGTCTCGGTGGCAGATTTTAGAAAAATTTGTCATCTTAGTTGCGGCTGATGTCTGTTACCTGCGCAATAGGGCCAGAAACATGCGTAAGTTAGAAATTTTAATGTTTGACGGTTTTATAGGTAAAAAACGACATAAAAATAGAAAAAAAAAACTGAAAATAAACCCTAGGGTCTGAAGTAGCTGGATATGCAGGAATAGGAAAAATGACAGCGGTCGTAATTGAAAACCCGTGTGGAGTCGCCAATTATTAGTATGAATATTTTGTCGAACCGTATCAAAAAATACCACTTTATCTACGCATAAAAAATAGCCCTAACATCAAATATGGCTGCAAATATCTTCAAATCTGCAGTTAGTTGATCAAGAAAAATGTTGCACAAATCCAAATCTATGCATAAAAATACATTAAGCAGTGCAAATAAGGTTTTTCTCCATGCATCCAATAGACAAGACAAGAACAATATTTTTGGAAGAATTTTTATATTAAGGGCACCTAAGAGGAAAACAAGAAAGGTGTTTCCAATTCTCCTCAATGGGATGGGTTCTTGAAAGTCCTTAGTGCTTCAGATTTAGTTTTTCTCTCCCTTGTTGGTGTAGAAAACCCAGAAAAACATAGAACTCAAAAGGAGTGCACAAAGCAAATAATGGAGAATGTGACAATGCTAATTGCTCAAAGTCAGACTAAGAGCATAGATCCAGAGTGATCTAATGGGCAACAAAAGATGACAAATGAATGATAAAACCCTTCTATTTATAACAAAATATTGGGTCATTCTAGATCTTGGTGTATGATTGAAATAATATTAACCAAATCTAGATCCACCTTTTATGGAATATTTTATTATATTTGTTGGAGGGAAAAGGCATTTGAGTTGGGTCAAATCCCTTTATTTGTAAATAATAAATAAATAAATGATTTATTTATTATTTTAAGGAAGTGGTTGAATGATAATTAAATAAATAATGATTTATTTAATTATTTATAAATGATTTAGTCATATTTAACAAGGAATATTATTTAAATAAGATTTAAATAATTATTCCTAGAAAATAAGAAGATAAATAAGGATTCATCTAATTAATTTTCTTGTTTTGGGTTAAATATGACCAAGAATAATAATTAAATTATTTTTTAATTAATTATTCCATGAGGAAAATCAAACAAATATAGATTTTTTTAATATTTTCCTTTGGGGTTTCCTATTTAGACCATAAACAACCTAATAAATGTGTTTTATTAAGCTATTTTACATAGCGAAAGAAATTTTACTTAGGGTAAAATTGGTCTTGCATTGTGTACTTGGGTCCATCTAATGATAATAGGCTGGATGACCAAAATATGGTGTAACATCCATCCTCTTTTCCTACATATGACCTCATTACTCTATTTTCCTTTGCCCATAACTCCACTTTCCCTCTAGGGTTACCTATAGCCTAACTCATTCCCATGATCGCCAAGTTCCTCAAGTATTCATGGTCTCAAAAATATCTTTGTAGGCTATGTAGATAAATCAAGTACATTATATTTTGGATGTTCAATACAACATTCTGACAAATACTTTGTTTTTCACTTGAAAACTCCAAGCCAATTTTCAGTCAAAGGCCAGGTCAAACGATCCTACCGTTAGGTCAATTAGGGTTTCATATGGTCCAAGGTCAATCATTGGTGTTTCAAACATTGTTTTTCTTTGTTAGAATATGGTTCAGAGGTCTTGAAATGTTAAGACATGGTTATTCAAGAAAAGATTTGAAAGTCTCCAAAGAAGACTACCTTGTCAAATTCAAGTTCTACAAAAGGTAAATGGAACTTGGCACTTCTACAGGAGTGTTAAGAGGTCAATCAACAGAATAAATTTTGTAAGGTAAATGCTATCTTCCTAAAGGAAGACATCTTGCAGCAAAGAAGACAGGAGACACTTGGTCTTAAGGAGGATTAGGGTTTTTGAGATTGAGCCAGCAATGTGCCATGTAGGGATCAAATACGGAAATTGCTGTTGATTCTCAAAAGTGTTCTCGATATTCATACATATTTCCATTATTTCATAACCATTCAGCTCTCATTTCATAGCCATCTAACCTAAAAACCTACATCAAGTAACCATTTTCATAAATACATGGGTTAGGATCCTTATCTTCCAAAGTTATTTATTTTATGTATTTAAAGTGAATTTATGATTAAAAACTAGAAAATTAACATAGTTTCATATATCTATATATGTGTTATGAGTTTTGTGACATGTGTAGGTCAAAAGGAAGCTTCTAAAAGACCTTTATGTGGCCTCCCAAAACCAAATTCGAATTTGAGTGGAGAAGATCATGGGATCATGAGGACATGTGTCTCATTTCCTTTTTGTATTGAAACTCTAAAAAGATATGTGTCTCATTTCTTATTTGTGTTGAAACTCTAAAAAGACATGTGTCTTATCATTTCCTATTTTGATTGTAACTCTAGAGATAGAGGGAGAGATTCATGGACTCCCATTAATGAGATAACTTCTCATATTTTGTATAAATAGGAGAAGCTTTCTCCTATCATGGGTAGTGAAAAAAGTAGTGAAAAATAGGAGAAGGAGAGAAAGGAATAGAGAGTGTTTTGTAACAAAAGCTTAAGATGGAATGGGATGTAGATTTCTGAGTTTATCAATAAATAAGTTTAGTTATTTGATTCTGTTTTGATCACATTTTCAAGGAGTTAAGGATTACACCAAATTGGTAGTAGAGGGCCCCTGCTATTCGAGGAGGTTTTACATGTTTTCTAGATAAGTTATTTTCAATTCTGTTTTGTCATATTTCCTTACTTAGATTGCTTTATGAAATCATAGCTTTTAGCATTATGTTTCATGTCATTTTCTTAGATAAAGGATCCTCATGATATTGCAGTTAGTCTCTTTCTCAAGCTCTTCCAATACATCTCTATTAAATGAATGAGATTCAATTGTGATATTTTGAGTTATTAGCATTTCATTTTTGTTATTTATTTAAAAAGAAGATTCTCATTTTCCAGATCTATTTAGTGTTTACATTATATTTCTTTAGGCAGAGTCAATAAGAGGGCCATAAGCTTCTGGTTTCATAATTTTTAAAGTTTGAAATAACCAAGAAAAGCCTACCACAATCTCTCGCATAAAGAGTTTTGTTCACACAATTTCAGATCAGATTCCTCATTAAACTGCAGTTGGTCTCTTTCAAAATATTTTCCAATAAACCTCTAATTCACGAATGAGACTAAGTTGTAATATTGTGAGTTATTGATTGTTTTTCTTCATAGAAGATCCTTATCACATTATGATTAATCTCTTTCAAAAGCTCTTCCAATAAACCTCTAACTCATGAATGAGATTTAGTTGTAATGTTATAAGTTGTTTCAGCATTTCATAGGAGATCCTTACTACATTATAGTAACCTTTTTCTCAAGCTCTTCCAATAAACTTCTATCAAATGAATGAGATTTCACTATAATGTTTTAAGTTACTGTTTGTTTCAGCATTTCCTTTTATGTTTTAGGAGATCCTCATTGCATTAGAATTAATCTTTTTCACAAGCTCTTCCAACAAATCTTTAACTAAATGAATCAGATTAAGTTGTAGTGTTTTGAGTTACTTTTCATTTCATGAATGTTCATTTGCAAGCTAGGATATCCATGGATTAGAATGCTCTGTTTTTCATCATTTTCCTAATTAAGGATAGAATTTACACTCTGTTTTGAGTCTAAGGTTTCATTTTCTTTTCTTTTTGACATAGATTTGATTTCATCTTTTGAATATAGAGTAGCGTACTAAGTACTAAAAAGACAAAACCCCCAAAAACAATAAGAAAAACACATACAACGAAGTAAGGAAGAGGTCACTTAGGCACATATAGTGCACCACACTTCATCAGTTTACTAGCCCTGGTTGATAATTTATGTTAGCAATTTAGGATGCTAAATTGACTAGACATTTTGGCGCCGTTGCCGGGGAAGTGTAACTAGGTAGTCTAATTTCATACATCTAAAAAAAAATTAATAATTTCTCGAGTATGCTCTCCTTTTGCACTTTGTGTGATCTGGAGGATCAGAAAAAGAATTTTATTTTAAAAAATAAATAAAAATAATAATAATTTCTTGAGTATGCTCTCCTCCTACACTTTGTGTGATCTGGAGGATCAGAAAAATAATTTTTATGTTAAAAAAAAAATCTATAAATTGTTTTGTTTAATGAAATATATATGTGTATTTATAAATTTTTTGAAAATATAACATACATAATTTTATTAACAAATCAATTATAAAAAAATAAAAAAATAAAATTTTTTTAAATTGTTTTGTTTACTAAAATATATATATATATATATATATATATATATATATATATATATTTTTTTTTTTAAAATATTTATATATAATTTTAATAACAAATCATTTAAAACAAAAAAAAGAAGCAAAAATACAAATTTGTCTTATTTTTCTCTATTAATAAATTTTAATAAAGAAAAATTAAAAACAAGAAGAAGAAGAAGAAAAAGAAGAAAAAGAAGAAAAAATAAAAATTTCAATAAATTGTTTTGTTTAATGAAAAATATATGTGTATTTTTAAATTTTTTGAAAATATAACATATGTAATTTTATTAACAAAAAAAAAAAAAAAAAAAACATTAAAGAAGAAGAAGAAGAAGAAGAAGGTATATTTTTGTTCCAAAAAAAAAAATAAAAAAATCCAAGCCAGCCCTGCTGATCATGACTAATTGAAGCTGTTAAACGTTTTGATTGATCCGTTCCAAAAGTCATCCTACGAAACCTGTAGCAATTGCCTCCGGCTCTCTCTCAACACCAGCAAACTGAAACCTCACGAACGTCACTTCCATTCTGATGTTTTTTTTTTAATATGTTTTCTCCAATGCTGAGACTGTACCAGAAGACACAACAACACTGCAATATACCCTTGCTTGGCTTTGAATTTTTTGCAAATAGACTGGCCACATGGTTGGTTTGCCCGTCCATGTCAACTTTGTCTCTTGCAGTGAAATTTACTAGCGTTAGAAGCAGAACAGCCCCAAGGCATCGTGCATCCTCTTTTCTCACCCGGTAAAATGAATGATCTCCAAACAAAGTATGAAAAGCCTTTGCGAAAATAGCCATTGTTGTAATTGAAATTGTGAAATCCGGAACTGCAAAAGCCGGCTTCGATGCCCAAAAATGATGGAGAATTCAAGCGTTGAAGGGCAATGGAAGAGTTTAAATCAAATTTCTCAAATGGCATGTTACTTTGATAGATAGACAGGTAGGTTGATGATCTAGTAGACAAATCCAAAAATTGATTTTTGTCGCTGAAGCAGAATCCAGAAAAACGCAACTGCTATTGACACGTGATTTTTGAAACATGTTTTCTGGTTGATTAGTGATGAATTTCAAAAAACGGAGACATGGGTTTTTCTTAGAACATGTGCAATTAAATAACCCAGAAATTATTTTCTGAATTTCTTAACCGATTGAGAGAATTTTGTGGTTCTTTAGAGCCCTATTTCTCCATCTACGTGGAAAAAAACGATTTTTATAACTATACAGTGAATAGTTTCAATAAAGTGGTGAATGCAAATCCAAATGAAACTCTGTTGTGGCATTCAAACCACACAGCACGTTTCAGGGGGGAGAATTCGTTTGTGTTTTAGTTGCTTGCAAACATTGCCACATGAGGATGAGCAATGTGGAAATAAGTGGCCAGAAGAATGACATTCAATGTTTTTAGTTTTTATTTTTAGTTTCCTTATTTAATAAATTGTTTTGTTTAATAAAATTATAACAATAATTGCATTTCTCTTTTTCAGTTTTGCTATTTAAAAAAGAAAAAAAAATTGCATCAATAAAATAATTAGTGTATTGTTTATTTTCATTGAGGAGATACTGATTAATATAAATGTCAAGACTAATTATTTGCATAGGCCTGGCTACTTAACTTTCTTTTCAGGGTTTTAGCTACGGAACAGTGCACATTCTGCAGCTAAACATCAATCTTGCAGCTGAAAAACTTCATTGTTTCACCCAAACTTTAAACTAGCCTAAATTTCTCATCCAACATCAGATTTTGACGATTCAAGCGTCGTTGGAAAGATTTCGACGAGATCTACATAATGAGAAAACTATCATCAATGTTTGAAATAGTAAAGACTAAAGAAATTGCTGAAAAGACACAACATGTAACTTGAGGCACTAATTTCGAAACATGTATAAATTATTTTGGTTTTCCTTCATGAACTTATTTTATTAGTACCAATTTTCAGTTTTTTGTGTAAATGTCATAACCAGAGAGATTGATCACCTCTCTCTTTTGATAATCTTACATTCCATTGCAGAAGAAGTACTAGTTTTATTTTGCAGATTCTTGGAGGAAGGACAAATGACTACAAGTGAATAGTGTCTCTCTCAGACACTACATTTCTTTTACAAGGAAATGATCAGCAACAAAGAAAGAAACATCAATGCATGAGCACATGCTAATGCAAATCAGATCCAACACTTGAAAGCCTTTCAGATGCCATTATCTCCATTGCATCCATGCTTGCTAAATCAATAAAACATTCACCTCATTTCCCTTTACATTCGCCATTGCATTTCTACTTAGTCATTCAATAAAATCCTCATCTCATTTTCCCTCACTGCTCGTTTTATTTTCCCTAGTTGTTATATTTTCCTTCCATGCTTTCACAAACCTAGCAATAAAACCATTCAGCTCCTCTACAAAGCTGATTCATTTCATTTCCATTTTCATTCTGTCAAATAAACCTTGATCCACTGCAAAAATTTTCATCCATAGTCCTTCAAAAATTATTCTTTCATGCTCGCATTAGTTGATGGAGGATTCCTTAAGGTCTCCCTTCTAACAAGTCTTGGCCTATCGACATCAGCACATTATCTAGGTCCAAGACTAGAGTCCTTAATAGTACCTTGAGGCTTGTATGCATTAATGACAAGTTCTCTCGCTGACAATCATGGGAATACATCAATGTCCCTTGATCGTCAAATCTTGCAAGTGGCTCGACATCAGCCCATTTATTCGCACTTTGCAAGATGTACTTAGGTACCTTGGCACTCATTGACATTAATGGTGAGTTTGTCTCGCATTGGTTAACGACATTCATCAATGGTCGGTATTCCAATGACTTCTCTTCATGCTCGACATCAACACATTTATTCGCATGACTAGAATTGTACCATCGGATTTTGTAACGATTGAAGGCTACATCATTTCAGCAATTTGTAGCAGGAATTAATTTGTATCAGCAGCAATAAAGATCCCAATCTTTCCATCAGCACAAAGATAACAAAGAGAACAAAGAAGAAGATCAAATTCATTTGTTTACATAGTTCATGATCCAACAACATCAACAGCCACACTCTTCAATATACACAACTTATCCACATTTAAGGTAAGTGAAGGTATGTGGTTTTCTAATTTTTAGTCATGTAATTCATTAGAATGCTAAAATTGTAACTTTGAAAAAATTCCTCACTCCCTTTTTCACATTGTCATATCTTTAGTTGGGGGGAAGGGACATCATTTCATATCCACATGCCATACACTATCACACATTTTCATTTCATTTCCACCCGCATATACTTCCCAACCAACTATTGTTGCAACATGATCCAAAAGATTATATGCCTTGCAAATGATCAATTCATTAATGAAGTAATTGATTCTAAATGTTTTCATGAACTTTGATGCAACAAAGAAAATAAAGCATTGTTACACAAGAACCATTGCTCAAAAAAATTGGTTGTCACACAAGAACCAACCATTAAAAAAATGTTGCAATCAAATGTATTATACTTTGCCAAAAAGAAAATATCAAGAAGCAAAGTTTGGAACGAATCTATATGAGTCAAAACTCATAAAAGATAAACTCATGGACAAATGAATCATTGCAATAGTTGCATGAGGACATGCAACAACTTCAGTTGGGGGGTATGTTGAGTCTCAAAAGTGTTTTCCATATTCATACATATTTCCATTATGTCATAACCATTCAGCTCTCATTTCATAGCCATCTGACCTAAAACCCTACATCAAGTAACCATTTTCATAAATATATGGGTTAGGATCCTTGTCTTCCAAAGTTATTTATTTTATGTATTTAAAGTGAATGTATGATTAAAAACTAGAAAATTAACATAGTTTCATATATCTATATATGTGTTATGAGTTTTATGACATGTGTAGGTCAAAAGGAAGATTCTAAAAGGCCTTTATGTGGCCTCCCATAACCAAATTCGAATTTGAGTGGAGAAGATCATGGGATCATGAGAACATGTGTCTCATTTCCTTTTTGTATTGAAATTCTAAAAATACATGTGTCTTATCATTTCCTATTTTGATTGTAACTCTAGAGACATGTGTCTTATCATTTCCTATTTTGATTGTAACTCTAGAGATGGAGGGAGAGATTCATGGACTCCCATTAATGAGATAACTTCTCATATTTTGTATAAATAGGAGAAGCTTTCTCCTATCATGGGTAGTAGTCAAAAATAGGAGAAGGAGAGAAAGGAATAGAGAGTGTTTTGTAAAAAAGCTTAAGATAGAATGGGATGTAGATTTGTGAGTTTTTCAATAAAGAAGTTTAGTTCTTTGATGTTATTTTGATCACATCTTCAAGGAGCCAAGGATTACACCAAATTGGTAGCAAAGGGCCCCTACTATTCAAGGAGGATTTGCATGTTTTCTAGATAAGTCATTTTCAATTCTATATTGTCATATTTCCCTTACTTAGATTGCTTTCTGAAATCATTTCTTTTAGCATTATGTTTCATGTCATTTTTTTAGATAAAGGATCCTCATGATATTGAAGTTAGTCTCTTTCTCAAGCTCTTCCAATACATCTCTATTAAATGAATGGGATTCAATTGTGATATTTTGAGTTATTAGAATTTCATTTTATGTTATTTAGTTAAAAAGAAGATCCTCATTTATCAGATCTATTTAGTGTTTACATTATATTTCTTTAAGCAGAGTCAGTAAGAGGGCCAAAAGCTTCTGGTTTCATCCTTTCTAGTAAAGGTGAAATAACCAGTAAAAGCCCCTACTGTCAATCTCTGCATAACAAATATTTTGTTCACACAATTTCAGATCAGATTCCTCATTATACTGTAGTTAGTCTCTTTCAAAAGCTTTTCCAATAAACCTCTAATTCACAAATGGGACTAAGTTGTAGTATTGTGAATTATTTATTGTTTTGCTTCATTGAAGATCCTTATCACATTATGATTAATCTCTTTCACAAGCTCTTCCAATAAACCTCTAACTCTTGAATGAGATTTAGTTGTAATGTTATAAGTTGTTTCAGCATTTCATAGGAGATCCTTACTACATTATAGTAATATTTTTCTCAAGCTCTTCCAATAAACTTCTATCAAATGAATGAGATTTCACTATAATGTTTTAAGTTATTGTTTGTTTCAACATTTCCTTTTATGTTTTATGAGATCCTCATTGCATTAAAATTAATCTTTTTCACAAGCTCTTCCAACAAATCTTTAACTGAATGAATCAGATTAAGTTATAGTGTTTTGAGTTACTTTTCATTTCATGAATTTTCATTTTCAAGCTAGGATATCCATGGATTAGAATGCTTTCTTTTTCATCATTTTCCTAATTAGGGATAGAATTTACACTCTGTTTTGAGTCTAAGGTTTCCTTTTCTTTTCTTTTTGACATAGATTTGATTTCATCTTTTGAACATAGAGTAGCGTAATAAGTACTAAAAATACAAAACCCCCAAAAACAATAATAAAAACACATACAATGAAGTAAGGAAGAGGTCACTTAGGCACATATAGTGCACCACACTTCATCAGTTTACTAGCCCTGGTCGATAATTTATGTGAGAAATTTAGGACGCTGAATTGACTAGACAATTACCATGGAGGAGGTAGACCAAAGACCAAACATGAAGAAAATTCTTTCATATATTATTGATAAAATAGGGAAAAAGATGAGGTGAAATGGACAAAAATGAGTGAAATTGACAGGGCTATAGAGAATGTAGAAGACAACATTGATGATTGTCTTAAAGCACTCTAAACACCTAAGGTTTTTGAAAATTGAATAGAATGGTGAAATGATGATGTTAAACTGTATGGTGCAAGAAATGGATGGTTTTGAAAATATCACTATTTGATCAAATCCAAAACTTGTTAAAATGAGTTTTCCATGTCTAAATGAGAAAAAAGATGAGGTTCAGCTCCAAAGGTGGAAGTAAAGGACGTTTTTAAAGTTGTTGCCATGCCAATATGAATAGGTCAAATCATCAGAATAATTTTTCATGCCTCAAAGAGTAACAAGAAAATGGAAAGGAAAAAATCATCATTTTATCAATCTGCATGCAAACAATGTAAAAGGGTTAGTCAGAAGAGGTTAAAGGTTTAGTTGAGCTTCACCATGAAAACCACAGAAGATTGGAGGAAGCTGGTGTGTGAAAATATGACAAAATCATCAGAATAGACATGTCAAGTCTCAAAGGAGTAAAAGAAGAGGATTAACTTCATCTCTTCAGTTACCTACAAGCAAAAAAGATAGAGAACATGAGGGAAAGAAAGTGAAAATTACTTGAAGCATTAGGAAACGGGTTATCAAAGTTTAATAAAAATTCCTAAGTCCATGAAATCCCATTTTACACTTCAAATAAATCATCATTGCAATACAAGTGATCGAGAGCACTAAGGAGAAAAGAGTTCGTCAATTTTCAAGTCAATTTGGAAAAGATTGTCTGGCGTTGTGCGCTCAGAATCGCGTTGTGTACTCAGACTAGAGTTGCACCCCTAGAAATATTTTCCTATGTAAATTACAGAGGCATTGTGCGCATTGAACATGGCACTAGGCCCTTTCCTGATACCTACAACAAGCTTTCCTTCGGTGTTGCGCCCTTGGCCTAGGCGCCGCACCCTTGGCCTTGGCGTTGTGCGCTTGGCCAGGAAGGCTTCTAAGCCCTACAAATGATCAAATCACCTCAAAATTTCTGCAGACTCCTGCCAAAGGACCTAAAAACAGATTCAAGGAGTATCAGCCATCGACAAAGGTGGATTAGGGTGCTGTGAAGGTTTTCATTCATTTAAGTTTCCTCCTAAACCCTTTTCCTTCATAACACTCTGTCCCCTCACCTGCAAAAAGCTACCATTCCATCACCTTCTGTTTTATCTCAAAATTCACAACAAATTTTAGGGTTGGAAAAGAATATTTTTTCAAATGTTAAGAGAGGGAGACAATGGCAGTGATATAGAGTCTCAAATGCCAAGAAAGCATGAGCACAAAGGTGGCCCTCTCAAAATCCCTCACCGTCCTCTCATGGTACTAGTGCATCAAGAAAAGGTAAATCAAACATTTAGGGAGATGGAAATGAGGCACACATTAGTGAGGTAAATGTTAGTGAGGTAGATGCCATTGAGAAATGAAACAAGTGAAGAAAATATCAGTGGGGCATATGCTAATGAGAAATCAAACAAGTGAAGAAAGGAGCAATAATGAAGATAGCAGTGAGAAATCAATCAGTGGGGCATATGTCAGTCAAAGAGAAAAATGAATCAGATGGCACTAATGCATCAAGCAATGAAGAGGAAGGCAATGAGAACTCAGATGCCAATAAGGAAGAAAATAATGAAGAATCAAACAGTGAGGAAAGAACAGTGAGGGAAATGAAGCTTATGAAGGATATGGTGGAACCAATGAGGAAAAAGAGAAAGAAAATCTTGGAAACCTAGCTGATCCATCCCCTACAAGCATCCCAACTATCATCAGTAGAACAAAATCTATTTTTGGGTAGATTTTTGCAAATTTTAAATTTTGACTGTTTTAAAGGGCCAAAGGCGCAGCGCCACTGACATTGTGCTCCTTTTGGGGGCACTATTTTGAGGAATGGATTACATTTTTGGAATCCTTAGGCAAAGGAAATCATCCACAAAATATTTCAGATCATTTACAGCAGAACCAATATAGCAAAAGTGCCAAAACACCCTAAAAATCACCGTTTTTCCCTATTTTCAGAGCTAGCGTTGCACCCTGAGAAATCTTGGGAGAATGGGTTTTTGGGTAGGCAAATCGACATCAACTGGAAAAAAAAATCATATTTGGAAACTATAAAAGACAAGACTTCCAATGAGCTATCATGGAGCTCATTTGGATACATGGAGGGCCTTCATATATTGGTCACAAAACAAGAAATTTTTATGGTGCAGGCGTTGCGCCCTTGGCCTTGACATTGCACCCTTGCCTGGAAAGTCAACAAAAGACACAAATTTATTGAAAAAATATATTTTTGAGGAATTTTAAGGCAAATCAGTCCCATTTAGCTAGACTTTATATCTGAAATTATTTTCCATTTATTAAATTAGGATATTTGTGCCTTGGGCCTTGCATGTGTTGGGTATGTGTTATATTCTTTCCATGACTAGTCGCACTCTAGGGGATCACAAGGGGGGTGATATCCCCCCCATATGTTGCATTGGGCACAACAGGGGGGGTTGTAGTACCCCCTGTTCGGGGTCCGAGGCAGCGCCGCAGGGAAAAAAATTTGGGTCCTTATTTTTCAGTGGGCGGACCCGCCCATGGTTTTGTGCATGGGTTTGCACATGGTTTTAGGGCATGATGGTTTTCAGCCCTCGGTATTTGTAGATCCATTCAAGGGAACTATGATTATGTTCTAATCCAGGGTTAATGGATTGGGGTTTATGTAAGCTTCAGCATGTATATATATGTGTTGTAACACTAAAAGGAAAATAATGAAAAATCAAGCTGGTCGTCTCGATTTGGGATCCAGGGGAAAATATTTATGTATATCTATTTTATGTTTTATGCTCTCACTACTGATTATTTTTTGGTTTTAAGATTCATTTGCAGACAATTTCTGTGCAGGGTTAAACCTAAATTTGGTATCAAAGTTGTTTCAGCTTCAAGGGGACGCCTTTGCTGCTGAGGGTTTTTTTCCCGGGCCTATGTTAGACCCTGTTTAGTGGGAGATATATGGGATTGATTATTGCGGTGAAAGATGATGATGAGAAATGGAAATATATAGATTGAGAAATTTAACATTCAGAGTTTTGAATTGTGGAAGCTCAAGATGGAGGATCTGCTAGTGGATAAAGACTCATGGATCATGGTAGATCCAGGTACTAAACCAATGACAATGTCAAATGAAGACTAGAAGAAGTTGGATCGGAGGTGATGAGAACAATACGATTGTGTGTCTCAAATTCTGTATTGTTGAATGTATCCGGGGAAGCTATGATGAAGAATTTGTGGGACAAACTTGGGACTTTGTACAAATCTAAGCCTTTGGTAAATAAATTGTTCCTACGGAAAAAACTGTATAACCTGAGGATGAAGGATGTAGACTCGATGACAGAGTGTCTAAACGCCTTCAATATTGTGGTAAGTCAACTATCATCTATTGATATGAAAATATCATATGAAAATAAGTGCATCAGTTTGTTTTGTTCTCTACCAGACTCATGGGATAGTCTGGTTATTGCAATAGGTAGCAATACAACTACCTTGAATTCTGATGACATTGTGTTAGCCTTGCTGTCAGAGGAAATGAGACGGAGGAATATGGAGGGTTAGAATGGAGATGTCTTTTCTATACGAGGAAGGTCCCAAAACAGAAACAATAATAAGGTTTCGAGTGGGAGATCTAAGTCTCTGTGAAAGTTTGTAAAGGTGTGCTAGAAATGCAGAAAGGAAGGGCACTACAAAAAGGATTGCAGATCTAAAGATCCTAAGAAAGGAAAGGGATATGATGATGCTCCTTCTGCAGAGGCAAAAACCACCTCGGATGAAGGTGGGGATGTGTATTTGGCTTCTTCTTCAAATACACATGTAGATCATGAGTCATGGTTGATTGAATAGGGTGCATCCTTTCACTTCACTCCTCTAGGGAGTGGTTCTATGATTATGATAAATATGATGGTGTTGATGTCTTCCTAGGTGATGATTGGAAGGCGAGAATCTTCACACGTGGAAAATTCAAGCTGAAGCTACAAGGTGGAAGGATTAGAACACTTCCTGGTTTTCTTCACATTCCTACATTGGCCAGAATCTGATTTCTATAAGCAAGATGGATGATGCAGGTGTAAAAACAGTGCTCGAAAAGATGTCTGTAAGATGGTTCAGGGAGCACTAGCATTAATGTGGGGACTTCAGATTGGAACTATGTACAAGCTTCGGGGTAATACTATTATTTATGGGTGAAAAATTTCTATGGTTCAACAAAGTGGAGCGGAAAGCCTAACGGTCTCTGGAGAAAAGACCATGCTATGGCATCAAAGGCTTGGACATATTGGAGAGAATGGCCTTCAGATGCTGCATGGAAATGGTATGGTAGAAGGTATGTCTAATATCTCTCTGGATTTCTATTTCTGTGAACATTGTGTATATGGGAAGCATAATCAGGTGAGTTTTCCTTCTGGTACTAAGAGGGCAAACAAGATATTAGACCTTGTGCACAGTGATGTGTTTGGACCTGTGTTGGTTCCATCACTGGGTAAGTCTATGTACTATGTTTCATTCATAGATGACTTCTGAAGGAATACATGAATATATTTCTTGAGGAAGAAATCTAAAGTGTTTTAGAGATTTAAATAATTTAAGGCCCTAGTGGAAAACCAAACAGAGAATAAGATAAAGGTGCTGAGGACATATAATGGTGGGGAGTTCCACAAGAAGGAATTTGAAGAGTTCTATAATAAGTGTGGTATAGAATGGTAGAAGACTACTCCATACAAACCTCATAAAAATAGAGTTGTAGAAATAATGAACAAAACGCTGATGGAAAAGGCAAGAAGCATGCTTAGTGGTACCGGGTTAGGACAAGAATTCTGGGCAGAGGCAGTGGAGACTGCATGTTACTTGGTTAACATATCACCTTCATCAACGTTGGAGGATAAGATTCCACAAGAGGTATGGACTGGTAGGAAACCCTCTCTTTCACATCTAAGGGTATTTGGATGTGATGCATATGTACATGTTCCAAAGGAGAAAATGAGCAAGTTGGATAATAAATCTAAAAGGTGCATTTTTATTCGGTATAAGGATGGTTTAAAGGGTTACAAGTTTTGGAACCGGAAACAAGGAAGGTTGTGTATATCAAATATGTGGTGTTTAGAGAGGTGAAATATGTTGCTAAACATGAAGTCCTACCAAAGGAATCTGAAAATATAGAGTTTACGTTAAAGGAGGATGAATCAGACTCTATAATAGAAGAAGACTCAGAAGAGGAAGAGCCACAAACTCTAGTTGTGCGAAGATCAGTTCGGGAAAGAAGACAACTAGAAAGGTATATTCCATATTCTTTCTATTAAAAATTTTCTTTAACTATAACTGATGATCATCCCAGAACCATCACGGAGGCTGTAGATTCAGAGGATGGAAAAATATGGAAGGAGGCCATGGTTGATGAAATGGAATCCTTGCATAAAAATGAGGCATGGGATCTACTGGGGTTACTAGTTGGAAGGAAGCCCATCGGGAGAAAATGGGTGTTTAAGAAGAAGATGAATGTAGAAGGCAAGGTGGAGAAATACAAATCTAGGTTGGTAGCAAAAGGTTATTCCCACGTGTCGGGAATTGATTTTTGTGATATTTTTTCTCCTGTTGCCAAATTTACTTCTGTTATATTACTTTTATTTGCTGTTGCTGCATTTGATTTTGAGGTAGAATAGATGGATGTGAAGATAACATTTCTTCACAGGGATTTGGAAGAGGATATCTACATGAAAAAACCTGAAGGATTTATGGTGAAGGGGAAGAAAAAACTGGTATGTAGGTTAAAGAAGTCTCTGTATGAGTTAAAACAGTCACCAAGGATGTGGTATCAGAAATTTGATACCTATATACGGGGACTTGGCCTCACCAGAAGCAAGGAGGATCACTATGTTTATTTTAAATTAATTGGTGACTGTGTTATTTATTTGGTGTTGTATGTGGATGATATGTTGTCTATTGAAAATGACAAAGAAATTATCCAAGATTTGAAGACCCAACTGTTCTCCAAATTCGATATGGAGGATCTTGGTGCTACAAACCATATTTTAGGCATGGAAATTAAGAGAGATTGGGAAAAGAGGAAGCTTTGGTTAAACTAGAGGAAGTATGTCGAGACTATATTGAATAGGTTCAATATGCAGGATAGTAAACCGGTGAATGTTTTGATTCTTGTAGGTACAAAGCTATCTACTGAACAATGTCCCAAGACACAAGAAGAAGACGAGGATATGTCACGTGTTCTATATGCAAGTGTAGTGGGTAGCCTAATGTATGAAATGGTCTATACTAGACAAAACATTGCACATGCAGTGGGAGTATTGAGCAGGTTTATGTCAAACTTAGGGAAGGAGCATTGGACAACAGTGAAGCGGGTTTTCATATATTTGCGTGGCACTAGTGATTATGGCTTGTGCTACCAGGGAAGACTAGGATTGGAAAGAGTGTTGGACATTAATGGTTTTTTTGATGTAGACGGGGCTAGAAATCTAGACCAAAGAAGATCTACAAGTGGGTATGTGTTTAGCGTATTTGGAGGTGCAGTCAGTTGGATGAGTAAAAGACAGTCTATAGTGGCTCTTTCAACTACAGAGGCAGAATACATAGCAACCACTCATGCAAGTAAAGAATAAGTTTGGTTGCAATGATTGTGTTCAAGTATGGGGTTGGTGCAACAAGCTATAAGGATAGAATATGATAGCCAAAGTGAAATATTCTTGGCTAAGAACCCTGCTTATATTTCAAAGACAAAGCACATTGATATTCAATACCACTTTATGAGAGAAATGGTTGAGGCTAAAAGCGTGTTGCTGGTAAATTTTGAAACCTTGAAGAATGTTGTAGATTCATTGATGAAGTTTGTGAGCACTCAGAATTTCTTTTGGTGTAGAGAAACAATGGGCGTTGCATAGCTAGGCTAATGACTAAGATTTCCTGTGCATCCCCCCCACCCCTCCCCAACGGAAAGAAAACAACAAGTGGGAGAATGTTGGGTATGTGATATATTATTTCCACAACAAGTCACATGCAGGGGGGTCATAAGGAGGGCGACAGTCCCCCCTATATGTTGCGCCGGGTGCAACAAGGGGTTCAAAGGGGCGGTGGCAGCCCCCCCTATTCAGGGTCTGGGGCACTGCCCAAGGAAAAAACCAATTGGTCCTTATTTTTCGGTGGGCAGACCCGCCCATGGTTTTGTGCATGGGCTTGCACATGGTTTTGGGGCATGATGGTTTTCCACCCTTAGTATTTTGTAGATCTGGTCAAGGGAACTACAGTTATGCTATAATCCAGGGTTAATGGATTTGGGTTTATGTATGCTTAAACATGTATATATATGTGTTTTAACACTAAAAGGAAAATACTGAAAAATCAAGTTGGTCGTCCTGGTTTGGGATACAGGGGAAAATATCTATGTATATATGTTTTATGTTTTATGCTCTCGCTATTGTTTATTTTCTGTTTTTAAGATTCGTTTGCAGATAATTTCAGTACAGGTTTAAAACCTATAGCATGGTCTCATAGGACAAATTTGGAATTTATGAATAATTAATGATATTTTCAAACCCTAGTTAGGGTTTGGGTCCTACTTACTAGTTAAATAATACATTGAGGCATCATTATACATGTTGGTTTATTATTGCGATAAATATCTTAGACTTGAATATTAAGGAGAAATTTGGCATTGGACTTTGTGAATGCCTTGATTTGCGTGATGATGGAGCAAGATCACATGCAAGATTCCTAAACATAGTTAATGGTGATGTCTTTTCTATCTAGTGCTTGTTTTCTTGTTATCATTTTGTTTCATCTTTCTCATGTATTTGGATAAAAATTTTAGGTTAAGAAATGTTTTTTAGAGGCACCTTAGCTCTATCTGCTTTCTATTGCTTGTATGTTTTCCTCTGTTAGGTCAGATTAGAGAATTCTCGAATTCTCTCTAGTTCCATTTATGCTTTTCTATCTTAAGAATGATTTAATAGAGCCAATGTCAAATTATTTTATGGTTAGCCCTGCTCTTTGATGTAACTTAAACATTGTTTTTGAGATTTTTGCTACGAAGTATTGCTAATTAGGGTTTAGTTGAAGAGGTCTATGGTTTTCCCTGCCCTTTTACTCATCTTCAATGGTTGTTTTGAAGTTATTTGAAGTTTGATTAAGAAAAATAGGATTTCCCTACTCTTTGATTATTACTACATGTTGTCTTATATGTTTTCTTTTCCTGAAGGTGAAATCACTAAAAGACTTACATGTTTCTTGCCTTCTATGGTTCACTGGATTGTTGTCTTGACGTCTACTTGCTAGGGTTTGGTCAAAGAAGTTATTGGTATGCCCCATCTTTTGTTATTTCTTTATGCATAGTGATTTTAAAGGCTATTATTGTTAAAGTATTTGCTAAAGGATTATTAACTTCCCTTTGCACCTAATATGTTCAAAATTTAATGTTTCACTTCACTCACATAAGCTTTTAGATCAATTTGGATTTGTTAGATTTGAATTGTGGTATACCCTTGACCTATTGTTGCACTTATTAAGATATTTTGCAGAATCCATAGCCCAATTGATTAAACCTCTCTCACTCTATCTATTTTTCTTGACAACCTACCCAACCGAACAAACAAACAAACAAACAAACCCTAATCCTTATAACTAGCCTAAAATCAAAACCATAAAATCATACAAGTTACATCCTATTGGAGTTCCAGTTTTTTGTCCATATTGGCAAGACCAAAAGACCAGACAACATCAAAACCACTTTGGCGCCCTAGGATCTGGCCCTCATAGACCCGGAGAGGGATCTCTCCAATAAAGAAAAGAATGATTCATCTTTGAAAGATCAAATGAGGTATTAGGCTAGGTATGAAGCACAAGGGGGGTTTTAAAATGATTTGGTTGGTTGTTGGGTTGGTCAGAGATCATTAACTGACAAGGTTATGGAATGAAAGGAGAAAAATAGCAGGATGTTTCAGTAAAAGAGAATAGGTCAGGAATGTGCCATCCATTGGGCTATGGAGTCATGAAAGGGGATTACTTGTATAACAACTAACCAAGGCTTTCATAGGGCAAGTCATCTATACTAAAGGATCTTCTAGATAGATGGTGAAATGGAATAATAAGGAATGAAGGAGACACAAAGGGCAGCTTGAGATCAGACCAGAGGTCATCTAACTCCATATATTCTTTAGCATACTCTTAAAGGGAAAACACTTAATATTTAAACAAATAAATAGGCCTAAGTTCAGAGAAGGACCTTTAACCTTCAATTCTTTGACACTAGTTCAAGATATCTTTGAAAGGCCAATATTTTTGAAAAGGACCCTAGTGGATAGGGCTCACACTAAATCCTCGGTATTCCAATTCTTCCAGCTCAAACCCAAAAAGAACAGCTAAGAAGCAAACCCATATTCATACATCAACAAGAATGGATTGGACCAACATCTTCATTGGTTAAATTACATGAATTTTCCCTTAGATTCACACACAACAAAAAAACATTAAAGAATAGAAGAGCAATGGGAATTAAGGTACCATGCTAAGGTATATCTTAAGCCTGATTTACTGATTTTTACTAGAGAATAAATGGACAACATGATTAATGTAAATAGACAATGCAATAAGAGAAACATCAGCCATAATATAGACCAGAATCCTGTGAAATTTTCTTGATTAATTGATGTGTGAAACCAGTCACATACACTGAGCTTAATGGCTAATTACAGTCTAAACTTCTCCTCCCAGCCTACTACATTACAAAATACTCAGCTACTCTCCCCAAAACTGTTCTAACAATCAAACAAATCAATACAGCTGTAACTACAACAACAACCTTTAAAATATGTTCTTCGGGGATATTATAGGAGAATGAGTAATCGTGGAAGTAGATATAAATTTAATGGATCCATTAAGACAGCGGGGACGAAGTATCGATGCCCACTCTGCTTAATAGATCTACATTGTACTATGTAGTCTAGTTCAGAGTCTTTGTCAGGTCAATATTGACCTTAGATGTTTCTTTGGGGTCCTATGGCTGTAAGGCACTCTATTCTGTCTTCTGAAGCAAGGTGACTGAAGGTCTTCTGAGTTTCCATGCTTCCATTATTGTTGTACTGAAAGTCTTTGGAAGCTTTCTGTCAGTGAAATGACTTTAGGAACTTGAGGAGGCATGGAGACTTTTGTCGGAGGTGCACTTTCTAAGAAAATGTACTGCTGACATATACATAGATATGGCTTGCTTCATGTGCATTAGTCCTCAAACTGCGTCTTCATCCTATGAATAAATATTAAAATATCAAATATTCAATTACAGGCTTTAACACCATTAATCCCTGATGCTGATACACTCGCTGCTTCTATAATGGCATCTCTGTATTCTAAATCGTAGTGGTTGTGATTGTGGAAAACCGAGTGAATTAATCACTCCGTATACCTTGCACAATGAAATGAACCAATTAAAAAATCTAGGGAGTGGCGGAAGAAATGTTGTGGAGGCCTGCAGATTGGTGGCGCAACAGTAGAAACTGTGAAAGAATGGTGGAAAATGGAGCTGGTGAAGGTTTGGGGTAAGGAAGGGCACAGACCATCTGATCATGTGCTGAGATAGCGATCAATAGCCGGGATCGACGAATGGGGATGTTAATACGAAATAAGGCAGAGAAATGATGCTTAGTGTAAAGCCCAAAATTTTAAGGCTCGGGAAAATACAAAGGAAATGGATCAAATAAATGGAGTCAAGCCTTTAATGGTGGGACCGAGTCATGGGTAGAGGGCGATTTAACCTGGACCGTCGGATCTCACGAGGATATCGACGGCTGTGATGACCTGATGAGCTTTTGTGGTCACGCGATGAGAAAATTGTGAATGGAGTGCGAGACGCAAATGAGGGTCGTTGATCAATATAGATCAACGGTCAAGATTTGTTAATGGAATTTCAGGGGCAGGAAGTGAGGAAGTGGTTTTCCTAATGAAACAATGGTTTTCACATGGAAAAAGGCAGGTGAGGTGGTTTTTTCTTTTCGAACGCGATATGGGTCCCCGACTGACACGTGGCTTAAGAAAACCACCCATATCGTGTGAATTTGAACTGCTAAACTTTGGACACAAAAACTGCGTGATATTGATGTGTGCCATTGGATCTGGGATCAACAGATCTGATGGTGGTGGAGGAGCATGATACAAGGAACGTGCGTGGATGGTTAAGGTGAGGGCCGATCGAAGGAAGTTTCATTATGGGATGTCCGATCTATGCGATGGACGGCTGAGATCTGGAGAGAGAGAGCAAAGGCGGGGGTTATGGTTAGTGGGTGGGAATGATGTGAGCCATCAGATCAACAGGATGGATGGGCAGGATCTAATCAAAAGCAGAGGAGGCGGGGGCCAACTCTCTGACGGGCTCATGAAGCGATTGGCTTTGGATCGTTGGATCAACATCAGATAACGACTTCGATTGGGTCAAAGGGTGACCAATCAGGGAAGTGGGGTAGAGAAAGAAGAAATCTAGGCCATAATATCAGAATGGATGGATGACTTAGATTCAATCAGGGATCAGCCAATCGGGGCATCATAGGGTGGCACATTCTAAAATATTCGATTGGCGATGAGCGCATTGCTGCAATGGCCGTCGAATGATTTAAGATCAACGGTGGAGATTTGCCTTCGGGGTTACGCAGGAATGTAACTAGGCATGATGAAATGAGTGTGGACCGTTAGATATTTTCAGATCAACGGCTAGTAATGCTCCAAAAGCCAACAAAGCAAATGCACCATCACATCGGAAGAAATCCATTTATAAAAGAAATGTGCGTTCCGTTCAACTTCCAATTCCGATAAGCACCAAATGCTTCAGCGCTTGGTTTTAACACCCGAGTGCATGGAGGGGAAGTGGTTAGGGTTGGCCAAAAGGGGCTAAGCTGGTGTATGTAAAATGGATGTTTTTGGCCTATTTTTAATGCTTTTTAAGGCCAAAGGAGGGATTCGGTAGGGGGAATAAAGGGTTTTAAAGCCAAACAAAGGGTGCTTGTAAGGTTTAAAAGGGGGTTGGGATGATTTAGAAGGTTAAAAAGGGAATTTGGAGGACTTTTCAAGAAGGAAAAAGGTTATGAAAAAAGAGGATTAACGGGGATAAAATAAGAGAAATGGAGGCCTTTTGGGCATTTTCTTCATAGAAACAGAGAGGTTTTTTAACTGGAAACAACAATGAGGATTTATCAAAGGAAAAAGGCACAAGGAGGCTTCAAGGATGATGTTTTTTCAAAGGAAATGAATTCCTTGAAGGCTCAAAAAACATTTTAGCCCCTTGTTTGCTTGTCCAAAAATTCATAGGGGGCTAACAGTGGCTCCACATGGGGATGACATCTTCTTAAAGGTGTCAATAATTCAAAGAATGATATTTGGCATAGGCTAGATGCCTGGTACTTGACACATCCTTTTCTTTTCATGTATCAGTACCCACAAATCATCAAGACATCAAATCACCAGAAAGATTCTCACAAACAACTACCTACCCATACTATTGTCCTAACATTTTTTCTTGTGGGTGCATTTGGACTTGTAGACCCTTTACATCATCAATTTTTACAAAAAGGAAAATAAACCTATTCTATTTCTACCCTTATTTCTCCATGATACCAGATTAAAATGTTGGCATCATAATTTCTCTACCTAAACTAATGTCTGCTAGGATTAAACTGTCTAACAGACTTTTTTTCTACTTTCTAAGACAAAAATTTAAAAACAGTCAAGCCAGGATTAGACTTTCTGGCTTGCTGTTGACCATGGCATAAAGACAAAACTGCTTATGGACTGAAAAATTTGTAGAAATTTAAAACAAGTAACTAAATTCTCATAGGTTGAGATTTATTGAGCTTTTCCTTCCTACTCTACACTAATTCGGAAACCTCTAATGCTCTAGGTGATGCAATAATTCAAGTGTAGCTAGTCAAGCAACAAAAAAAAGGGCAGAAAACTGACTTCTTATTAGAGAAAACCATGAGGTTTTCTACATGTGGGACTCCAAAACTGAGGCCCCCACCGTTGGTGACCACTTCTAACGTATATGGCTCTTGCAAAGGATTAGCGCTTGAGGGGCTGAGCCAATCAGGGCCTCCATGTACTCTGCCACTGGATCAATCAGAACATGATATAAAATTTCTTCTTTAAGGCCTTCCATGGCTGGTAGGCTGTCTATATCCCGGGAAGCTTCAATAACTGCATCTGCAGTGTGGCCTCTGTCATCACATTCCTCCTATCCCTGGTTGCGAGCATTTGGAAAATGGGAATCAACCAGGAATACCTCTTTTTCAACTGGACCAGGCCAAAGATGTCTCTGGGAAACAAGATCTCCCTCATTTTTACTACAGACTGAACTGGAGGGCTCATCCTGTATAGTAGGACTGTCCTCTTCTGACCTTGGCAAATTCTGCTGGAATGAACTAAACTTTGTGAAAAAATTAACATATTCTTGAGCAGGGGTTTCTTTGATTACCTCGACCCTTTCAGGAGAAGGCTCCGTATATTTATCTTGCTCAAGATTTTCTTCATTTATTTCTTCCTTGTCCTCTACGCTGAAGAGCTGTTGGGTTACATCTTCTTAGAAATTATTACTGATGATCTGATATATAACAGAATGAAGATCTAATGAATCCTCGTTTGCTATCATGCTTTCTCCATTTTCTTCATCAATATCATAGATGGCCTACATCAGCTCATCACTTTCTTGCAGTTGATGGTCATGATATTTCTCCAATGAATCTACTGATGATGTCCCTGCAAGCTCGGTTTGCCTTTGGAAAAAATCATCATTGGACAGATCATTATTAGATAAATCACAATTATAAGCAAGGTTATCCATCAAACCTTTTGAAAACTCAGTAAGTCTTTCTTCAAAATAATCTGCAAGTTCACTGTCTGAATCAAACTCTTGTTCATCATACATGTCTTGTAATGGTCTGGTTTGTTTTTCTTGAGGACAAGGTGTAGGTATCTTCCAATCATCATTTCTAGTTTCAACCTCATATTCTTCCTCTTCTATGTTCAGCAGGGTGCTGGCACTCTCTATCAATCTTTCCAGCTTGTTCTCTAAAGAAGTCTTTGTTGTTTTCTCTGCTCGATCTTTCTTTGCTAATTTTAATCTTTCCTCCCTGCACTTTATGTTGTATTCAACAATAATCGCTATGCTTTGCATTTCTTCCAGGTTCGAAGGCTCTCTTTCTCTTATATATAATTTCGCCTCAGGATCAAAAGAACTAGGATAGTGCAGTGGTGCCCATCCCAAAGGTGGTTTTATATCAGAAGGTATTGCATCATATATCTTATTAAACCTAGCTAAAAATTTATGTACTGTCTCTCCTGGCTGCCTTTTCAAATTTTGATACTCTTCTAGGATGAGGAAAACATTCCTTGGGACTACCCATTTATCAAGGAAAACTTGAGAAAATTGATGAAAGCTGAAAATGCTTGCTGCTAGAAGGCTTTTAAACCAAGTCTTAACATTTCCTTGTAATGACAAGGCAAACATTCTAATGCATACATCATCTTTTTCTACTTCATACAAGTCAAGTAAATCCTCGAGATTTTGAACATGTTCCTTAGCAGTGGCCCTTTTATTTTCCCCATAAAAAAGAGGCAGCTGGTTTATAAGATTTGTAGGAAGGGGTTGGAAGATAAGAGGCAAAACGATAGGCTTACACCTTTCTATGACCTTTGTGGGTGTGGGTGGTGCAACATGAGGCTCATGGGTACTTGAAGTTTCTTTAGGAGTGGGAGATACAACATGAGGCTCTTGTTCCACTAGGTCTTTCATAGGAGTATAGGTCTGCTCATGGTCTAAAGACTGAGGTTTGATATCTTTCCCATAATCAATATGGGTTTCACCTTTGTACACTTTCTTAGGATTAAAGTAGGACATAACATAGTGATAGATAAAAACAATGAATTATTTAAATGAAATCCAACCCAAATGTTCTATCCTCCTATGAGGTCTGGCCATATTTTAGGTTCTTCCTCTAGTGGAGTCTTTAGGAGTTATGGAGTGTGGAGTCACCAGGTGGATGAATTGAAATGTTTGAAGTAGGTTGTTGTCCACCATCAGCAATGAGATACCAATCTTACCAGAGATTTTGGATCTTTTGAGTTCCTAAGGATGTCTAGATAAATTACACTCAAATTCCCCAACGGAGTCACCATTGTGTTGGATTTCCAGTGTTTTGGCCAGATTGGCAAGACCAAAAGACCAGACAACATCATAACCACTTTGGGGCCCTAGGATCTAGCCCTCCTGGACCCGGAGAGGGATCTCTCCAATAAAGCAAAGAATGATGTATCTTTGAAAGCTCAAATGGTGTATTAGGCTAGGTATGAAGCACAAGGGGGGTTTTAAAATGATTTGGTTGGTTGTTGGGTTGGTCAGAGATCATTAACTAAGAAGGTTATGGAATGAAAGGAGTGAAATAGCAGGATGTTTTGGTAAAAGAGAATAGGTCAGCAATGTGCCATCCATTGGGCTATGGAGTCATGAAAGGGGATTAATTACATAACAGCTAACCAAGGCTTTCATAGCGCAAGTTATCTATACTAAAGGATCTTCTAGATAGATGGTGAAATAGAACAATAAGGAATGAAAGAGAAACAAAGGGCAGCTTGAGATTAGTCCAGAGGTCATCTAACTCCAGATCTGCTTTGGCATACTCGTAAAGGGAAAACACTTAAGATTTAAACACAGAGCTAGGCCTAAGGTTAGAGAAGGACCTTTAACCTTCAATGCTTTGACACTATTTCAAGAGATCTTTGAAAGGCCAATCTGTTTGGAAAGGACCCTAGTGGACAGGACCCACACTAAATCCCTGGTATCCCAATTCTTCCACCTCAAACCCAACAAGAAAAACTAAGCAGGAAATACGAATTCATACATCAGCAAGAATGGATTGGACCAACATATTCACCGGTTAAATTACATGAATTTTCCATTAGATTCAAATTCAGCAGAAAAACATCAAAGATAAGAAGAGCAGTGGGCATTAAGGTACCATGCTGGGGTATATCTTAAGCCTGATTTACTGATTCTTACCGGAGAATAAATAGACAGCATGAATAACATAAATAGACAATGCAATAAGAGAAACATCACCCGTAATATAGACCGGGATCTTGTGAAATTTTCTTGAATAATTGATGTGCAAAACCAGTCACATACACTGAGCTCGATGGCTAATTACAGTCCAAAATTCTCCTCCCAGCCTACTATATTACAAGCTACTCAGCTACTCTCCCAAAAACTATTCTAACATTCAAACGAATCCCTAAAACTTCAACTACAACAACAACCTTTACAATATGTTCTTCGGGGATCTTATAGGAGAATGAGTAACTGTGGAAGTAGATATAAATTAAATAGATCCATTAAGATAGCGAGGAGGAAGTATCCACGCCCACTCTGCTTAATAGCTATGCGTTGTACTCTATAGTGTGGTTTAGAGTCTTTGTTAGGTCTATATTGACCTCAGATGTTTCTTCGGAGTCCTCTGGCTGTAAGGCACTTTGTTCTATCTTTTGAAGCAAGTAAGGTGACTAAAGGTCTTCTGAGTTTCCATGCTTCCATTATTTCTATCCTGATTGTCTTTGGAAGATTTTTGTCAGTGAAATGGCTTTAGGAACTCGAGGAGGCATGGTGACATCTGTCATAGGTGTACTCTCTAAGAAAATGTACTGTTGACATATACACAGATATGGCATGTTTCATGTGCATTAGTCCTGAAACAACATCTTCATCCTTTGAATAAAGATTAAAATATCAAATATTCAATTACAGGCTATAGCACCCTTAATCCCTATTGTTGATACACTGGTCGATGCTCTAATGGAATCTCTGTATTCTAAATCACAATGGCTGTGATTGTGGAAAAAAGAGTGAATTAATCACTCTATATACCCTGCGCAATGAAATGAACCAATTAAAAAATCCATGGAGTGGCAGAAGAAATGTTGCGGAGGCCTGCAAAATGGTGGCGCAAAAGTAGGAACTGTGAAAGAATGGCAGAAAATGGAGCTGGTGAAGGTTTGGGGTAAGGAAGGGCGCAGACTGTCCGATCATGTTTTGACATGATGATCAATGGCTGGGATTGACGAATGGGGATGTTAATACGAAATGAGGCGGAGAAATGATGTTTAGTGTAAAGCCCAAAATTTTAAGGCTCGGGAAAATACAAAGGAAATGGATCAAATAAATAAATTTGGGCCTTTAATGGTGGGACCCAGTCATGGGTAGAGGGCGATTTAAATTGGACCGTTAGATCTTAGGAGGAGATGGACGACTACAATGAATCAATGAGGTTTTGTCGTTGCGTGATGAGAAAATTGTGAATGGAGTGTGAGACACAAATGAGGGCTGTTGATCAATACAGATCAACGGTTGAGATCTGTTAATGGAATTTCAGGAGCGGGAAGTGGGGAAGTGGTTTTCCTAAGGAAACAATGGTTTTAGCATGGAAAAATGTGGGTGAGGCAGTTTTTGCTTTTCGAACACTATATGGGTCCCCGACTGACACGTGGCTCTAGAGAACTGCCCATATCACATGAATTTGAACTGCTAAACTTTAGACATAAAAACTGCACGATATTGATGTGGGCCATTGGATCTGGGATCAAGAGATTTGACGGCGATGGAGGAGCGCAATACGAGGAACGTGCGGGGATGGTTAAGGTGGGGGCTGATCGAAGGTGGTTTCATTGTGGGCCATCTAATCTATGCAGTGGACAACTGATATCTGGAGAGAGAAAGAGAAAAGGAGGGGGTTATGGTTAGTGGGCGGGAGTGATGTGAGCCATCAGATCAAACAGGATGGATGGTTAGGATCTAATCGGAAGCGAAGGAGGCTGGGGCCAACTCTCCGACGAGCTCATGAAGCGATTGGCTCTGATTGGTTCTGGATTGTTGGATCGGCCTCAGATCAACAACTGCGATTAGGTCAGAGGGTGACCAATCGGGGAAGCGGGAAAAAGCAAGAAGAAATCTGGGCCGTAAGATTAGAATGGATGGATGGCTCAGATTCAATCGGGGATCGGCCAATCGAGGCATTGGAGGGTGGCACATTCTAAAATATCCAATTGGTGATGAGCGCGGTGCTGCGATGGCCGTCGGATGCTTTAAGATCAATGCTGGATATTTCCCTTCAGGGTTACACAGGAATGTTACTAGGCGCGATGAAATGGGTGTGGGCCATTAGATATTTTCAGATGAAGGGTTGGTAATGCTCCAAAAGCCGACAGAGCAAATACACCATCGCATCAGAAGAAATCTGTTTATAAAAGAAATGTGCACTCCATTCAACTTCCGATTTTGATGAGCGCCAAATTATTTAGTGCTTAGTTTTAGCACTCAGGTGCATGGAGAGGAAGTGGTTAGGGCTGGCTGAAAGAGGCTAAGCCTATGTATGTAAAATGGATGTTTTTGGCCTATTTTTAATACTTTTTAAGGCCAAAAGAGGGATTCGGTAGGGGGAATAAATGGTTTTTAAGCCAAACAAAGGGTGCTTGCAAGGTTTAAAAGGGGGTTGGGATGATTTAGAAATTTAAAAAAGGAATTTGGAGGACTTTGCAGAAAGTAAAAAGGTGATGAAAACAGAGGATTAATGGGGATAAAATGAGATAAATGGAGGCCTTTTGGGCATTTTCTTCACAGAAATAGAGAGGCTTTTTAACTGGAAACAGTAGTGGGGATTTATAAAAGGACAAAGGCACATGGAGGCTTCAAGGATGATGTGTTTTCAAAGGAAATTCATTCCTTAAAGGCTCAAAAAAAATTTTAGCCCCCTTTTTTCTTGTGAAAAAATTCATAGGGGTCTAACAGTGGCTCCACATGGAGATGGCATCTTCTTAAAGGTGTCCAGAATTCAGAGAATGATCTTTGGTGTAGGCCAGATCCCTGGCACTTGACACATCCTTTTATTTTCATGGATTAGCTACCACAAATCATGAAGACATAAAATCAGTAGAAAGATTCTCTCAAACAACTACCTACTCATACTATTGTCCTAACATTTTTTCTTCTGGGTGCATTTGGAATTGTAGATGCTTTACATCATCAATTTTTACAAACAAGAAAATAAACCTATTCTATTTATACCCTTATTTCTCCATGAGACCAGATTAAACTATTGGACTCATAATTATCTACCTAAACTAATGTCTGCTAGGATTAAACTGTCTAGCAAACTTCTTCTCTACATTCTAAGACAGAAATTTAAAAACAGTCAAGCTAGGATTAGATTGTCTAGCTTGATGTGGACCATGGCATAAAGAAAAAACTACTCATGGACTGGAAACTTTGCAGAAATTTAAAACAAGTAACTAAATTCTCACAGTCTGAGCTTTATTGAGCTTTTCCTACCTAATATACACTAATTTGGAAACCTCTAATGCTCTAGGTGATGCAATAATGCCACTGCAACCAGTCAAGCAATAACAAAAAAGGACAGAAGAAATGACTCCTTATCAAAGACAACCATGAGGTGTTCTACATGTGGGCCTCCAAAACTAAGGCCCCCACTAGTGATGACCACTTTTGACGTATCTGGCTCTTGAAAAGGATTAGCGTTTGAAGGGTTGAGCCAATCAAAGCCTCCATGTACTCTGCCACAGGATAAATCAGAACATGATATAAAATTTCTTCTTTAAGGCCTTCCATGGCTGATAGGTTGTCTGTATCCCGGGAAGCTTCAATCACTGCATCTGCAGTGTGGCCTCTGGCATTACACTCCTCCTTTCCCTGGTTGGTAGCATTTGGAAAATGGGCATGAACTAGGAATACCTCGTCGTCAACTGGATCGGGCCAAATATGTCTGTGGGAAAGAAGATCTCCCTAATTTTTACAATAGCCTAAACTAGAGGGCTCATCTTGTATTGCAGGACTATCCTATTCTGACCTTGGAAGATTCTGCTGGAGTGAACTGAACTCAGTGAAAAAATTAACATATTCTTGAGCAGGGGTTTCTTTGATTACCTCGACCCTTTCAGGATAAGGTTCCTTATATTTATCTTGCTCAATATTTTCTTCATTTATTTCTTCCTTGTCCTCTACGCTGAAGAGTTACTGGCTTCCATCTTCTTGGAAATTATTATTGATGATCTGATATATAACATAATGAAGACCTAATGAATCTTCGTCTGCTATCATCCTTTCACCATTTTCTTCATCAGTATCTTAGATGGCCTGCATCGGCTCATCACTTTCTTGCAGTTGATGGTCACGATATTCCTCCAATGAATCTACTGATGATGTCCCTACAAGTTCAGTTTCCCTTTGGAAAAAATCATCATCGGACAGATCATTATTAGATAAATCACAATTATGAGCAACGTTATCCATCAAACCTTTTGAAAACTCAGTAAGTCTTTCTTCAAAACAATATGCATGTTCATTGTCTGATTCAAACTCTTGTTCATCATACATGCTTGGCATGTTGCTTGTGTCTTGCAGTGGTCTGGTTTGTTTTTCTTGAGGACAAGGTGTAGGTCTCTTCAAATCATCATTTCTATTTTCAACCTCATATTCTTCCTCTTTTACGTTCAGCAGGGTGTTGGCAGTCTCTATCAATCTTTCCAGCTTGTTCTCTAAAGAAGTCTGCGTTGTTTTCTCTTCTCGCTCTTTCTTTGCTACTTTTCATCCTTCCTCCCTGCACTTTATGTTGTATTCGACATCGTTATGCTATGAATTTCTTCCAGGTTGAAAGCCTCTCTTTCTCTTATATAGAATTCCACATTAGGATCAAGAGAACTAGGATAGTGCAGTAGTGCCCATCCTAAAGGTGGTTTTATATCAAAAGGTATTGCATTATATACCTTATTAAACCTAGTTGAAAAGTTCTGTACTGTCTCTCCTGGATGCCTTTTCAAACTTTGATACTCTTCTAGGATGAGGAAAACATTCCTCGAGACTGCCCATTTATCAAGGAAAACCTAATAAAATTGATGAAAGCTGAAAATGCTTGTTGCTAGAAGGATTTTAAACCAACCCTTAACATTGCCTTGTAACGACAAGGCAAACATTCTAATGCACACATCATCTTTTTCTATTTCATACAAGTCAAGTAAATCGTTGACATTTTGAACATGTTCCTCAGTGGTGGCCCTTTTGTTTTCCCCATCAAGAAGAGGCAACTAGTTTATAAGCTTTGCAGGAAGGGGTTGGAAGATAAGAGGAAAAACTAGAGGCTTATACCTTTCTATGACCTTTGTGGGTGTGGGTGGTGCAACAAGAAGCTCATGGCTGCTTTAAGTTTCTTTAGGAGTGGGAGATACAACATGAGGCTCTTGTTCCACTAGGTCTTTCACAGGAGTATAGGTCTTCTCATGGTCTGAAGACTGAGGTCTGAGAGCTTTCCCGTACTCAATGTGGGTTTCATATTTGTACACTTGGTTAGGATTAAAGTAGGACATAACATAGTGATAGACAAAAGAAATTAATTCTTTAAACCAAATCCAACCCAAATGTTCTATCCTTCTATGAGGTCTAGCCATATTTCAGGTTCTTCCTCCAGTGGAGTCTTTAGGAGTTATGGAGTGTGGAGTCACCATGTGGATGAATTGAAATGTTTGAAGTAGGTTTTTTTCCACCATCAGCAATGAGATACCAATATAACAAGAGATTTTGGGTCTTTTGAGTGCCTAGGGATGTCTAGATAAATTACACTCAACTTCCCCGGTGGAGTCGCCATTATGTTGGAGTTCCGGTGTTTTGGCTAGATTGGCAAGACCAAAAGACTGGACAATATCATAACCTCTTTGGGGCCCTAGGATCTAGCCCTCCTAGAACCAGAGAGGAATCTCTCCAATAAATCAAAGAATTATGTATCTTTGAAAGCTCAAATGAGGTATTAGGCTAGGTATGAAGCACAAGGGGGGTTTTAAAATGATTTGGTTGGTTGTTGGGTTGGTCAGAGATAATTAACTGAGAAGGTTATGGAATGAAAGGAGAAAAACAACAGGATGTTTCAGTAAAAGATAATAGGTCAGGAATGTTCCATCCATTGGGCTATGGAGTCATGAAAGGGGATTACTTGCATAACAGCTAACCAAGGATTTCATAGGGCAAGTCATATATAATAAAATATCTTCTAGATAGATGGTGAAATGTAACAATAAGGAATGAAGGAGACACAAAGGGAAGCTTGAGATCAGACCAGAGGTCATCTAACTCTAGATATGCTTCGACATACTCTTAAAGGGAAAACACTTAAGATTTAAACACAAAACTAGGCCTAAGGTCAGAGAATGACCTTTAACCTTCAATGCTTTGACACCAGTTCAAAAGATCTTTGAAAGGCCAATCTGTTAGAAGAGGACCCAAGTGGACAAGGCTCACACTAAATCCCTAGTATCCAAATTCTTCCATCTCAAACCCAACAAGAAAAACTAAGCAACAAACCTAAATTCATACATCAACAAGAATGGATTGGACCAACATCTTCACTGGTTAAATTACATGAATTTTCCCTTAGATTCACATTTAGCAGAAAAAAATAAAAGATAAGAAGAGCAGTGGGCATTGAGGTACCATGCTGGGGTATATCTTAAGCCCGATTTACTAATTCTTACCGGAGAATAAATGGACAGCATGAATAATGTAAATAGACAATGCAATAAGAGAAACATCAACTGTAATATAGACCAGGATCCTGTGAAATTTTCTTGATTAATTGATGTGTGAAACCAGTCACATACACTGAGCTAATGGCCAATTACAGTCCAAAATTCTCCTCCCATCCTACTACATTACAAACTACTCAGCTACTCTACCCAAAACTATTCTAGCAGTCAAACAAATCCCTACAACTGCAACTACAACAACAACCTTTACAATATGTTCTTCGGGGATCTTATAGGAGAATGAGTAACTGTGGAATTAGATATAAATTAAATGGATATGTTAAGACAACGGGGAGGAAGTATCCACGCCCACTCTGCTTAATAGCTCTATGCTATACTCTGTAGTCTAGTTCGAAGTCTTTGTCAGGTTGATATTGACCTCAGATGTTTCTTTGGAGTCCTTTGGCTGTAAGGCACTCTGTTCTATCTTCTAAATAAAGTAAGGTGACTGAAGGTATTTTGAGTTTCCACACTTCCATTATTGTTGTCCGGACAGTCTTTGGAATATTTCTGTTAGTGAAATGGCTTTAGGAACTTGAGGAGGCATGGAGAATTCTGTCGGAGGTGTACTCTCTAAGAAAATGTACTGCTAACATATACACAAATATGGCTTTTTTCATGTGCATTAGTCCTCAAACTGCGTCTTCATCCTTTAAATAAAGATTAAAATATCAAATTTCCAATGACGGGCTTTAACACCCTCAATCCCTGCTCCTGATACACTGGCCATTGTTGTAATGGCATCTCTGTATTCTGAATCACAGTGGCTGTGATTGTGGAAAACAGAGTGAATTAATCATTCCGTATACCCTGCACAATGAAATGAACCAATTAAAAAATTTAGGGAGTGGTAGAAGAAATGTTATGGAGGCCTGTGGAATGGTGCTACAACAGTAGAAACTATAAAATAATGGTGGAAAATGGAGCTGGTTAAGGTTTTGGGTAAGGAAGGGCGCAGACTGTCTGAAAATGTGCTGAGATGGTGATCAATGGCCAGGATCGACGAATGGGGATGTTAATAGGAAATAAGGTAGAGAAATGATGTTTAGTGTAAAGCCCAGAATTTTAAGGCTCACGAAAATACAAAGGAAATGGATCAAATAAATGGAGTCACGCCTTTAATGGTGGGACCTGGTCATGGGTGGAGGGCGATTTAACCTGGACCATCATATCTTAGGAGGAGATCGATGCCTGTGATGACCCGATGAGGTTTTGTGGTCGTGCGATGAGAAAATTGTGAATGGAGTGCAAGACGCAAATGAGAGCTATTGATCAATACAGATCAACGGTCGAGATATGTTAATGGAATTTTGAGGGAGGGAAGTGGGGAGGTTATTTTCCTAAGGAAACAATGGTATTCGTGCGGCAAAAGGTGAGTGAGGCATTTTTTTCTTTTCGAACGTGATATGGGTCCCCAACTGACACGTGGCTCTAGAAAACCGCCCATATCGCGTGAATTTGAACTACTAAAATTTAGACACAAAAACTAAGTGATATTGATGTGGTTCGTTGGATCTGGGATCAAGAGATCCGATGGTGGTGGAGGAGCGCAATACAAGGAACGTGAGCGGATGGTTAAGGTGGGGGCCGATTGAAGGCGGTTTCATTGTGGACCTTCCGATCTATGTGATGAATGGATGAGATCTGGAGAGAGAGAGAAAAGGCGGGGGTTATGGTTAGTGCGAGGGAGTGATGTGAGCCGTCAGATAAAATATGATGGACGTTCAGGATCTAATCAGAAGTGGATGAGGCCGCGGGCAACTCTCCGATGGGCTCATGAAGCGATTGGCTCTGAATCGTTGGATCAGCTTCAGATCAACAGCTGTGATTGGGTCAGAGGGTGACCAATTGGGGAAGCGGGGTGAAGTAAGAAGAAAACTAGGCTGTAATATTAGAATGGATGGATGGCTCAGATTCAATCAGGGATCGGCCAATCGGGGCATCGGAGGGTGGCAAATTCTAAAATCTCCAATTGGCGATGAGCATGGTGTTGCGATGGTCGTCGAATGATTTAAGATCAACGATGGAGATTTCCCTTCGGGGTTACACAATAATGTTACTAGGTACGATGAAATGGGTGCGGGCTGTTAGATCAACAGCTGGTAATGCTCCAAAAGCCGACAGAGAAAATACACCATCACATCGGAAGAAATCTGTTTATAAAAGAAATGTGCACTCCTTTCAACTTCTGATTCCAATAAGCATAAAATTCTTTAGCACTTGGTTTTAGCGCTCAAGTGCATGGAGGGGAAGTGGTTAGGGCTAGCCGAAAGGGGCTAAGCCTATGTATGTAAAATGGATGTTTTTGGCCTATTTTTAATGCTTTTTAAGGCCAAAAGAGGGATTCGGTAGGGGGAATAAAGGGTTTTTAAGCCAAACAAATGGTGTTTGTAAGGTTTAAAAGGGGGCTGGGATGAATTTAGAAGGTTAAAAAGGGAATTTGGAGGACTTTGCAGAAAGGAAAAAGGTGATGAAAACAGAGGATTAATGGGGATAAAATAAGAGAAATGGAGGCATTTTGGGCATTTTCTTCACAGAAACAGAGAGGCTTTTTAGCTGGAAACAGCAGTGGGGATTTATCAAAGGAAAAAGGCACAAGGAGGCTTCAAAGATGATTTTTTTTCGGAGGAAATGCATTCCTTGAAGGCTCAAAAAACATTTTAGCCCCTTGTTTGCTTGTCAAAAAATTCATAGGGGGCTAACACATCCTTTAAACAAAAATATAGAGAGCCCTATTTGAGTCCAGGAAGGCTAGGTCCTAGGACTCTAAAGACTGGTTTGATTTTACCCTTGTACATTTAGTCTTTCCAATCTAACAAATTACAGGGACCTAACAACACTAGATCTAGCGAATTAATCTTTGTCCGTAATCATGAAAATTATGTATAACCAATTGGAAACTCCATTGGCGAATGATTCTTCCCTTAGAGGCGGCTTCCTTGAATTTAGAATATTTTTAACCTCTTAAAGCAACCTTAATTGACTCACTTAGATATTGATTGACCTTAGGATAACACCATCCAAATCTTGGTTTGGTTTATTGTTCGTGCTTTGACCAAAACATGTCGAACTCATTACCGTTTATGGGACAAAGTGCTTCAGTGCACCTGTTTGTTCTTTGTTCATGTGTTGCAGTGCACTGGTGTCTATTCTACACCTACGTTGATCATGTAGGATGCGAAAGTTTTCATTTATTTTTCTTTCTCTTTGTTTTTCTTTGGTCTAGAAAGTTTTCATGCGTCTTTAAGTTTGTTTGTATCTATGTAAGGCCAATATGTTATCTGTGAGTGTTGATCACCTTTGAGTGCCATCACTTTCTTAATAAGGTTTTGCTTCATTCTTTCTTTCTTCTTTTCAATTAGGGTTTGTATGCATAGATTTATTATTGAATTTGAAAAGTAAATTTCACATTACAGTTATATTCTATGTGGTTTATTTTTGTTAACGATGAATTTGCATTCATATGTTTCTTTACGTTTGAAACATTAAAAGAAAAGAAAAGGAAAAACATTATTTTCATCGCACATATGCCTTTGATATTTATTCGAATAGTGAATTTGAGGATATTTATTGTTGTGTTTTTTATTGATTTCTTCTTCCCCTACTTAGTTGGGCCTTTCATTTTGAAAATGAAAATGAAGAGAGTTAGTTTTTATTTTTTTATTTTTTTATTTTTTTTTATTCGTTGCATAATTGGTGTGTTCAAGTGACAATGTGTTTTCAGCCTTGAAATCAAAACATAATTGAAGATAAACTCTAAAATTCACTGAATTAAATTAGTAGAATTTTAAACTTAATGACACACATAAGTGTCTAGCATAGGGACATCTTTTGACGTCTTTAAATGTAGGCGTTAATGTTTCTTGTTAGCATTTCGTTCCGTGGGTTATATCTAATTCCACGTACATAGGTGTATAGGACCTTTCTCTTTGTACCTTTGGGTATATTGGTTGGTGCTCCACTCATGATAAGTATATGGGAACACTCTCATTGAATGGCTACACATTAGAAAACACTACTACAGACTGTGCTTCCACATACCTCCGCGTATATTTTGGAATTCCTCACTATGTTGTTATCTTGACTTAGGTAATCGAGTTGGCCTCCTTGTACATTTTGATACAATGAATACAACATTTGGGGAGATTTCATACACAAATGAATCCTTGGTTTACCAAGCTGGTATATCATAGTTCAAAGTGACTTGGTAATCCTTATCTACCTAGTTTCCCATTAGTTTTATTTTGTGCCTTTAATTTCTAAAATCAATTAATTGACAATGGAACAACATCCTCATGATGGAACAACTCCTTATTATTTTTTAGTTTGAGACTAATGAAAATAGTTCTGGAGTCTACCAATCAAGGAAACCCCTCTAATGAGAATCTTTATCATTTTCATTCTTTTGGAAACATTCGTGCTCTTTACATGGAAGCATTCACCCTTCCCAGATTTACCATCGTTTTTCGAGTTTGCTTTTTTTTTAACCCTATGGTTCAAAATGTCAAAAATATTACTCAACCGAGTAGTCCTCCACCTGAACAAAAACAACCTCAAGTTGATCCTACAGTTGACTCGTTTCCTTATTAACATGTTGTTCCTTCATCACCTTCTTCCTCCTTGTGTGGTGAAATAATTTATTATAGTAAATAGAAATTTAAGAAGAAGAATAAAATGATGAAGAAGTAGAAGAAAAATAACTAGGGATGCAACCAAGCCACCATTGCTACGGATGCATATATTATGGACAAACCTTCCAATCATCCCCAAAAAGTTAAATTTAATTGCACGTTATGTAAGGGTGACTACCTTCTTAGATATTTTCCTGGTTTCTCCAAGGTATTAGAAGTGTGGTCCACAAGCTCATAAATACCTTTTCTATAAACCTCTATAGTTCATGATAGTGATAAACCCTAAACTAGTGATTGTAAGGTCCATTGGGAAAAGGGTAAAGTTAAGTTTCCTTGTAAGTTTTGTGAAGGGAATAATCTAATTCACATTTTCCCTTCTATGGATGAATCATCCATATTGTAGGGAAATATTACTATTTCTAATTGCCGCAAATTTCGGCTGGATACCAGAATATTTCCCCTAGTCCTCCACCAGTTGATGAAGAGATTGATCAAAATCCATCTCCAGTCAATCCCACACTCTCAAAATGTGAATCCATTCCTTTTCTTATGGCAAGCTTGTTAGAAAATGAAACAAGGTACTCGAGCATAGTTCCTTTTCTTGTGTCAATATCATTAACAAATGAAATAAGGTGCCATGAGCATAGTTATTTTCTTCTGTACAGCTCACTAAAAAATGAAACAAAAACCCTTCCAATTCAAGTATTTAATTAGATCTTGCAAAGTTCTAGTTGATTCTTTCACTTGATCTCATAAATTTACCTTCATTCAATCCATATATTAGTAACGATTAGTCTACTTAGGTGAATGAAATGAACTTGTGGGGGCATGTGCCTAGAATTGAGTCATTATGATGGGGGAATGGAAAATTATTTCAAAGATAGTTTTTCTCTATTTCAAACTTGTGTAAAAATGAAACTACTCTCAAGAATAGTTTTTCTAATGTTTTAATCTTGTGAAAAAATGAAACCATCTCCAAATATTCTCAATCATAATTTCCACATGTTTCAACCTTGTGTAAAAATGAAATCATTTTCATCCTACTTGCGATTTCCATTTTTATTAGCCTATTTCAGCAAGATGAACTTTGGTTTCCTCATTCCATCGTCACCATATTCCCTGTCAATCATTCGTTTTCACTTGGTGTTTACCCTTTTATGGGAAACTGCTGCAATTAGTGGTCTTATTAGCCTTCCTCTTAATGTCTATATGTTTTGAGAAGTTCGATCATTAGTTGAACTAGTTTCTACCCTTTATACCACTCATTCCTCAAGGAGGAGTCATCTTCCATATATTTTTAGACTCCTTAAACATGAAATTATTTTTGAGCAATTGTATTTTTGAACTTCTTAAAGTAAATGAAAAGACATATACCTAGTATAAATTTAACCCTTTTCTGGATTGGGATAAACTATTTATGAAAAAGGAAAAATTTAGTTGAACATGCATAAAAGGTTATCCTTGGTATCGTTTTATACCTTTTTGGACTCAAGTGACTAAATTTACAAAAAGGAACCTTTGGAGTTTTATTTTTTTCCTTTCTTTAAAACTCTCTAAACATGAAAAAGGAGTTGAGTTACACCTTCGTTGGACTCATAAAATCATCAAATAACATTTGTCTCATCGAATATGATGAGATAAAAAAAATACGTCTCATGGTTCATTAAAAATACTCAGAAGGATTCATCCAAAGGATGAACTTATTGACCAAGCATATGTGATCCTATTCAAGCTTGTTTAAAAGTAAAGAGGTGCTCTTTAGAAATTACTGGGAAATTGGGAAAATAGGGTAGCTAAACTATTAACAGTAGTGAGTTTCTCTTGAACATGAAACTCTTTCACTTCATGTATGTGACTGTTGGGTTGGGAAACTTGCTTGTCTCTTTGGTTAATATTACCATGTTAAAAGCCTTTGCATTTGAGTTTTGGTCAATGTTTCAAATCCATTAAGTTTCATCGATATGTTCAAGAGAAGTAATTCAGTTGATATCTGCTACAATACCTTTAAGAGTTTTTTTATTTTTGTCATTCCTTAACCAATTTCACATCAGCATCATCCTATCTCAAATATTGATACTTGTTTCATGTCATTTATGGGGGATACATCAAGGCCCTCCTGTGATGGGTCACTTCTAGTCTACATCAAATATTTATCCAATAATTTGACTTAGAAACTTACTTTCATTACCTTGGTGCTTGCATACATTTATGGAATTTTTCCTCACTTTCGGCGATGGGTATTCATCATTGGCCTTTGACTAGAATATTTTTTGTGGTGTTGGACTTCTACTCATCCATTCACACCAAATATATTTTACTATAGTACCTTGAGAACCATTAAAATCATTGGTGGTTTCTTTCAAATTTGTTATGATTACATCATTGGAAAATAATCATCTGGTATCTACCATGTTCAAATCCGACTCATTTATTTGCATGGTTAGACACTTGATATCGTGTGAAAAGATAGAAACCTCAGATCTAGTTCCATCCATATGAGCCGCAATTTCAAGATTCATACAAGATTACAAAGTATGATAGTTATGATCATTTAGAAAGTCATGAAAGCATGGGTCCACACGATGTCATTAGTGGACGAGACTTCTTGATCATTGTACATGTAATATTGGCTTATATGTTCAGTATGGGTATGCCTCGCTCAACAATGATATCATGACGATAAAGTGTAGTGTAACAGAGGATGATCTCAATCTATTAATTGTTGATTTGGACTTGTAGGAAAGTAAAGCACATCAATCCTCAGTTGTTGTTCCTAAATTTTTACTTTAAGGGTAAATCTGTTACAAACCATTTTTTCACATCCGCTCAAAAGTCCTGAAAAATGGGTCAATCAGCATCTTTAAACACTTTGTAACTATCCCTTTGCATAGCACTTAGCGTCACCTCTCCAAAAAATTATGATTTTCTGGATCAATGAGCTGAAAAATCATGATTTTGGCCCCAACGTGCCCTTACCTTTAGTCCACATGTGATGGTCACATGTTTCATAAATGATCACATGCACTAACCAATGCTAGTTTCTCTACTATGTACGTGTGCTAATTATAGAAATTCAAGAAAATTAAAATATTTTTGAAGCCTCTTCTTCCAAGGTAGTTTTAACTATTTTCCATGGATAGATATGTTGAATTCCTATTTGATATTTTCTTAGAGATCTATCTCTTATCCCTTGAGCTGATCCCCCCATGATATGTGGATCTCAAGCCTAGATTGGTAATTGGATAAGAATTCCTGAACTATTGATCCAGGTGGACATTGGTAGCCACCCACCTTTTCCACTTGGACCCCCACCATTGTTTCTTTCAGTTTTTTAGTTTCCTTAATTGTAGCACATGTTACTATTTTTGGCAGTATTTCAGGTCATGAACTTCTAGAGCTGTTTTGAGTCCCTAACCCACGTTTTTTTGGAAAATAATAGATGGTAAATGTTAGTCTTAAAATTTTCATTTTTTTTAATCATTTGTAGTCGTGAGATAAATCTTTCTAATGAGGTATCATGTGCATCAAACTGAGATTGTATGCCAAAGTTACCGCCCCAACAAATTGATGTACCAATTTACCCCAACGGGGCACATAGTTTGGTGTTTCATCTCTTAGGGTTAGGTTTTTCAATGTTTAGGGTTTTCCGTTATTTCTCAATAATAAATAGGCCTTCAAAACTCATTGTAACATAGTTCAAAGACATGTAGCCACCACATCTCTTCTCAGTGATAAGCTGCCACTGCCCTAGCTAGTTTATGTCCATTCTTCCTGTAAGCATATATCAATTATTTGATATTAATGAAATGAATTTTTATTTATGCCACATCTCTAGTTTTACTTTTATTTATTTATGTTATTGTGTTTATGAATAAGTTTAGATCATTGAAAAAATATGGAAATAATGCTTAAAAGGGAGGCTTCGATCTTCAAGAATACATCTCCTTTGAAAGTGAAGTCAACCACTCGTCAGATGACGACAAAGATGTTGAAGGAACAAAAGAATTCATGTCAATGGCCATAGAGAATCTAAAAGTCGAGGCTATCAATTTTGATGATGGAGAAGGTGAAGTGGACCTAGATGTTAAATTGTAGCAAGAAAAAGCTTCATTATACGTGTGCCTAAGTCAAATGGATAAATTCAAATTTCTAGCTCACCAGGATGACTTGAGTTGTAGTTAGCAGCATTGACATGGCGAATTTACTTAGGTAAATCATTCAATTCAATTTTTTGGGCTATAATTAATATTGTGCATGATTAGATTGCTAAGATATAGCAATCCAATGGAGTTATAGTTACTGGAACTCAGTTATTTGAGTTGTAGTCATGAATAGAGTTAGTAATAGTGAAGTTGAGTAGTAATAATTTTTGCTAACTCACTGATCTCTAGTTAACTACTCAATTTACTACAAAATATCCCTAGTCATGCATGCAATTCAAATTTCCTAGTTGAGTTTGAGGAAAAGGAACATTTTAATTATAAATTCATGCTATTGATTGTAAAAGTTTTGCATTCGATCACGTGAGCAACTTATTTAGGATTTGTGTGAGGAAATAGGATATTTAACTATCTATGAGGAGATAATGTCCTCAGGAATTGTGCAAGGAAATAAGAGGAATTTGTAGGCCTATTTTAGCTAACTGTTTGTGAGAGTAGGTCTAAGAGGAGAATATCGGTATTAGAGTGTAGGTTGAGCTTCAAGGATTGAAATTTTCATTGTAATAGATATATATTCTCATTTTATATAATTCAAAACAAATGAGTTTTTTTTTCCTAGTTGGGTTCCCCAAAAAAAATATTAAGTTCATTGTGATTGAATTATTGTATGTGTTTCTATTGTATGTTTTCCTTTCTGCAAATTGAGTAGAAGAAATTTGTGTCTATTGTTTTCATTGTGAATTCCTTATCATATGTTAATTTCTAGATATTTCTACATAGTATTAGAGCTAGTGAAGACTACATAGAAACTAGGTTCTATATCTTCCCTTAGAAAAATTTTAAATAGAAAAGTTTCTTGTGCAAATTTTCTTTAGTGCAGGAACAATGTATTTCAATGGATTGAGGTTTGACTATGCATTTTAGGGCACCTCAAATTTGTGTTCATGGAAATAAAAGTTGGAATTTATCCTAGATGATGATGGAGTATTAAAGTACACAAAAATAGATATTCTGAAACCACCATATTCTGGTGCACAATAACTTGCTTAGTGGAAGAAAGACACAACACAAGCCATGAGGATTATTCTAAAGCTAGTAGATATATGCAAAATTCTATTTTCAATTCATCTTCACACCTCCTGTTTTATTATTACTATTATTATTTTTAATTTTTTTTCTATTTTTATTTTTTTGTTATTTATCTATTTTATCATTTTTTTACTTTGTTTTTCGTTAAAAGAGTTATGTCCATAATACACTAGTGAACTCATCCTACTGTATGTGAATTTTTTAGTTGATTTTTAAGTTTTTGATATAATGGATCAAGCCCATCCTCATTGGGTGTCAATTTCATGATTTATTTTAAGTTTTCACTACAATGTGTCGATTACAACCCCACTGCCTATCAATTTCACGGTTGATTTTCAAATTTTTCTTACAATGTGTCACATTTTCTTAGGTTAAGATTATTAAAGAGATATAGTTTTATCATTTAACAAAAAACAATTACTCTTGGTGTAATCATTCTTTTTATTTACATATTAGTTTTTTAGGATCCTTTAGTCATGATACTTGGTTTTAATTCAACGGCTCAATTTTTTTTAAATTTTAAGGTTTTTAGAGTCTTGAAATTTTACCTTCAATGCCATCGTTGAAAAATATCAAAATTTTAAGTTTTTTCGGAGTCATGATATTTACCTTCAACACCATGTTTGAAAATTGTTGAAATTTTTAGTCTTTTTGTAGTTGTTATATTTTATATTTAATGCTACCATCAGAAATTGTTCGATTTTTAAGGTTTTTCGAAGTCATGTTATTCTAATTTTAATTTCATTTTTTAAAAATGTTGGAATAAAAATAAAAATTAATGTAGCATCAACACTTTTCAACTTCGGGGTGTGTTTTTATGTTTATTGTAAAAAAAAATAAAAAATTAATGCCATTGTTAAAACAAATTGGAACTTTTACCCACATTAAGAAAAAAAAAAGACAAAAAAAATCTCTCTCACACACACACTTTTCATTTTTTTCGTGTTTTTCTCTACTTATTGCACAAAAAGGTTTTGGTTTTTAATGCCACTACTTAAAAAAAATTAGAATTCTAAGCCAAAATAAACATGTTGATGCAACAACACTTCTCGCTTTCACGATGTTTTTTCATCTCTTATATGGAAAAATATGGTTTTTTTGGGCTTGAGTTTTATTTTCTATGTTACAATTCTTATTAAGTGAGTAACATTGTTTTTGAGAAACTTTCACTAAAACCACTAAAAAATGACCGAGTGACCTTTTTGGAGCACCTCTTCCTTCATATTTAGCGATTCAAAGGAAATGTGTAACACATGTCCTTGATCAAACTTATCCTTGATTCCTAGGTGTGAACCACCTTCTTCTTGTGTAACTTCTCATGCAGACAATTTCTTCTCTAAACCCCGCAACATTGAAGTGGCCTACTGTCAAATTAATATCATTGATGAGTCTTCATTGATCTAAAAGTATCCATAATTCAACTCCTACCTCACCCTCTGCTTTGTTGAAATTGTTCAGAACTGCCAAGTGCATTTAAATTCCCTACCTAATGAAACATGGAACATGTGAAGGGGATTTCCACATATTCAATACATTGTTTGAAATCCTAATCAACCAAATGATACCTCTATTTTGATAAATAGGCCTTTACTGATATTTATTTTAATGAGAACCCTCTCGATCCCCATATTGATTACTCTAGCAAAGTGCAATGTCTTATCGAAGTAAAAAGAAATTTAATAATCATTTTCTCACCCTTTCCATAAAATCGTTGGTCCAAAATAGTTTAGGAAAACCATTCAAAATATCCTAGATGTGTTGAATAAAAAATGGCTTAGTCTTCAAGTTAAAAGTTGAGTGTCATCTTTCAAGCACATAACTTGATGAATCCTAGAACCACACCTTAGTATTCTCAAAGTATACATCTAATTCAATATTAAAAATCACATAGAGCCAATCATTCATTAAAATTTGTACTTTTGAAATATATCCCAAACTCTTCCCCAATGATCTTCCACCCACTTATCCACCACTTAACCAAGCCTTATTTTGATACCTTCTTCCTCATAAAATTTCCTACCATGCACCTCTCACAAAACATAAAAACTTACTCCATGCCAATATTATATCCTAACCATTGTCAATTCCCCCTTGATATGTTTTACAAGCTTACCTATGCACTTTTATATAAAATGAAACTTATGTGAATAGTCACTCTAGTCTTCCAAGGCATCTATTTTTTGGATTGTTTATCTAGTTCTTCCTGTTGGGGTTCCTGTGATTTGGAAGATCTGGAAATGCCAAATGAAAATACAACATCAAACCACTTTGGTGTCTCAAGATCTAACCCTTCTGGATCCAGAGAGGGATCTCTCTATAAAGGTAAAGAAATGTATATCTTTGATGTTCAATTTAAGATATTAGGCTAGTTATAGAGCACAAGGTTTTTTGTTTGTTTGTTTGTTTGCTTGGTAACTGGGAAACATTGTCAAAGGGTTTAGTAAGAGGCAAAGGACTTGAGGAATGGAGGATTTTTGGCAATGGGGAGATAATTCAAAGAGAATACAAATGCATTGGGCAATGGGGTCATGAAAGGTTTACTTGCAATTCAAATATCCAAGGCTTTCAAAGGGCTAGTCATCTATACCAGAGGATCTCCTAAGATGATTGCATGAGATGAAACAAATAAGGGAATGAATGGGAAAAATAAGGAAAGCATTTCAAGGTGACAACTTCAGAGTAAGCCAAGGTATAGGGCATACCTTATACCTCTATGGTCAATACTCCTAATGAGGCTAACTTCAAAGACAACAATTCAACGGTGCTCCTGAACATTTTCAGACAGTAGATAACACTTAAGGTTTAACACAGAGTGAAGGTATAAGATCAGATAAATACTTTTAACCTTCTCTGATTTTGACATTCAACTCCAAGGGATCTTTGAGAAGCTGATTGTTGGAAAGAGGAACTAGGGGACAAGGCTAACTTTAGATCTCCCTATTTCCTAATTATTTCAGCCGAACCAAACAAGAAAATATAAGAAACAAAATCTAAATTCATACAACAGTAAGCATAGACAAACCAACTTCTTTACTAGCTAAATTATGTTGAATTTTTTCTAAGATACACAATTAGTAGAAAACATTAAAGAGAAGAAAGTGCAGGAAACATTAGGGTACTTGTAGCAGTATATCCTAAGCTAAAATTACTGATTCTTATTAGAGAAAGTGGAACATGATGTGAAACAAAGAGGAAACAATGACCAAGAGAGACACATCACCAATGATGTAGATCAGGATCTAGTGAACATGCTTGTCATATTTGTAGAGAAAAACCAATCACATACATTCTTGTCCAACATATTGATACATCCAGAAATTATCTCCCAACCTATGTACAACAACTACTCAGAGACCTCTAACTTGAATTTGCTTAGAGTTAGTGATTTTCCAACAACCAACCAACATTTTGATGTAGTTCTCATGGGTTCTTATAGGTGAAAAAGTGATAGTAGTGGTAGATAGAACTTAAATGATTCATTAAGACAGAGGGAAGAAGTATTTCGGATGTCCACTTCACTTAATGGTTTTACATTGACTGTGTGTATCTTTTAAATGAATTCAGAGTCTTTGTCAGATTGACAATAACTGCAAGGGTATGTTCTTGGAGATAATTTCCTGGTTGTAGTACTTTGTTCATACTCTAAGAAAAGAAATGTGAATATTTGTCTTTCTGGCCTTCCATACTTTATAACTAATGCACTGAGAGTTATAGGAATTTTAGTCAGAATAATAACTGTTATCGGGCTCGATGAAGAATGGAGAATGTTGTGGGAATTTGTCCTTCATAGGAAAAGAATGCTCTACTGATATTAAATTACTGATATAGCTTCTTTTTTGTTTTAATCATTGATTTGTATTCGATTTGTGCTTTAAAATTCTTTGAACTTCCTTGATATCCTTTATTATCTTCGAATTGCGGATTAGATACTAAATCTTCAATATCATAAACTAATCCTTCTAATCTTCTTCTGATACTCTTTTAGACCTATGCTAACCATTTTTTGTGAATATACAGGTGACAGGGGCACTGGAGGGTTTAAATTAGGGTCAATAACCCTGATCTTCAATAAAAAATGCTTTTAAACCTTCTCAGTGACTTCTTCCTCTGTGATCTTCATCTCTATGATAGTATTTCGGCACTATATGTCACCTGTCTATGACTGCGGGAACTGTATGAATTCATCACCCTTCAAATCATAAAAACATGATAAACACATTATAAAAAACCTGTGGTAGTGGGAATGACTACTTCAGAGGCTCTCGGGTGAAGGAGCAGTGAGGAAAAATGTGTATGTAGCGGAAAAATGGGAGGAAAACCCTCAGAGAGCAGCTAACGAGGTCTGATGGGTTTGGAGTGTGATGAGAAATGTGGACAGTTAGATCAGGATGATATATGGTGGAGATCTCTGGATGAAGTGTTTTAAGAGAGGGATTAAAATAAAATTAAAGAGATCGCGATATAAGGTGGACCATTCAATCTCAGAGATCGACGACTGGGATTAAAAGCGAAAGTGACGTTGCAAAGGGTAGTGGTATCGCTGAAAACCGGGGATGGTTTTCATGTAACAAAATGGGGGGAGGTGGTTTGGGACCAAAGTAATGTGCTTCCATACATTGATTGACACGTGGATTTGGGAAACTGCTTTTATCATGTGGAAGTAGTGCAGTGCAAGGGAGGCTCAAAAATTACGCGAAATGCAATGTTGACCATCAGATCTGGGGTGACAGATCAGACGGTGCAGATAGCATGTGATGGGAGGTAAGATGCACGAGGAATGGATGGTGGGACGAACAGTTATGTCAGCACCTTTGTCACGTGGTGGATGGGGTCAATGGGCTATCAGGTTAAGTCATGACTGTCGGATCAGGGAGAATGAACAGTTGGATCTCGATCAGAGGGGTGATGGCGAAGGGTTATGGGCGGAGCACGACACAATCTCAGTCGTTGGTTCTTGTGGATTCAACTGCTGAGAAAAATCAGTGGGTTGGGCCATTGGAGGACCCACGCTTTGGAAAGAAGGCTTATGGTTTTTTTTTTTTGTGATGCGACGAAGGGGTGTGGTCCCATGAAAAAGGTAAGGAGACCGGGGGTTAAAAAAGAAAGGGCTTATCGCATCGGGGATTTTAAAAGTAAAAGGTGACAAAGAAACAGGGAACCTCGATTGTGATTGCGCGATGGTGCTAGCTCCTGGTTATGGCTCCGGGTCACATGCGGGGAAAGGGGCTAGGGCTAAGGCCAAAGGGGCTTAAGTCCTTAATGAGAAAATGAAGATTTTTAAGGATTTTTGAGGGTTTTTTGAGTAATTCGGAGGTTCCGATAGATGGGAGGAGGGATTTTTTAAAACCAAAAAGGGGAAATATGAGGTTTTAGGATGCCTAGGATGATTTAGGGATTAAACAAATGGTGTCTTTGAGGGATTTTTTGAAGGAAACAAGGATGAAAATGGGGATTTTGTTGGAGTGAAATGAAGAGAATGGAGGCCTTTTTAAAATGGTTTCTTTCAAAAACAACGGGGTACATTAATGGAAATAGTAGTGAAGATTATATAAAGGTTAGAAGACACATGAAGGCTTCAATAATGATATATTTTCAGGGGAATTTATCACTGGAAGGCTTGATCACAAACATAGCCACCTGTTTACTTTGACAAATTATTATAGGTGGCTAATAGTGGCTCCACATGGGGATGGCATCTTCCATGAAGGTGTCAAGAATATTAGATGCGATCTTTGGAAGTAAGCCAGAGCCTTGTAATTGACCACCTTTTTCTTCTTTGATCAGCTGCTACAAACATGATGGGCATTATATCAGCATGAAACATTTTCCCAAACAGCTACCTACCCATCCTACTATCCTAACATTCTTTCTTCAAGGTGCACTTCGACTTGCAGACCTTTCTCATCATTGTTTTTTATTGAAAGAAAAAACTGATCTAATTCTACCCTTATTCCTCCATGAGACCAGATTAAACAGTTGGACTCATAGCTTCTCTACCTAAACTAATATCTTCCAGGATTAAATTATTTAGCAGATTTTCATTCTCTATATTCTAAAAAAAAAATTTAAAACATGGCCAAACTAGGATTAGGCTATCTGATTTGCTGTGGTTCCATGGCATAAAGACAAGCTGCACATGAATTGAAACTTGTAAAGAATCAAAACCAAAATTTCGAAGGCTAAAGATCTGAAATTCAAAACATTCTTCCTTCTTGTTGTGACTCAGATTTTGAGCTTTCTAGAGACACCTTTCTTTCTTCATTTCAGCTCTAGTTTTGATCCTATTAGAGTTGTTTTTCTTCTTCTTTGCTGGTTCAAGTTTTGAGCATGTTAGAACTAGACTTCTTCCTTTTTATCTGGCTCAGGTTTTGGTCTAGTTTGAGCCATTCTTTTAAAAAATCCATAGGTTCAAGATTTGAGCTTTTCTGAACATTTCTTTTTCTTTTTTTTTGTATATTTTTTCCTTTCTTTCAAAACAAAACAAAGCAATGATATTTACAATGGGAGTGGAAACTTTAAACTGAGCTCAGTAGAAGTAATGTTTCAGTATCCTGCCATTGAAAAGATCCCCAAACAGATCTGTACCATCCAATTCTTGTAGAAAAATGCATTGGGACCAATGGCAGGTTGAATGATGTAAGGGCCTTGTCATAAATTGTCAAAATTACCATTCTTACCATTATCCTCTCTCCTAGAGTCCCATTTGAGTACCTTGTCCCCAATTTTGAAATCACAGGCCTTTGTCATTTTATCAAACTACTTTTTGATGTTCTCTTGCACTTTCTGAGCTCTGTTGTAGACTTATTCCCTTGTTTGTTGGAGATGTATGGTCTGGTTGATCCTCCTTACCATGCTATCTTCTTCTGATTGTATTTATTGGACCAATTTTATCACTGGTACTCCCAAACTGGTAGGGAAAACTACATTTTCTCCATAAAATAGTTGATAGGGAGACATTACATTTTTTTTCTTTGTTGTCAATCTGTCTACCCATAAAGCATGCACCAGCTTATTATGCCATGATTTTTTGTTATCTTCAAGCAGCTTCTTGATGATGGTCACCAAAATCTTATTTGATGATTCTTCCAACCCATTAACTTGAGGGTAATAAGTAGTGGAATGACCAAATATAATCTGACATCTTTGACAAAAAGCAATCATCTTTTTGGAACCAAATGCAGCAGCATTGTCAGTGATAATTTTCCTAGGGCATCCAAATCTAGATTGGATATGGTTTTCAAGGAATTTTATGATAATTGAGTTTGTGGAATTCCTAGAAGGGATGGCCTCTATCCATTTAGTGAAATAATCAGTGGCTGTGAGTATCCATCTATGTTGGGAAGATGAAGCAAGATGGATTTCCCCAATGAAGTCTAGGCCCCATTGTTGAAAAGGAGCTTCAACAGTGACTGGTTGTAAAGGTAAAGGATGGAGTTTTCTTTTGCCTTCAAAGATTTGACATTTGTGGTAGGCAACTATCATTTTGTGGACATCTTGGAATAGGGTGGGCTAGTAATAGCCAACTCCAAGGATTTTATTGGCAGTGGATTTCCAGTAGAGATGGCCTCCACATTCACGTTCATGAAACTAATGCTTGATCCTATCTGCATCAACTTTAGGAAAACATTTAAGCAATAAACCATTGAAATTTTTCAAATACAAATAGTCATTCAAAATGAAAATAATTTCTAGCTTTCAACTTCAAAAACCTTTCCTTTGTCTTAGATAGATCAGGAGGAGCATTTAGATTAATAAGCACATACAAGATATCAACATACCAAGGTGAGTTTTTGAACTATTTTTCAAAAATGGGAGCTGGTAACCCTTCATGTTCATCCAAAGCATCTACCATATTTATGTCAAGGGCTTGTAAGTTAGATTTAGCCATCAATTATGCTAAGCCTTGACCCTTGATGAGTTTAGTGGGTTTGATTTCCAAATCATACTCTAGTATCACATCAATCCACTTGCCTCTTTTGCCATCTGGATCTTGTGACAAGATTTATTTCACCACTATGTTAGGCACAAAAGCAATAATATGAGAATGTAAAATATAAAATTTGAAATATTTCAAGGCCTTTACCGGGGCATAGGCATGTTTCTCCATGATATTATATTTTAGAGGTGCATCTCTCAATGCCTTGCTGAAGAATCCAATTAGTTGCTCTTGTCCCTATGGATTTTTATGTAACAGGACATCAGCCACAGTATGTTCTGATGCAAATGTGAAGATGAGGAAATCCTTTGTAAAATCTGGGTTGATGAGAACTGGTGCTTGGGTGAGTGCAAGTTATACCAGTTCAAAGGATTTTTTGGTTTCGAGGGTCCATTTAACTCCTACTTCTTTCTTTAGCATGTTTGTCATGTTTCTGAGTTCTGCCAGGTTGGGTATAAACCTCCTCAGGAAATTAATCTTCCCAATGAAAGATTGTAGTTCCTTGATGTTTCTAGGCTGACTGATTTGCAATATACCCTCAAACCTTTTTGGGTCTATTTTAATCCCCTTTTCAGATATGATATGACCCAAAAGTTTACCTTCTTGGAGACCAAACAATGTCTTTTTGGGATTCAAAGATAGCCCATACCTTCTGCATTTCTCAAAGACTTTTCTCAAATGTTTAAGGTGTTCCTCATCGGTTTTGGAATAGACTATGATGTCATCAAGGTAAATTACAATGAAGTATCCTATTTCTTCTAAGAATTCAATGTCCATGGCTCTTTGAAAGGTGGCACCAGCATTCATTAATCTAAAAGGCATTTTCACATACATGAAAGTACCCCAAGGAGTGGTGAAGGTTGTTTTAAGTTAATCTTCCGGGAGTACTAAGACCTGGTTGTACCCTGAAAATCCATCTAACAAAGAAATCCTCTTAGAACCAACTACCTTTTGTAGGATGTGTTCCATCTTGGGTAAAGTGTAATTATCTTTTAATGAGGCTCTGTTTAAGTTACTAAAGTCAATCCATAGCCTAATTTCTCCTGTATTTTTCCTTAAAACCATGAGGTTAGACACCCATTCTGAAAACCTCACAAGACTATGATCCCAGCCTCATACATTTTCTTAATTTATTTTCTACTAGAGGTAACTGTATAGGGTTTATTCTGTGTAGCTTTTGGCTAAAAGGTTTCTGGTCTTCTTTAAATGGAATCTTATGCTATATCATCTCTGTGTCATAGGCCTTAAAATATTCATAGCTCCAAGAAAAAACATCAACAAACTCTTTAAATAAATCAATGTACTTTAGTTTGATATGTGCTGGCAAAGTTTTAGATAATTTGATAATTTTAGGCTTGTCTTTGTTGCCTATATTGCATTCTTCAATATCAGATTCAGTGGGTTCTATTGTTGGTTTCTTTGCTACATCATTAAAATCAGAGAGGTCTTCGAGAGGGGCTAGTCCTTGAGGTATACCTTTGTCCTTGGACTGCAGTACCTCTATGTCTGCGCTCATGTATTCTTTTGTTTGATTTTCAAATTCTCTCGTCAGCATGTCTATCTCTACAATAGGGAATGGTTATTTTTCATCAAGGGGCTTTTCATTGAAACAGTTTTCATCGGACTTAGAGTTTGAATTTGGAAATTCAAACTCATTCCTGGAAAGCAGGAAATCCTCTATTTGTTTATTACCCTCAAAGACCTGCCAATATTTTTCATTATCTGGTACTGCTGGTCTATATTTTGTTTTAACAATGAACTATTTGTCACTAAGTGGTCTTTTACATGAACTAGCAGCACAACCTAAACTGTTGGAAAGTATATTTTGACTTATGGGGACAAAAACCAGCTCATATTCCACAAATTTCTTCAAAATATCCATGGCATCATTCCTATATGCCCTTAACCTAGGATTTTTTGCAGTGTATTCTCCATTTATTTGTTTGATGACCAATTCTGAGTCCCCATGAACAACTATCTTCTCAGCTCCTAGTTTTTTCAATAGATGTAATCCTAAGAGGAGGGCTTCATATTCTGCTATGTTTTTTGTGCATTTGAAGTTTAGCTTAAAAGAATGACTCTCAGCATAATTGTTTTCAGTATTGTGCAACCATACCGTAGCTCCTGCACTCTTCCTAGTGCAAGACCCATCAAAGCTCATACTCCACAAGGGATTATTTACAGACTCATTATCAGTTTCATCCTTATTTTCATCTTGTTCTCTGAGATCAGCATGTTCATGGGTGCCCTGCTCTATAAGGTATTGGTTTTGATCATTCTGATTTCCCAACTCAACAAGCTTTTCGAAAATTTCTCCTTCATTCTCCTCTGTTTCCAGATTTGCCATTATGTTTGGATTTGGATCTTCTACTCAGCTGTTCAAATTTTTATCTTCTAGCTCTTGATCATTAGTAAACTCATCATTGTAAAGGATAAAAGAGTCTAGGTCTGTATGAACAGAGTAAAGAGGGGAATTATCTAGTTTCTCTGGGTTGCTCACCATGAAATTCATGTGTGCTTCCCTCTAAATTCTTTGAGGTTGGCTAAAAATAGGGATATAGTGACATATGTCATATCCATTTGCATTGTACCTTTCTACTTAGCACCCCATGATCTTGACAGCAAAATGCCATATTTAGGAGGTACATCAACCACTACAACATCCATTATGATACACTTGGCTGGGATTTGGGTCAAATTTACACAAAGATCTTTGATCAGGCCCAAACACTTCACTCTGCTAGAATCAAAAGAATATGAATCCTTGTATGGTATAGTTATCTCTAGGCCAAATTTTTCCACGATCACTTTTGGCATGAGGTTATTTGAAGCCCTTGAGTCATGCATAGCATTATGTAGGATTTTTTCATGGATATTTAGATTGACATAGAAAGGAGGCACTACTCCTTCCTAAAATTTCCCTTCGATTTTTGGGACAAACAAGAGAGATGGTTGATCATCATTCAAGTTAACAGAGTCACTGTTTTCTCCTACGTTTAAAGCTTTCAAAATTTGACATTTATATACATCTTGGGTGACCAACTCAGTGAGAGGGACAAAAATTTTGATTTTGGAAATTTCACTCTCCAGATTCAAAGGAAACTAACTCTTTGAAAGGTTTAGATCTATTTTGTTGGTCACTATTTTATTAGCAAAATCAACTTGCTGATTTTCACTATGTACATTATTTGAAACTATTTTTTCAGGGGCAGCAGCTGAAATGCTAGTGCTACTAGTTTATAGTCTTGGTTTATCAATGGTTTGGATGTCTTTGTCCTTGTTTTTAACAAAACTGTCAGCTGTTGTTTTGTTTCTTTCAACAATCCCTTTAGGAGTCTTTTCAGGTCTTTTCTTAATAGTGATTTCAAAGGTTTTTGGTTTGGGAGCTTCTGGGTTCTTTTTTCTTCTGAGATCATATTGTTCCCAGACCTGCATGATGGCATTCTCGAATCCTAACCTATAGTCCTCATATTCTAACCCTTCCTCATCCCAATGTGTCTATGAGGTCTGGTTGTCTCCTGTGAAAAAAGTGTGATTTTGGTTATCCACTTCCACCATGTTTATAATAGTTCCCTCAGACTCTTCTATTATTCCCTCATCCTCATCAAGGAAATTTTCTTGGAACAGAGGTATGATTTGTTGTCCAGAATCCCTTTGTCTATTGGGAGAAGTGTTTCTCCTAAAATTATGGTTTTGGTTTTGAGACTGATTTCTATTTTGATTATTGGCATGGAAAACCATTTTCTCCATCATTCTTTCTAGCCTATCCATTTTTTTCGCTAGATTCATATAATTTTGGATTAGATGTAGAAGCTGTGGTGTCTTCCCTATAGGTTGCCTTATTTTCAGCCCTCATCCTGGCTCTTTTGTAAATTAAGTTTTCCTCCACACTCACTTCCCCTTTCTGCAAATCCTCTAATGTGTTATAGTCTCTTTCCCTTAGTTGGTAAGCTATCTCAGGATCAAATCCATCAGGGAACTTCATGAGGGCTAACCCTTGAGGAGGTTTCATGTGGGTTGGTAAAGCATTGTAAATACTATTGTACCTAACACAATATTCCTGGACCCTTTCTCCCACATTTCTCTTAATGTTCTCATATTCAAACAAGGTTTGGAGAAGGTTCTTCCTGACTACCCACTTGTTCATAAACGATTGATGAAAGGCGGGGAAATCCTGGATGCTATGTGGAGCTAGAATTTTAAACCATTTCCTAACTTCTCCCCCAAGACATTGAGTGAACAGCCTGAGTTTTATGGTCTCATCAGCTATCTCATTTCTATCACAGTAGTAATTCATTTTTTCTATGTGTTGTGAGTTAGTGATTGAGCCTGTGGCTTCATATAATGGAATAGAGGTTTGATATCCTTGGGGTAAGGCAACTAATTGAGCAGGTAGGACTAGGGGGTCGTACCAGGTTTCCATGGCAGGATTCTGTGGGAGTAAAGGAGTAACTTGAGTAGCAGGTATATAGATGGAAGAACTGCCTGGACCAAACACAGGCTATTGAGCAGACTTAGGGTGAGAGAGACCCAAGTTATGAATGAGGTGGATATCAGGAGGTGTGGAAGGAGGGGTTTCTCTGTCACTAATATGTTAACCACTATGTAGTGGTGAAATTTTAGGCTCAAAGTGTATCTTATCTATACCACTGAATGACTTAGTTCTTGGTAACTTACTTGGTAAATCTAAGTCAACTCGAGTATCTGATAGAGCTGCAAGGTTTTCAGGTACTGAGTTAGCTATATGAATGGGTCTGACAATAGTTGGATCCCTAGTTGTGAGAGACTTCCAAAGAATTATTTCTAGATTTTCAACTATTTCAGGAGGATTTGGATCAGGATAAGCTCTAGTATGGATTTTTCTTGAAGCCAGTATGTTAATTTTTTAGACTCAACGAAGAAAGTTAGCCAGCTATAACAATATTTAAGAAGCAAACTATCCTTAAACAAAGAAGAATACTCCCATGTGTTTCCTTTAGCATGGATGATGTTCTGATGAAACTAGTCTCCCAGTGGATTCTTGTGAAAACAGAGATAATCAGCAGGCCTACTAAGCACCAGTGGAGTCTTTTGGTCATTTAGGAACTCTGGAGTCACCAGGTGGAGGGTTTAAAACGTTTTGAAGTAGGCTGTTGTCTACCATAAGAAATATATAGCAAATCAAGGCTAATTTGTCTTCTTTGAGTTTTTAGATATGTTTTACAGAGTGTTTTACTCAAATTTCCCTAGTGGAGTTGCCATTATGTTGGGTTTCCTGTGATTTGGTAGATCTGGAAATGCCAAATGAAAAGAAAACATCAAACCACTTTGGGAACTCAGGATCTAGCCCTCCTGGATCCAGAGAGGGATCTCTCTATAAAGGTAAAGAAATTTATATCTTTGATGTTCAATTTAAGGTATTAGGCTAGTTATAGAGCACAAGGTTTTTTTTTGTTTGTTTGTTTGTTTGGTTGGGAAACATTGACAAATGGTTTAGTAAGAGGCAAAGGACTTGAGGAATGGAGCATTTTCGGCAATGGGAAGATAATTCAAAGAGAATAAAAATCCATTGGGCAATGGGGTCATGAAAGGGTTTACTTGCAATTCAAATATCCAAGGCTTTCAAAGGGCTAGGCATCTATATCAGAGGATCTCCTAAGGTGATTGCATGAGATGAAACAAATAAGGGAATGAATGGGAAAAACAAGGAAAGCCTTTCAAGGTGACAAATTTAGAGTAAGCCAAGGGATAGGGCATACCTTATACCTCTCTGGTCAATACTCCTAATGAGGCTAACTTCGAAGACCAAAATTCAGTAGTCCTCCTGACCACATTTAGATAGTAGAAAACACTTAAGGTTTAACACAGAGTGAAGGTCTAAGATCAGAGAAAGACTTTTAACCTTCTCTTCTTTTGACATACAACTCCAAGGGATCTTTGAGAAGCTGACTGTTGGAAAGAGGAACTAGGGGACAGGGATAACTCTAGATCTCCCTATTTCCTAATTCTTTCAGTCGAATCAAACAAGAAAATCTAAGAAACAAACTCTAAATTCATACATCAGTAAGCATGGACAAACCAACTTCTATATTGGCTAAATTATGTTGAATTTTTTCTAAGATACACAATTAGCATAAAACATTAAAGATAAGAAAGTGCAGGAAACATTAGGGTACTTCCAATAGTATATCCTAAGCTAAAATTACTGATTCTTATCAGAGAAAGTGGAACATGATGTGAAAGAAAGAGGAAACAATGACCAAGAGAGACACATCACCAATGATGTAGATCAGGATCCAGTGAACATTATTCTCATATTTGTAGAGAAAAACTAGTCACATACGTTCTTGTCCAACATCTTGATACATCCAAAAATTATCTCCCAGCCTATTTACAACAACTACTTAGAGACCACTAACTTGAATTTGCTTAGAATCAGTGATTTTCTAACAACCAACCAACATTTTCGATGTATCTCTCATGGGTTTTTATAGTTGAAAGGGTGATAGTAGTGGTAGAGAAAACTTAAATGATTCATTAAGACAGAGGGAAGAAGTATTTCAGATGTCCACTCCGCTTAGTGGTTTTACATTGACTGTGTGTACCTTTTAGATGAATTAGGAGTCTTTGTCAGATTGACAATAACTCCAAGGGTATGTTCTTGGAGATAATTTCATGGCTGTAGTACTCTATTCATACTCTAAGACAAGAAATGTGAAGATTTGTCTTTCAAGTCTTCCATACTTTATAACCAATGCACTGAAAGTTCTAGGAATTTCTGTCAGAATAATAATTGTTATGGGGCTAGATGGAGAATGGAGAATGTTGTAGGAATTTGTCCTTCTTAGGAAAAGAATGATCCGCTGATATTAAATTACTGATATAACTTCTTTGTTGTTTTAATCACTGATTTGTATTCGATCTGTTCTTTAAACTTCATTGAACTTCCTTGATATCCTTTATGATCTTCAAATTGCGGATTAGATACTAAATCTTCAGTATCATGCACTAATCCTTCTAATCTTCTTCTGATACTCTTTTAGACCATTGCTGACCCTTTTTTGTGAATATACATGTGACAGGGGCACTGGAGGGTTTAAGTTAGGGTCAATAACACCGATCTTCAATAAAACATGATTTTAAACGTTCTCAGTGATTTCTTCCTCTGTGATCTTAAGCTCTATGATAGTATTTCTGCACTATATGTCACATGCCTGTGACTGCGAGGACTGTATGAATTCATCTCCAATAGAACCCTGCAAAACATGATAAACACATTATAAAAAACTTGCGGGAGTGGGAATGACTACTTCAGAGGCTCTAGGTTAGAGGAGTAGTGAGGAAAAATGTGGATGCAGCGGAAAAATGGGAGGAAAACCCTAGAAGAGTAGCTAACTAAGTCTGATGGGGTTTGAGTGCGATGAGAGACGTGGACCGTTAGATCAGGACGATCTACAGTGGATATCTCTCGATGAAGCTTTTCGGGAGAGGGATGAAAAGAAAATCAAAGATATTGCGATATAATGTGGACCGCTTGGTCTCAGAGATCGACGACTGGGATTAAAAGCGAAAGTGATGTTGCGGAGGGTAGCGATATGGTGAAAAACCAGGGATGGTTTTTGCGCAACAAAATGGGGGGACATGGTTTGGGACCAAAGTAACACGATTCCATACATTGATTGAAATGTGGATTTTGGAAACCGCTTTTATCATGTAGAAGTAGCGCACTGCGGGGGAGGCTCAAAAATTACGCGAAATGCAATGTTGACCATCAAATCTGGGGTGAAAGATTGGACGGTGCGGATAGCACGCGACAAGAGGTAAGATGCATGGGGTATGGACGATGGGACCAACAATTACGTTAGCACGTTTGTCATGTGGTGGACGGGTTCAATGGGCTATCGGGTTAAGTCCGGACCATTGGATCAGGGGGAATGAATGGTTGGATCTCGATCAAAGGGGTGATGGAAAAGGGTTATGGGTGGAGTGCAATGCAATATCAGCCATTGGTTCTTATGGATTCAATGGCCGAGATAAAATCAATAGTTTGGGCCATTAGAGGACCCACGCTTTGGAAATAAGGATTATGTTTTTTTTTGAGATGCGACGAATAGGTGTGGTCCCATGAAAAGGTAAGGAGACCGGGGGCTAAAAATGAAAGGACTTATCGCATCGAGGATTTTAAAAGTAAAAGGTGACAAAGAAACAGGGAATCTCGATTGCGATTTCAATATGGGGCTAGCTCCTGGTTATGGCTCCGGGTCACATGCGAGGAAAGGGGCTAGGGCTAAGGCCAAAGGGGCTTCAGGTCTTAATGCAAAAATGAATATTTTTAGGGATTTTGAATGGTTTTTTGAGGAATTTGGAGGTTCTGATATATGGGAGGAGGGATTTTTTAAAACCAAAAAGGGGAAATATGAGGTTTTAAGATGGCTAGGATGATTTAGGGATTAAACGAAGGGTGTTTTTGAGGTATTTTTTGAAGGAAAAAAGGATGAAAATGGGGATTTTGTGGGAGTGAAATGAAGAGAATGGAGGCCTTTTGAAAATGGTTTCTTTCACAAACAGTGTGGTTCATTAATGGAAACAACAGTGAAGATTATCTAAAGGATAGAAGACACATGAAGGCTTCAAGAATGATATATTTTCAGGGGAATTTATCACTTGAAGGCTTGATGACAAACTTAGCCACCTGTTTGCTTTGAAAAATTATTATAGGTGGGTAACACTTCCGTTAAGGATTTAGTGAAGGTAATATCTTTGGAATGTACCAAAATAGATCTCGAGGAGTGAATAATCTTAATCCAAAAGTATTTCATAGTAATAGGCTCTTAGCCATATCTCAATGTTGTCAAACTAAAATCTAGTCTCTTAGAAAAAGCAAGATAAGATCTAGAATGACATCTCTCCAACGGATTCTCTCGAGGATCATCTGCCTCTTTTAAAAGTTTTAGAGACCTTAAATTAACTACATATTCTCTCACACACCAAAATACTTCCAATAAATCCTCTTCAAACTAAACTTTTTTTATGGATATCTATTCACCTATCACTCATTTAGGTTATCCACATAGTACTCTTGCCTATGCCTCTTTTGTATGAGATGAAAACCATTCGAACTAGCTTGACCTTATTTGTACATGGCTTGGCTTAAGCCATTAACACACGTACTCCCTTGTGACTCCTCCTCCTTTTCCCTATGTAGCTCTATGGGCACATATACACACGAGAGACCACACTCTACTCATGCTCCAATGATTTCAGCAAGCATTCAAACATCTATTATAGATTTGTAGAATGACCAACACACTATAGAACTTATTTTTTAAAGTCAACATCAACTACATGGGAAAACACAAGCATTCAAATAGCTAAAAAATCCTCCCTATTAAGGGAGTCATATATATATATATATATAGATAGATAGATATATGAATGACTCCCATAAAAGGGCTACTTGTTTAGCTATTTGAATTTCTAGTGTATTTATTTTTTATTATATATATATATGACTTCGTAAAAGGGATAATATTTTAGTTATTTGAAGTAGTGGTGTGTATATATATATACTTTTAAATCATCACATCATTAAATTATTTTTATGGTGTATATTGGAAAAAAAATTAACAGTTTGAGAGAATATAAAAAAGCGATCCTTCTACAGCCCATATTGGTGTGCATTATGTAACAATGTAGAGGAAACAATGGATAATTTATTGATTACATGTTTTGTTGCATCACAGGTTTCGAATTTGATATATCATGAGTTATCAATTAAGAATCATATTGTAGGGGGGAAATATCAGTGATGCCTGTATTACATGGTAGAATACGACCCAACCAGTTAATCTTTGTAATACATAGCTTCTCTTATGTTGTGGCATATGCATTGGAAGAATATTCCACATGCCAAGAATGCTTATAAATCAAGAAAATAAAATTATAAGTCAAGAAAAGAAAATTATAATTATTTATTATTATTATTTTATGTAGGCTCCAAGAATCCTAAGTCCACCACACCATCGGAGGTGACCCTTGGTCAAAAGGGGCATACATTTGATCACTATAAATTTAAAAATACATTGAATTTGAATGTTCAATTGAACAACATTTCATTTGAAAAAATCATAGGTGGGAACGGATAGGAAGGCCGAGTTAACAAAAAATTGACGAGAATCTATTTTTGAAGACTTTTGACCAGTGTTGACCTCAACTGAATGTGAAAATAATGTTTCGACAACAAACCCTTGTTGTAGGTCTGAATTTTGATAATTGATGGAATTTAGCACTACTGTTGACTAGCTTTGACCTTTTTTTTATTTGAAGCGTTTGAAAAGATGATACATTTTGGAGTTCTTGGAGTTCTTGACCAAGTTTGATTGGTATTTGGGCTTGAGAATTACCACAAATTTCTGAACAATAATTATTGTAAACTTTTGTCGAATATTGAGTTCTCCTTAGAAGAAATTTTTCTTGGGTTTTTCCCAAGGTTGGATTTTCAAATGGTAAATTTGTGTCTCTTATGCTTGTGTTTGGATTTATCTTTATGATATTTATTCTTGGACACCTAGTCATCTATGGGTAGGTGTAGAAGGAAAAAATACATAATAAGTCCAAGAGACCTTGGAAGATGAATTCAAGGGTCCCAATAATGTACTATAAATGCATCATTAATGAATAATAAATGTATCCAACGTCTATTATTTCCTATTTGTGTGTGTTCACCATAGCTAAGTTTAACATGATATCAGAGCGAGCGAATTCCTACCCTTCTCATATCTTAGCCACAAATTTTGTGGGCATTCTCTATGTGCCTTGAACTCCCTCTCCCTGCAAATATTCTCTTTCCAATAGGATTTTAGACTCTTCCAACATTAATCCAATCTTCTCTTGTAGTAATCAAGTTTCTAGCAAAAGCCTGGTTTTCTACAACACTAATTTGCAGTATTTGTTGCAAGACTTGTTCAATGGGAAGTAGTTGTGCAAGAGCATCAATCCCAACAAGGTCATAGCTGATAATGTCATTTTGCAAGCTTTAATACTTACTGGAGAAGGAAAAAAAAAGGTTTAGGACCTATAGTTTCTCTCTTGACGCAACTCGCTACTCACTTCCCCGCATCCCAACTCCTCTCCTCCTGCTCCCTGCACCCCTCATCACTCCCCCTCCCCCTCACATCTCCCCCATCACCACTCCTCCCTCTCCCCCTCTGCTACCTACCCCCACTCAGCCCACGGTCTCTTCCCTCTCCCTACTCATCACTCCCCTCCTCCCACTCCCTTAACCCCTTACTACTTCCCCTCCTATCTCCTAACCCTCCGCCCTTCTACAAAGCCCACTCCCTCCTTTGACCTTCCACACAACACCCATCGGCACCGCCGCTCCCTCCTTTTCCCTTCCACATAGCACCCAAACTCTCCACACTCACACTAGCTCACACAACTCCGCGCCCCTACATCATGCCCATTCAGAATTTTGTCTGAGGAAGAGATTCCGATCGAGGGCTCTCTGTCATTTTCCTTCTCCTCAGCTCTATTGCAATCTTAATTTATAGTTATTGTATTTATTAATCCTAGCTTGGAATATGGAATATGGCTTCTTTGTGGTTAAAATAGTGGATACGTTCTATATCTATAATTAAATGACAATACATTACTTTGAGCACTTTATAACAAAAAAAGAGAGATTAGTAAAGATTTACTGATAGTGCTTGGTTTGGCTGGTGTTAACCTGGGACATTTCCCTTTTTCATGTATTAAGGTGTTTCTTGCATGAGTGGCGCAACATATGAGCTTTGGAGCAAGGTCATTGGATTTGGTGAGCAACACATGTTATTGAAATGTTCAAAGACAAAAAGTCAACTATATCACTTCCCTTATGTATTAAGCTTGTTGTGGGAAACTCTTGTTAATAGAGAAGTATTATTTGATAGACAAAATGATGAGAATTACTGAGTTATTAGAGTTCATTAAAAATATAATACATTCCACTAATTATGATACAGTGAAAATAAGTGAGAATTGTATATCTGATATTAGAACTTGTTCACATGATGCACTTGAAAAAATTGATTTTTTAAAGTTGGAGTCTCAACTTCAGCAAGATGAGCTTCAGCAAAAGATTCATCATTCTGAACTTGTCTTTGATGAGACCATTGAGCCCATTTGAAGAGCAGATGTGTGTGGAAATGCAGAAGCTCAAGCTCCATCTCCCAAGCCCATCATCAAACCACATGAAGAGCTTGTCCATAACAAGCATAGAATTGGTCTTGGATATGACAAGGAGGTGTCCTTTCATATTCTAGACTACTCCAAGCCCATAAAATTTTAGAGCACTAGATATATTACTCCAAGACCATAAAATTTCATAGAGTTGGATATCTTCAAGATAGCTAAACTTCAGATGTTCTAGATTTTTCTCCTCTTCCACAGCAGCAACAACAGATTGTAAAATGACAACACTATGACTAGTTTGGCCATATGAAAGATCATTGTTTCAAACTTCACCCAAGAAATAAATGTGGTCGAAACACCCATTATTCACACAGATGCTTCAGAAACAAGCCTCCTAGAATAATATAGATTCACCTTGGATGGATCACTTCTTGGAAATGGGCATCAACAACCAAGAAGATTTTTCAGTCATATGACATAATTTATTCTAGAATATTAAAAGGTCTTGCAATTGAGTTTTCACAATAATATCACCTTGTACTTGAGAGTGGGAAAATGATGGTCATCTACAAGCTTCAAATTCCCATCAAGTGAACCTGAGCCACAACGTGTCATTCCAGATTCATTGTTGTAGCCAAAGACACAGTAGTTCAAGCGAGCCTGAGCCACAACCTGTCATTCCAGATTCTGACCTGTAGCCAGAGACACAATAGTTCAACTGAGCCTGAGCCACAACCTGTTATTCCAGATTCTAAGTTGTAGCCAAAGACACAACCATTCAAGCAAGCCTGCACCACAATCTGTCATTCAAGATTCAGAGTTTTAGCCAGAGACACATATGCACCTGAGAATGTCTTTGGTTGGTGGTCAGCCTTCAACCATCTATGTGAGGTCGATATTATTCCTCTACAAATAATTTTGGACACTTCCTCTAGCAGAAGACTTCAGCTTCTTGTCAGCTTAGGTAGAGTTCCAGGAAATGCATCAAGAATTATAGAGTTATTGGTCATCCTTAAAATATCACAAGTTGTAGACCTCCCTTCTTCCAGGTTGAAGGTCTCCCTCTTCAAAATATAACCAGCACTTCCTCTAGCAGAATACTTCAACTTCTTTCCATATTTGGAAGATTTTTGAGAACTGTACTAAGCATTCCAGTGTTGGTGGTCATCCTTAAACCACCTCTTTTTGCCAACATTTCAAAGATCTCATTCAGCCTAAGTGCTTCCATGCATAGTTTCTAGATTTGTATTACAACTCTCTTCTTGTACTCACACATACCTAATCCTCTATGGGTAGGTGTATAAGGTGGAAGGGAATAAGAATTCCAAGAGACCTTGGAAGATGAATCCAAGGGTCACAATGATGTACTATAAATGCATCATTAATGAATAATAAATGCATCCAATGTATATTATTTCCTATTTGTGTCTATTCACCATAACTGATTTTAACATTATTGTTATCATTTTTCCACCCTTGAGATTTTCTATGTATAATTTCTTAATGATTCATGAAACATAATAGATTTGTGTGGAAATAGATATCTCAAAAATCCTCTTTAATGAAAGTAAGTTAAATGTCGATAGTTGGTCTCACCTACCAGCCCTATATTATGAATAAGTTCCTTCAAGTGCAATCCATGGCATGAGTATTGCCATTTTGTAGAATTTTTTTCAAAATCTTGAGTTTCTCAAAACCCATCGCCCCCTCCGAAAGATGGGAAAGAATAAAATAATCAATAATTCACCCTAGTGAAAAGGAAGCATAAGAATAACGGAAATAAGAAGTATTGAAGGTTGAATGTCCTCATCAACCCTTTTTTGTCAATAAATTTGATGTGGAAGAAGATGAATACCTTGATGTCCAAGTAGATAATTTAGTGCCAGATCATGTCTCCTCAAAGAATCCTCAGGTTCCCATTGATTGAAAATTTGAATAAGGCCCAAGTCAAGGATCTCTAAATAAAAAATCAGTGGTGGGAATTTTTTCTTCAAAGGTTATTTCTACACTAAAATATGAAGAAGCTAGTATGGGGACCAAGAATATAAATAAAAAATCAGTGGTGGGAATTTTTTCTTCAAAGGTTATTTCTACACTAAAATATGAAGAAGCCAGTATGGGGACCAAGAATAAATTTAGGCCCTCCTCCTCTACCCCTTCATATTAAGAAGTGATTTAAAATAATAACTCTTCCCCTCTCGTAACAAGAAGAACAAAATGTCACAACAAAGATAACTTCATTCCTAAGACCTGTATTACACTTTGTAGAAGAGTTTCTTCGAGCAATTTAGAGAAATGTCATGCTTCTACATTTTCTTGTGAAAATAGTTTTTCGAAATTTACCCCTCCTCAATAAAAATCCAAATATTTATTTTTAGAAATATACCCTCCCTGCTCTTATTGAGATGAGGCTGGGATTTTATATATTTTAAAAAAATGTCATTAGATGAAACTAGTAAAAAAAATTTCACAAAAACAAAAACATATATACCCTCAAATTATTAATAAAATCAAAATTATAAAAAAATATTATAAAATCGTGTGATTACTTTCATAAAAATAAAAAAAAATATAACCTACCTTTACATAAAAATAAGAAATATATCACACCTTCACCACAACACTACAAGGAAAATACCCTCTAGAGGATGTTTTTGAGGAATCCCTTATAAAAATACCCCAGACATCCATTTTTAGTGGAGATTACTAGAGGAGGTCAGCGGGTGGAGGTTTTTGCGGATATTTTTCTTCTGGTGTACTTATCATCCTAAATTGCACCGATTATTTCAACTAGAGAAAGCACTGATGCGTACAAAACATTGGCACACCAGGACACTATGCTCCATACAAACCCACCCAGTGTGTCTTATTACTATAGTGCACTGGTTCTTTAAAAAGATTCTACATAGGCACATTGAAAAACCTTGCGTGAAAAATGTAATAGTCTGGTGTGGTCTTAAGAAATCGCACCGGTGTGCCTATAAAACTCGTGCACTGGAACAAGGTTAAATAAAAAAAATTAATGCCAAAAATATGCATTTTTCACTTTTTAGTGCTCCAGACCTCTCAATCACTGGTGCAAATTTACCTTGTGTGAGGCGTCCTGCCATCGGTGCCCCCATTACACGCACTGTTGCTGTCCATTTCCCACCACAACAATTTTGAATTTTGTAAAATGGTGGGCAAATATAGTTTTGAAAATTCTACAACGATTATGTCTCCTTGACTGCTAAATGTACATGTATTATCCTTGTTTTTCCATAGTTAAACCTTTTTGTGGATTAGTTTTGTAAATTAGCTTACAATTCAGTTTCTTAAAAAAAAAAAATCCCACGCAATGCGCTCGATCCGTTCGGCTCGCACTGGTTCACGTGCTGCCTATAAATTTATAGGCCACACCACCACCAGTACTAATGGTATCTGCACTGGTTCCGAGGTGGTACCAAAAGGTGCACCGTGATTTTTTAAAATTTAAAAAAAGTGTGGTGCAGTCAGTTACCTGGTCGCACCGTTGACCCTGTCAAATAGAGGGAATGTGGTGCATTAACAGAAATATTTTCCTTGGGGCGGGTAATTTTGTTAGCTCACCAAATTTTGGGAATTCAACATGGTCAACTATGCGGCCTGGTAAAAGACCACATCATTGACTATATAGTGATGTGAGGAGGGCAGTGCACTGAAAATTTTTAGGTGCACCATTTCTGGTGCGTTGCAAATTTACTGGTGCACCACCTCCGGTGCGTGGCAAAAAAAATATACACCATTACTAGTGCATGCCTATTTTTTGTGGCGCACCGATGGTTTTTCATTTATTTATTTATATATTTATATTCCTAAATACATGTCTCATTTAATAAAAAAAATTATTTAATATGTCAATCATTCAATGAAGTGAAAGGAGAGAAGAGAGGGAACAATAAAAAAAACAACAGGCAGACCAGTATAACATGGGTCGCCTATGGGAGGCATGACAGAGGGAGAGAGATGTGTACCCTCACCTTATTACAGTAGCTATCCAGGGGATCCTAAGGCAGGTAGGCCTCCTCAAGTTCAGTGAGGATGCTACATCCCTAAAGGGTGATGGTGTGTTTTTGCAACATCTTATCCGTAGGTGGAATTCCCACCTACAGACTTTCCGAGTTGGTCCTAACCAGTAGTATGCACCCACTAAGGAGGACATCTATTTAATTACTACACTATCGAGGAGAGGGGTATATTTTCCCTCATCCCTAGAGGTTCTAGTTAGCTATATAGCAGGGAGTTAATTGATATACTCCCAGAGATACATTAGCACAGATATACCATCTCCTTCAGATTTTCAGGCCTGTGGAGGTCAGCTACGTATTGCTTCATTTGGTAGTGAAGAGGTGAGTTTCCTCTCACTTCGGATTTTGAATATTTCACACAGCACTAGCAACATGAAAGGAATTATTTTCATGCTTCTATATTATGTTGATTCTTTAGTACAAGAGACACAACTTGTCACGTAGTCTGCGTTTTTTTTGCAACAATTATGTTCAGCTTTAGATAGATGTCATGCTCATGCACATGGGAGGGTCAACTTCCCTTTCTCTTCAAAGCTATATTTTTTATTTTTTGAGAGGTTTCCAAAGATGAGGGGTACTTTTGTTTGGTAGACTTGTAGTCTGATGCTGCATGTACAAATGCACATGTGGGGATAGATGATGCCCAAGAGGGGCGAGACTGATTTTTCCAGGAGGATATCACATGATGCACTGGAGTTGTTAGCCAGTGTTGATGCACATTCCTTCGTTATGATCCCATGTACTTATGCTGGTTTGGATTGGCACAAGTGTTCCAACACCCTCTTCAAAGGTGATGAGCTGCCTGATGATAGAGGTAATATTATTGCCTTATTTAAATTTATTATAAAAGGATCTTTAACTTGTTTTTATTAAACTATTTAATGAATTTTTCTAATTATTTTTGTATACCCATATATATTTTATAGATATTGGGTCTTTTTATGGTGATGAGATGCCAGTGCCACCAAATAATCCATGTTTGGATCTTGATAACGGTCAGGATATTGAAGATGTCGAGGATCATGAGGCTGGTGCAGATAGACCTGCTCCTGCTGGTGCACCGGTACCACATTTTTCTAGGTGTAGGCTTGACAGTAGATTGAGGATGGAGTTGGGCGACCAACTTTGTGCATTGTATTTTGAGGAGGGAGTCAAGCCCGCCACTCTGAGAGATATATAGGCCAATGGTAGGTTGGTACATATGTGGAGAGGTATGCCGCGTGACATGTACAACCTGATGCGGCATGCCATAGGAGCTACGAGCTTATTTACGTGGTTTAGGGTGACCCTTCGATGTTATACGCGTGGTCGAGAAGAAACACATTGACAGTCCGCGAGCAGCGATGCATCATCTGATGATCACGATCAAGGGAGCGATCATCATTCTCCTCGTGCCGCGCCGAATGAGAAGCCTGTAGCATCGACGAGAAGTCATGATGCAAAGCAGGCTGGACCATCGGCCACGTCGAGTGAGAAACCTATAGCATCCAGAAGTATTCATGATCATGAGCAGGTTGGACCATCGACCATATAGAGTCATCACATTGAGCAACCGACAGTTGATCCTGATCAGCATGAGGCACCGGTACCAAATCAGCAGACACGTGATGATCAACATGTATCTGAGCTTGTTGAGGATGCACCATTGACTCAGCAAGACTTGATTAGTACTGCTATTAATGATGTACCACCAGATGATATTTGAAATTTATATTCCAGTTGTATTTTTTTTGACATTAAACAGTTATATATATATATATATATATATATATATATATATATATATATATATATATATGGTCCATGTATTTTATGTTCATATTGTAGTTGTACTTAATTTACATGTCGGTGATCATCATGATGTGTATATTGTTAGGTCATGTTAGATATGTTCATTTAATGTGCAGCTTGCAGATAGATGTGTATGTGATAGTAGTTATTTGGCATGAGATGTATATTTGATGTTTGTGTTGTGGTGATGTTATACAATGCTAATTTTGTTTTGTTAGATGATCATGATCACGATGATGTTAACAAATTTGAATGTGTTTTTTAGTCGACTATGATGTTTGTATGATGGTTATCATGACCGTGATTTTTATTAGTTAATTTAATATTAAATGATCATGATATTTATTAAATATTATGTCATGATTGTAATTAAAATTGAAATTTTAATTGTATGTAAAATTGTAAAATTGTATTTGCATTTATAATTGTAATTGTATGTAAAATATTTGTAAAATTTTAATTGTAATTGTAATATTTAATTTATTGTGGAATGATTGTAATTGTAATTTTAAATGTAATTGTATGTAAAATATTGGTAAAATTTTAATTGTAATCGCAATATTTAATTTATTGTGAAATGATTGTAATTGTAATTTTAATTGTAATTGTATATATGTAAAATTGTGATTCTAATTCTAATTGTATGTAAAATTATAAATTTGTAAATGTATGTAAAATTCTAAAATTGTAATTGTAATTTTATATATGTAAATTTGTAAAATTGTGATTGTAATTGTAAATTTTATGTAAAATTCTAAAATTGTAATTGTAATTGTAATTGTATGTAAAATATTTGTAAACTTTTAATTTTATTACTGTGAAATGATTTTAATTGTAATTGTATGTAAAATTCTGAAATTGTAATTGTATGTGAAATTGTAAAATTGTAATTGTATTAATGTGAAAATTTTGATTACATTAATGTGAAATGATTTTATTAAAATTTGTAAAATTGTAAAATTTTAAATAATTGTAAAATAATACATCTAGAATAATATGAATTTTTGTAACATAATAAAGTTTAGAAAACAATGCAAATAAATTCATGTAATTTAGAATTATCATTATTTTATTATGATCTTACATAAAAAAAGAACTTTACACAATATGCCATTGTTTTTTAGATCAACATAATTGCAAATTATCAAGTGAAAGATTTATTTTAACATTAACACAATGCAAATTACCAATTAATTCAAAATACATATTATAATGTTTCAAAAAAAGAGAGTCAACTTATAAGTTTTAAGGTATTTAAGTCATATTCTTTATAAAAACCCATCTTAAGACGCATAAATATTGATGAAATAACACATGTACCATATCACTTTCGGTTCTCATGATCACCCTCATTATCTTCGAGCTCGCATGGCATGATAACACCATTGTTCTCAAAAATATTTTTTTATCTAGGGTCATGTCTCAATATGGACCACCAATCCCTATCCAACACATCTGGATAAAAAAACATCTCGTTGTAGTGTTTGGGGAAAACATCAGGGTCCTTATCTTCATCCCACATCTTTATAGAGTTTATAAATATCATCCTACTATCATGATCTTCCTTTACATTATTATGATAAAAGGTGTCCCATCACATGCAGCTAAAAATAGTGCATTGGAAAGAAGAGAAATCCACTTCAATGATCTCTTGTATCTTTCAGACGTAACCTAACGTACGTCATACTAGGTTTTGATAATGGTGACTACATCAACTAGATTGATCAAATTCAACTTCCACTCCATAATCCTGTGTGATGTGTCCATCATTGTCATTTTCTGTGCAAAAATGGTGTCCATATGCCCACATAGATGGGAACACATGCACCTATAAAAAAGTTAAAAAATCATAGTGTCATGTGTCTTATAATAACCTAACAGTTAAAATATGAAATATAGATGTAATTACATTTGAAAGGTGGATTATTAAATTTCAAATGTACATATAAATTGAATATAGTATTATGGAGTTTCTACACCCAATCCCTACATTTAGCACATCCTCTTCAGCACATGGGTAACAACCGGTTGCACCATATTTCTATTTGAATTGGTCAACAAACTAACTTTTGGGGCATATTTTTGGCATATTTTCTTTTAAATGATTAGGATAAGGCACACTTCTACCATTCAACCGTCTAAATTATTTCCTCTCACTATCCTATTTCATCCTCTTTTGTTCATACAATGCGACCCACGGTTGTGTCGCTTCAGAATTGTAAATAACGAATTTATTGACTACTTAAATTTATGCATTCACTGATGAAATCAAACAGACATTATATAGTACATAGAGATCAAAATATACATTATATCTAATTTCAACATGAATATTTACGTTTTGTGAATTTGAAAAATTATAAGTCACTTACTCTTTATCAAGGACTTTTTTCCATTCATTTGGAGCAACTCCCCTTCTCTTTTCTCTTCATCCCTTTCATCATCCCAAATAAGTGCACCTGGTCTGTTGTTAATCTTCTTGATGTACTCACTGTCATAATAGAAAGACTTGTACGATATGTACCCCTCTTCCATAGACCCCTTGGGGTTTTCCCTTTGTCGAACAAAAAATTTCAATTTATTCATGTACCTCTCTAAGAATAACATCCAATGACAAGAAACGAACCCAACTAATTCAACCTCATCAACTAGGTGGACTAGAAGATGAACCTGCAAGTCCATGAAACTCGTCGGAAATTCCTTCTCAAACATATAAACAATCTCAACTATCTCTTGACGCCACCATGGAATGATAGCCACATGAATCTCCTTTGAGGTGATCCAATGTATGAATGTAGATAATTTAGATATGGCATGTCATAGGTCTTGAGGGAATTCATGTTTTCACACACCCAACGAAAAAAGGATAATGACGCTGCAAAGTTATAAACACGTGAAATAATATACAAAATTAGTTATGTTTTATGATCTCTGCATGGGATAAAATTTATTAGTATAAAAAATAATAAAATCATTCTTTTGACATTATACGTAGTCTTAGAAGATTCAAATGGTTATGCAATTTCAACCCCAAAAAATGGTCATCCACGGTGAAGCAACACCATAGTGAAGACCCGTATGAAGATGGCGCCCTCACACCCATTATAACTTCCTTTTCTAGATAAATATCATATTTTTTTAAAATCCATGTGACATCACTTTCTTTGAAATACCATGAATTAGAGGGAATACCACATGGCTCTTATCATGTACTTTCTAATTTGCTTGGCCAATGTTTCTTTTCATTTTTTGAAGTAATTAGACCATTCCTAATAGCTAATTTGTCACTTTGTTTCAATCATATGTGCCTCCATAAATAAGACGAAACATTTTTAACTACATGCATGGGATCTAATAAGTGGGTAATCTTTAGATGCTCCCAATATGGGAGGTTATAAAAGATATATTTCTTTTTCATCTCAATGGGAAATTTCTCAACATAGGTGTCGAAGAATTTTGGATCATTGAATATAGGCTCCCCATTTCAATCGAACATTTCTATGAACTCCTTCTCCTTCTCTCTCTCATATGCTCTAAGCCATTCAGCTAGAGTCATTATTGGAGGCCTTTGGGTTCTCTCTCATTTACCATTGAAAGTGGATGCTTCTCTTCTACAGGGGTGTTCTTGTGGGAGGAATACCCTAGAGAAGTCATACACTGGCTTTCGTAGGTCCTTGGACCATATAGCTTTCATAGAAGGTCCACAACATTTACATCCAAAATACCCTTTTGTTACAAGACCTGCGAAATTATTTTATACAATTTATATGCATAGCACGTTAAGGAATATCATGATGATCAGAACAATTACAACGAATTAAATAACTAATATGTGAAATAATATTGTTACGTATATAAACAAATCAATAAACATGTAATTTACCATATAAAACTCCTAAGCCTGGATAATCATGTGTCATGTAAGCACATATGCCATACAATGTAAAACTCCTCTCTGTTGCGATGGGTTTTGATACATCATATACATTTTTCCCATCCCATACTTCCTTCAATTCATCTACTAGTGGTTGTAAGTAGACATCCATATTCTTCAATTATCTTCTACCATGGATTATGAGAGTCAACATAAGATGTTAATTCTTCATGGAAAACCATGGGGGGATATTGTTATTGATCACTACTATAGGCCAAATAGAATAGTTGGTGTTCTACAGGGAATATGGGTTGACACCATCCATGGAAATGCTGAGTCGTAGAATTCGTACTTCATCCTTGAATTTTTAGGGCCATGTATCCTCTATATGCTTCATGGCTATTAAATCAGTTGGGATTCACATAAATCCCAACTCACTTCTATGTGAGGCATGCCATCCCTGCAACATAGCTAATCCTTTGCAACAAAAGAGCCTTTGAATCCTTTGGATTATAGGCATGTGCCTCAATATCTTAAAATGACGACCACGTGATTTACCCTTCTTTCTTTATTTATCATACCTGTCATGCCCACATTTTGAATATATCTCTTTGTCTGCATATTCTCCTCTATATATAATACAATCATTTGGACATGCATGATATGATATGTACTCAACGCCCAACATTTTCAACAATTTCTTTGCCTCTTCGCAGCTATCGGGCAAGACATTATCACTCGGAAGAACCTTATCTTTGAATAACCTGTAGTTGGTGATCATCATGGAAAATATTAAATGTACATTAATGTTGATATAATTATTAATGTTCATAAAATTGAAAATTTGTAATGTTCATTGTGTGATTATATTTCTCAAACTTATATAAGGGAGGAATTTATGGTAACTTACCTCAAAATTTCTGAGAATCATGCATTTGACAAGTGAAACATTTCTTTCAGGTTGTACAGTAGTATCGTTGTCCCCAACTGGGTAGACTTTGACTGGCTTCCATCTCTAAAGAGAGGGGTTGTGGAATCAAATTTAAGGCTTTCGAAAAATGTGTTAGCGATATGAGCATCATCTCCTAGCTGATCATTATTTTGGAATGCATCTAATAACATTGTCTCCATGGCAGTTGTATCCTTTGAGTAATCATCCATACCGACCTCTATTTGATTGCCTCCATTGGCAGCTTGTGAATAACTACCATTTATGGAGTGATTCCTAATTAATGAATCTGGACGTAGCAGGAATTGAATCGGTGGTTGATTCAACCATCCTTGGTATTGTTCCTCTCCGATTTTTTATCTTAATTCAACCTTCTATCAATTTGATGTTGTCATGGGGTGCAACATAATATGGTAGGTAGGTCATTCATGATCACTAGAATCCTAATAATTTCAAAAAATATATTTGAACATGATTAGTACAAAATCTATGATAGCAATTAGTAAGAATTTTGATAATGCATAATTAGTTTGTTTGAATTTGAAATTAAGAATTACATTAATATGTCAAATAATTATTATTAAAATCATTGTCCCAGGATTGTGGCTAGAAGATGCAATATTGTTACAATTGGCAAGGAAAAGCGGTTGTCTAGTTTCATCTACCAAATGTGCCTTGCGGTATGCTGCTCCTTATAAGAGCTTCCGATGTTTTGGAGCTGTTTGATTATTTTGTGGATCTGAACTTGATTCTGAATCTGCATGAACCTGCAAATTTGTAAACATTCTAAATTATTATTAAGATGATAGACATGGATAAAAATCATAAATTCAATTAGATAATGAAAATATAAATAAAATATGAAGTAAATATTACGTCTCGAGATGGATAGGGAGAACTCCGTGATGGACTTTGAGAAATATTATGGAACGAGTTGGATTTTGAAAAATTGTCCATTAGATATAATTATGATATTTTCTCCCTGCATTTGAGCAAAATCAACAAAAAAAATTAGCACACACACCTAAAAGTAATTACAGTGCCTTAAAAATGGACTTATTGTTATCGGTGATTATGTACAAATAACTGCACCGGTGTTGTTTTAGTTACTACGCATCGGTGTCATGTTATTAATGGATACATCGGTGCAGTGTTATTAATTGATGCTCCAGTGAAGAAAATCCACAATAAAAATATTGTAACTTTCCTTTTCTAAAGTGAAAAAAATGTTGTAAATTGAAAAATGGGCGGCAAAATATTTTCAAAAATCTAATTTCATAAAACAATTCTTTAAATAGTAAACACCTTTCATTATTTCATTATTATTGAAAAAAATTTAGGGAGAGATTTTCACAAAACATACTTGGAGAAAGAGAGCACGAGAGAACTGTGGAGCAGCGAGATACTTTCGAACAGAACTATTCTGAAAATTGAAATTCCAAACATCTGGTGATTCAAAGCCTATAGCATAGAATTTCAAACGATATCTTGATTGTATATATATATATATATATATATATATATATATATATATATATAAACAAAAATATAAATAAAATAAATAAAAAGTAAATAAATTTTAAAATTTTAAAAAAAAATTTAAAATAAAAAATAAAAAATCCATTTTTACTCTAAACCCTTCATTATTTTTGTTTCTACCCTTTCTTCTTCCTGTTTATGTGATTTCAGAATTAGGGCTTTTCATTTTAGATTTATAGGGTTTGTATTGCTATATATATAGGGCTATGACATTCAACCCACATGACAACTTGCATAGTCAGATCCCAATCCATGTCGGCCCTTGCATGAATTTTTAAAAAATATAACTTTTTTAATTGGTGCACCCTGTATAACCTAGTGCACCACACACATACTATTTGATACAAAATTTAAAAAAATCTTTTTTTTTAATCTGTGCGCCATATGTAAAATAGGGCACTAGTGCGCTATTCCATTATAGTGCACCTCTTACATACTATTTGGCGAAAACAATTTTTTGTTTTGTATTAATTGGTGTGCTATGTAAAATATAACACACTAGGTCTCCTAGTTCATAGAAAGCACTGTACAGTGGTCCCTTTTTTCCATGGGGTGTTTATAAGAATAGGTTGCACCACCCGTCCATGATACCATATGCTACAAAAACTAACACTAGACATTTTTTATTATTTTGTTTGTGTTAGTTGGTTCGGTGGTTAAGATGTAACACAATAGTGTTCCTTGTTGACATAAAGCACCGTATGATGTTTTATACTATTTGGGTGGTGCGTTTATAATACCACCACGCACCTATGTCAGTGCATACACATTTCATATTGATAAAGAAATGGCTGGCAAGATATCAACTAACAAAAATACTGATAACACATCAAGGAAAGAAAACAAGGCAAGTTATTTGTAAATTCTTTAAAAAAAATATTATTTTTGAGCTATATGTAAGTTTAAATAATATGTATTGTTTACTGTGTATCATTCAGGGCAACAAAATGACGAAGCTCGATAATATTATTTATGATCTAAGACCAGAAGAGCGTAAAATCTTGATGGAAAACTTTCAAAACGATGAATCAGGTGAATGAAAAAATACTATCTATCTAATATGAGTTTCTTTTTTAAATTTTCATTAATAATATACTTAAAACTATTAGATGACATGTTTCAAATAATCTGTTAATTGACATCTATTTAATGTTCTACAGGGACCAACAACTCAGAAAAGGAATGTTGTTCTAAGAAAAGAAAAAAAATATAACATGAAAATCAAAATGAATTGTTCCTTAGCTCATTTGGAGTGGTGCTAGAGGTTAACAAAAGGGGGGAAAACTTTTACAAAATTTTGAGGGATTCAGTGGAACAAATGTATAGACGTTCTTTCCATTTATAATAAAAAAATCAATCCAATGATTCTAGGAACCAAATTTTATTTAAACCACAAGAAGAGTTTCAAGATAATTAGTCAATGAGACATGTCAGACTTTTAATGGAAAAAATATACAACAACAAAAATGAAGGAATGCAAAATTAATATTCTCCTAAATGTTTTTCTAGAATGATTTATAAATATCATTTATAACTGTCACTTTTGTTATATTTAATTTTCATATATCAATATAAAAATTAAATAGTTTATTTTCATGTTACATTTTCAAGAAGATTATTAAAATATCAAAATACGAACAATCTATATCAGATATATTCCAGTAGGAATGTCCAAAAGGGTGTACAAGGAGATGGTCAAAGAAATGGAAAAAATTGCATCACAGGAGGAGCCATCTCAAAAACAATGTGCTTCAAATGTAATATGTAATCATTGAATTTTTAGATCATTAGGTACAATAAATAAAAAAATTAGCATTAAATATTAATTTTCAAATATTTTATTGTAGAAAATAAAAGAAAATGGAACCCATTCAGCACATAAAATAGGATGACAAGGAAGAAAAGGGTTGATATCTAAGTTTGTGAGTAATTGTTACTTCCTTATAAAAACTTAATTAGATTTCATTTTTGTATATTTTAATTTGTTTTAAAAATATCATCATTGAATGTCTCCAAACAGGTGCTAACATACAAAGAAGAACCATTAGACGAATTGATTGACACTGGGTTAAATATGGGTTGTGAGTATATGTTGGCATATCAGAAATTAATTGTGGAATTTGTAAGCATATATCAATCTTGCTACGTAGCTCTGTCTATAATTAATAGAAAAAAAAACATATTTTATATTAAATATATGATTTTTTATGGGGTATTAAACTCACAGGAAACAAAGTATGGAACTGTGTCAACAGATTAAACCTTGAAAGATGGCATACTACATGGTTTGGAAAGAATGTGTATAGTTCATGAGTCAATTGTTTCTATGGTACGTCATTTATTTTCAATTTACGCTGATGTATATTATTTAATATTTCAATTTTAATTATTCTCACAAATGTATATACACTCGTTACAGTTTGTTTTTATGTTTGTAATTGGAAGGTGAAGAAGAAAAAAATCAACACTGTAAAAAAATTTCCTAAAAATAACCCAAGTCATGGAAGTAGCTCTAGCAATGACAACAGTTCAAGTGAAGAATGATGATCATTATGTTTGGATATCAAAGCAAGGCATTGTAATTTTGAAATATTTGTTTGTGAAATTAGACATTTTGTTTAATGTAATGGACATAGTGTCCAAATTAAAAGACAAAGGGATACTAATAACTGTCCCATTTTATATGAAAAATAGTGTCTTATTCACACACACACACACACACACACACACACACACATATATATATATATAATAAAATATGTTTTAATTTATTCTATTGCGTTCTCCATTGTCACTGTGAAATGTAACACCACTGATTAAATTTATGGACAATTAAATACTATAATGAAGAGATTTGAAATATGATGATATGATATAACAAATTAATCCAAACATCACATTCAAATGCACTAATAACAATTTAATTTATATGAATACTGTTATAAGATATGTGTCACCTTTTGATGAATAATGAATTTAAAAAAATCACAATAATTATGATATGATATAAAAAATTAATTGAAACATCACATTCAAATGCATTAATAAAAATTTAACTAATATGAATGTTATTATAAGATGTGTCAACTTTTGATGACTAATGAACTTAAAAAAATCACAATAATTTCACTGTCATAGGTTGATGTTTCTAATTAATACAAAAATGAACACCGGTGCATGTCAGTTACTGTACACTGGTCTGTTTGTATGATACAATGCACTAGTGCGTTTCTACAACCTATGGGCACTACACAAATACCAATACCAATTATAAATATCGATGCGTTTGTGCGATACTGCGCACCAGTGGATTTATGTGAGACTACGCACCGGTGCATTTATATGACCTATGGGCACTGAACAAATATACGAATTAGAAAAATTGGTGCATTTTCCTGATATTGTGCATCGATGTGCTTCAATAAGACTACGTACCAGTGTGTTGATATGACATATGGGCACCACAAAAATCCCAATACGAATTATAATGGCTCGGTGTGTTGTATCACCTATAGTGCGCCCGGTGCGGTTGTATACCTTTATGGCCACGTTCATGCAACTTCGAACACCCTGCGCTGACTGTCTATATGACACGCACTGGTGCGTTCACACCTTAGTAGCGCACCGATGAAAAAAACATCTGTAATAACCTCCGTCCACCCAGGTTTTTTAGTTGTGTTGAAATTCCGTTAAAAGCTCCACCAAAACCTCCGTTACCAATAACATATGTTGTAGCAAATGATTTTTTGATAATTTTGGATAATTTTATAACACTAAAAACCTCCTTTATAATCTCTGTTAGAGGGTCTTTTCCTTGTAGTGAATGGTTGGTCCATAAATCTGTGAGAATGAATGCACTTCTACTTAGGCTGACGTACCTTAAATGCAATAAAAAAGGATCGACATCACCCAACAACCCATGCACTCATAAGAACAATAGGGGAATATATATATGAACTTGTATGGCCTGTATAATTAAATGTATATCCGAGTGTGAATAATTCCTTATATTTTGTAATTATTGTGAGTAATTAGTACTAGTAGGTCTAAGAGATATATAGTTTTGACTACATATTATCTATGGGGATTAAGCCTTCCCACCCAACATGTAATTGTTGGATCCCTTTCTAAAATTATAGTTAACACAATTATAGAAAGTGGAGAAATAAACCACTGGTATAAGGGCTTTATAATAAGTGGCTCGCTTTGAGAGGAAAAAGGCTAAATATGGAGTGGCGATATTGGTACAGTGGTTTTGCAATATTTTCACATATGAAATTTCCAATTCATGGAGAAGATCAACAAAGTGAAATAAATATTATAGATGGTGAAATAGAAGCACTAGAAACTTGTAAAGTGAAGGGTGGAGGGTAGTTGTTGCAATCTGGGGCATCGATAGTTGGAATTGTTGCAGGAAATCATGAGTATATGGTGGTACCAACTAGGGCACCGACATTTCGAATTGGCACCACCATCAATGATGAACAATTGACGGTGCAAGGTGGGGCAGTTGGATTTGAAATTAGTGAACTCGATGATGAAGAGTGGGCATTGTTAGCTGCTTCATCATAATTTTCATTTGATGCATGAAACGATGGAGTGTGGGCAGAAGAAGCTAGCAAGCCATTTGGAGATGGGGCATAAATTAATGATAGAGGGTGGGCGGTGCTAGTTGGGGCAGTAGGATATGGAATTGATGCAATCAATGATGGAGATAGGGCGATTTGTGGTGTCATTGATGGGGCGCGAGGCTTTGGAATTGATGAAAAATCATCCAGGGACTCTATCACCTGTTGAACATGCTCGATTATTTGGATATTTTCTGCCTAGATTTCGATATGACACATTTATTCTTGACGATATTATTGAAGAAGAGACATATGAGGTAATTGAAGAAGAAACAAGTTCTGAGATAGTAGAGAGAGTTTGTGAATCAATTGAATTACATGAAGTGGTCGATGACGAATGAGTGAAATATTATATAGAATGTTTAAATTTTGAATTTGTGAATCGAGAGAATTACAAAGAATGCTTGAATTTTGTAGAGGACGATTACAATAAAAATGGAAATCACAATCGTTATGTGCATTATTTACCATGATGTCACATGTATCACTCGGACTACATTTTAAAATAATACTTTTAGGTATAGTTTGTTTTATATATAAAATACTTTTATATCAACAACATTAATAATTATTTAGGTACATTTTATTTTATTATGTATGTGTAATTGTTTTTAACATAAATAATTTTGTGTTTTGTTTGGAAAAAAAATTACCTAAAGGTTAATTTATAACTTAAATGTTTTAATGTTCTTTTCTTAGTATTTTTGGATTAATTTTATAAGATTTAAGAAATATTTATATTTGGATTAATTTTATAAGATTTAAGAAATCTATATATTTGAATAGGTAATTTGTATAAATTAAATGTTTAATACCTAATAGATTAGGATTTTTTATTTTAGAAGATAATAAAATATTTGTTCACGTTAAATCTATATTGAAATATTTACACTCATTTATAACCACTATAACATCTACAACATATCTCTACCCAATAAATATCATACTACAATGGAAATACAATTCTAATACACCGATGGTTTATTTAGTCTTCCATAGAAGGTGATCGAGTGCTCTATTAACACTCCTTGATGTGAAGTTAGTGGTTCAATTGATCTTCCCAATCAAGGATATTGGGTCTTCCATAGAAAGTGATTGGGTGCTCTATTAACACTCCTTAATGCGAGGTGATTGGGTGCTCTATTAATACTCCTTAATGTGAAGTCAGTGGTTCGATTTCCCTCCCTAATTAAGGATATTGGGTCTTCAATAGAAGGTGATTGGGTGCTCTATTAACACTCCTTAATGTGAATTCAGTGGTTCAATTTCCCTCCCCAATCAAGGATATATATTCGACATAATGAAGATGTAGCCCTACAAAACTTACCAAAAAAATATAATACACCAAAATACTATATAGCTAATTTTAGTACATGTAAAATAATATTTTTTTTTTTTATGATTTTTATTTTAATATTTTTTCATATTTTTTTATAATCTAAATTGGTTTTAATAAATTTTTCACTTTATTTATAGATACAACTATTTTGATAGTGCTAAATTCTAAAAAGGCAGTCTCGTAATCGTCAAGATGTACAAGTACAAAATGTATATGGAAGCATCTAAATGTTGGCAATATGATGCAGAGTGTTGTCCTTGATGGCAACCCACCGAATGAAGATGAAGACATGCGATCGTTGACATGTGTTGTCCTTGATGGCAATCCACCCGATGAAGTTATTATTGACTTGATGGACTTGGTAAATGATGTAAATCTGATATGAAATGATGTTTGTTAAGGCTGAGTGTTGTCCTTGCATGGCAACCCACTTGATGAAGATGATGGCAACTTACTTGATGAAGTTGTGCTCGATAGAATATGTCTTGATGAAGTAAATCGATGTCTCTACGGTGTATGCAGAAGGCAATGAAGAAAGGATTTCAGCATGTGCTAAATCTTGATGAAAAGAGTATGTCTCTAGGCATACGCGGATTTGCCTAGGGGAAGTTGCGTATGCACGCGGTAATCAACGTTCCAAGTCGCGTATGGGCAAAAGCGCTCATAAAGTGCAAAACCAGGGGGTAACAAACATGGTATTGACCCATTGTATTGGGTAATGATTCGTCTAAATGACCCCCGTCCGAGAATACCATTGGAAGTAATGTGGTTTTGGGCTCATGGTATTGTTTTGGCTCATGGTATTGAAAAAAGGGGCTCATGGTATTGAAAAAAGGGTAAACCTATATAAGGAGAAGAAATTCATTGTGCAAATAATGGGGGTGGAGCAAGATGTCCGGCTTGAATGAATACTTCTCTATGAAGTATATCTGTATGGAAAGGGTAAAGGTTTGATAATAGATCCGAATCTATGATGCACCTATGAAGAAATGATGAAGCGGAATATCTAGATGCGGAATGTATTTCTATCTCGCTAGATTTGTTTATGGAAGGCTTAGATCCGAGATGAGGCGAACATTTATGCGAAGTAAAAGGGTAAATTTGAACTGAATATACGATCCGAAGAAGTATGTTTGCTCTATAATAGTTGAAGATCTATACGCTAGTTCGCCGCATAAGAAGCGCATATATATGCGCTTCGACGAAGAGAAATCGCGTATGCGCAATAAAATTGGCTCTATAACTTATCATTTGAAGTATACGCGGGTTTGTGTGAACAAGCGCGTATATACGCGACATCGAGAGAAAGGAAAACGCGTATGCAAACTAGGGTTTGTTGAAGTCCGTAGTAAGAAATGTCCGATCTGTTTCCGGTGGTTTACTAATATCTTTCGATGAGTTATATGTATCCGTTTCATGGTTGATTGTGCTTAAAAAGTATGGAAAGGGTCTAGTATGAAAATATGATGAAACGTGGCCTGCAAGTGGTGTTCTAAAGGAAGCTTTGGATCCGAAGGTGAAAATTGATGAAACGTGGTCCATATTGGTGCCGAGGGTTGTAGCCTTCGGTCAGGGGGGTTGTAGCTCCCCTTCCAGGTGACGCCGGTAAACGAGATTAGGGGGTCGTAGCTCCCTTCCGGGAGAGAGTCCCCGGGTAAACGATTCGAGGGGGTTGGAGCTCCCCTTCCGGAGAGGTTGGTAAACGAGCACGATGTGGGTGCCTACGTCTGTGGTAGAGTCTGCACTCGGCCCACATATGTTGTAAGATGTTTTCTCTATAATAAAATATTGAAGGTCGAGCAACGCTGGGTGGTGGTTTTCTCCCGACTTGGCTTTCCACCTAAAAATCCCGGTGTTCATGTGTGATGCTTTGTGTGATGGTTTATTCTGTTCTTACTTGCACTTGTTTACTCGTTTATTAAACATCCGATGAATGAATGATGGAATGATATAAGTGAAGAATTAATGACATGGTTAGATCTGCTGTATACGCAAGTTTCATAAAGGGTATCCGCGTATATACGCGACTCAGTATCGGGAAAGTAGCGTATGGGTTTTAGAAGCAAGAAAAAGTAAAAGTTTTGAATATGTAGTAAATCTTGATTCACCCCCCTCTCAGATATTTTTCCCAACAATTGGTATCGGAGCGGGTCCTTGCTGAGAAGCTTGATCGCTTGAAGGAGATCCATCGCAATGGGAAGTCAAGAAGGAGTGATGTCTATAAAGCCACCTCTGTTCAATGGAAGCAATCTGATATTTGGGATGGTATGAACAAAAGCTTATCTGCAAAATCTTGGTGCAAAGGTATGGACAATCATGAAAGAATCTGAACTAGAATCTAGAGAAGAAAAGGATACTTTTGTGGATGCTCTAGAAGAAAATAATCTTCGTGAAGAAAACACTCAACTCAAAGTAAGTGTAGAAGAAAAGAACATAATCATAGAGACTCAAGAAAATCAGCTTGAATCAAAAGAAAAACGCATTGAGGAATTGGAGTGTGAAGTAGTAAGTCTAAGAAAAGATAATGAGAAAGTGAAATCTCTCAATCTTAGATTTGCTAAAGGTTCAAAAACCCTTAGATGAGATTATCAAGGTACAACGGTCCCCCTCTTATAAAAACAGGGTCTTGGATATATCTGAGGGAATCTTCCCGCACTTCAAGCACCAAATTTTTCTAAAAACGACCCATATTTGGTTCTCTACATTCACCACTCGGCAAGGGAACACAGGATCTTTACGGGTAAAGCATGATCATCTCAATTCAAGGAACACTAACAAGGAGATCGTTCAAAGAAGCTACAACCAATAGGTAAATTCTAATAGAAGATTTCATGATCACATAAATTTCTACTTCAATGGACAATGTTTCTCATGTCACAATTTTGGTCATAAAGCTGTTCAATGTGTTGCATATAAAACCATCATGACAAGAGAAGCAAGAAATAAAAGGATGAATATCGAACCAAAGAAGAACACCTACAAAAAAATTTCCGCCTCTTCAAAATGAAGTTGAATGTACTTATTGCAATAACTTTGGTCATGAAGAATCCGAATGCGGGAGCGAGGGTCCGACCAAAAGAACATGTTCCCTCAAGCTCTAAAGTATGGAAAGAGAAATAAATACCGTTAAAAATTGTGGGATAGTGTTATTTGTGAAGGTGAAGAAAATCAATGGTACATTGACAGTAGGGTGCTCAAGACACATGACAGGGTGACAAAAGCAAACTTCTTGCATATGATGCTCTAGAAAAAAGAAAAAGAAAGTTACATTTGGAAATGATACTCCCTGCTATAATTAAAGGAAAAGGGTCGGTATTTCTGAAAGAAAAGGTAAAGGCTAAAAATGTCATGTATGTGGATGGATTAAGACATAACTCTGTTAAGTGTAAGTCAAATGTGTGATCAAGGAACAGAAGTGGTCTTTAGTTCAAAAGAATGTGTGGTTCGTGATCTTGATACGGGTAAAATCATTATTAAAGGAAAAAGAAATCCAAGCAACCCTGTATGTATCTGAACAAACATAGATCAATGTTACTTGAGCAAGTCTTCGAGAAAATTGGCTATGGCATAGAAGGTGGGGCATCCGAGTTTCTCTCAAATCAACAAAGCAAGTAGACTTCAAGCTATTCGTGATCTTCCCAAAATCAATCTTCCCGAAAGTATCATATGCAAATCTTGTCAATTTGGTAAGCGGCACCGTAGTACGATTTAATGCCAAAGAAGGATCATCAAGTAAGCCTCTTGAACTCATTCATACCTGACATCTCGTGGACCTATGAGGGAAAAATTAATTACGTGGGGAAGAATACTATATCTTATTTATTGATGACTACTCTAGAATGTGTTGGATCGGGTTCATTAAACACAAAGATCAAGAATTTGAAAATTTTCAGAGCTTCAAATCATTGGCAGAAAATGAATTAGATCTAAAAAATCAAGTGTCTTAGATCTGATCGAGGAGGAGAATATTCATCAAATGAATTCTTTTGAATTTTGTGAACAACATGGCATAAAAAAGACAGCTTTCTTTGTAGCGAGGCACTCCACAACAAAATGGTGTGGCAGGAAAAGAATGAATAGAACAATTTTTCAAATGGCTAGAGCTATGCTTGCTGATTCCGGTATTCCCGACATGTTCGAGTGAGGCAAGACATACGAAGCCTAACATTCTCAACAAGGCTCATGTTCGGGTAAATAGTGACAAAACTCCATATGAACTACGGTATGGTAATTCTCCCACCGTGAAGCATTTTAAAGTTTTTTGGAAGTAAATGCTTTATCAAAAAAATAATGATGAAAAGCTTGGCAAGTTTGAACCTAGATTAGATGAAGGGATATTTCTTGGTTACTCATCTTCAAGCAAAGCATACACATGTTATAATAAAAGGCTTCAAAATATTGTTGAATGTATTGATGTTGTTATTGAGGAGTCTCCTGCAACTCCTAAAGAAGAAAAACAAACAACAAAGGAAGATGATAGTGACATATGGCCTTCTACATCAAATGAAAATGAAAATGATATAGACAGTGGATCCAATGAAGAACCTAAAAATGATCTATCTGAAAAGGCTCCATCCGAGATATGTTCAAAAGAATCATCCTGAATCTCAAATTTTGGGAGACAAGGAATCGAGTGTACGAACAAGGAGAACTCTTGTGGGATCTTCTAGTCATCCAGCACTTCTATCCACAATTGAACCACACAATGTCAATGAAGCTAGAAAAATATGAATGTTGGAATCATGCCATGGATGAAGAGCTTGATCAAATTGAAAAAAAATGACACTTGGGAATTGGTACCAAGACCACATGATAAAAATTTCATTGGAACTAAATGGATTTTCAAGAACAAGTTAAATGAGAATGGGGATGTTGTAAGAAACAAAGCTAGGACTTGGTTTGCAAAGGGTATACTCAACAAGAAGGTATAGACTTTGAAGAAACATTTGCTCGTAGCTAGACTTGAAGCCATAAGAATGTTTCTTGCTTTTTCAAGTTATCAACAAATCAAAGTTTATCAAATGGATGTCAAATGTCTGCTTTTTCTTAATGGTGATCTAGAAAGAAGAAGTATATATAGAACAACCAGAAGGATTCATTTTGGGAAATGATGCAAATCTTGTTTGTAGACTTAAAAAGGCTCTATATGGTCTCAAACAAGCTCCAAGGGCTTGGTATTATCATCTTGACAAATATCTTCATCAACAAGGATTTTTAAAGGGGTCTGCTGATAGCAACTTATACACAAAAGTTGAAAATGATAAACTATTGATTGTGGTTGTATATGTTGATGATATCATTTTTGGGAGTAACGAAGAATCTATGAGTCAAAAATTTGCTTCTGTCATGCAGCAAGAATTTGAAATGTCCTTACTTGGGAACTAACATTCTTTCTTGGCTTGCAAGTGCATCAAACTGCAGATGGTATATTCCTATCACAAGAAAAATATCTTAAGCAAATTCTGAAGAAGTATGGCATGGAAGAATGCAAACCTGTAAGTACACCAATGATAACCGGATGCAATCTTAGTTCTCATGATGATTCCCCCCCGGTGAATCAACCAGAATACAGATCAATGATAGGAAGTCTACTTTATCTCACTGGGACTAGACCAGACATTATGCATGCTGTTGGGATTGTTGGACGATTCCAAGCTAATCCAAAAGAGTCTCACCTTCAGGCTATTAAAAGAATATTCAAATATCTACAAGGAACTCAAGACTTTGGTCTATGGTATCCAAAGAATGTTGATCTTACTCTTCATGCTTGCACTGATGCAGATTGGGCTGGAAGTGTTGATGATTGGAAAAGCACTAGTGATGGTGCATTCTATATGGGACCCCGGTTAGTATCTTGGTTCAGCAAGAAGAAAAATTCTATTGCCCTATCTACAGCAGAAGCAGAATATGTGGCTGCCGCATCTTGTTGCACTCAACTCCTTTAGATGATGCAAACCTTACAAGATTTTCAAATCAAATGTACACCTCCTATCCCCATTATGTGTGAAAATACAAGTACCATCAGTATTTCAAAGAATCTTGTTATGCATTCAAAGACCAAGCACATTCCCATCAAGTATCACTTCTTACGTGAACAAGTGCTTGAGCAAAAGGTGAATTTGGAGTATGTTCCCTCCAAAGAACAAGTTGCTGATATCTTTACTAAACCTCTGCCCAGGGAAGCATTCGAGTATCTAAGACAGAAGCTGGGAGTGTTCTCTGCCAATCAAAAGAACAAATCTGCATAAATTTAGAAGATGGTATTGGATACGTGAGTTTTCTGAAACACAGTCGCGTATATACGCGAGTTCATGCACAAAAAACCGCGTATGTCTGATTGCTGACATTTTTCTGTTTGGAGTCAGCTGTCTTCAGCACAGCTGCAGTGCTGTTTGGTATCTCTGATACTGTTTGGTCTCTAGTGGTGTTCCAGTTCTCATAATTCTATTTTAGATGATTTGATGATTTGTTGGTAAAAGTGTTCAGGATGCACAAACTAAGGGGGAGTCTTAGTCACATGGAAAGGTTGCTTGGTTGCACAGATTCAGGGGGAGCATTAGCTTTGCTGAGTATAATGCATTGTTGGCATTATGATGGTTCTGAAATATGTTCTCTTTCTCGAGGACTTTCTGGTATTGGTATGAATAGTCTTATTTGTATTTTGATGAAAAGTTCATGATGAAAAAATGTAAATTTCAGTCATGTAAGGACTTATCAAATTTGTAAACCCCCTTGGTTGGGTAGCTGAGTCAAATTTTGTAAACTCACTTGGTTGAGTAGTTGAGTCAAATTTGTGAACCCACTTGGTTGGGTAGTTGAGTCTCATATGTAAATCCACTTGGATGGATATTTGATGTAAGTATGAGTCTTTGGTGATAGGAAGTTCATAGAGTCATATACTTCATTGGAAAATATGTTTGAAGATTCAGCATGAACTCAGGGGGAGCTTGGTCACTTCAGTATATATCAGATCTGCAGAACGCTTCTTCCACATGAGGAGAAAAGGGGAAGAGTATGTTGGTTTTTGATCCACCCTTTGCCCTTGATGTCAAAGGGGGAGAGTGACATGGTGTTTGAATGAAGAGAAAGAATGGTGTCAAAAATGGAGAATGTGACATGGTGTCATTGTATTCTTAATGTACCTATCTGTTGTGGTAACCAAACACCATCATGGTTGCCATCAAGTCCAAAGGGGGAGATTCTTGGCAATATGATGCAGAGTGTTGTCCTTGATGGCAACCCACTGAATGAAGATGAAGACATGCGACTGTTGACATGTGTTGTCCTTGATGGCAATCCACCTGATGAAGTTATTCTTAACTTGATGGACTTGGTAAATGATGTAAATCTGATATGAAATGATGTTTTTTAATGCTAAGTGTTGTCCTTGCATGGCAACCCACTTGATGAAAATGATGGCAACTTACTTGATGAAGTTGTGCTCGATAGAATATGTCTTGATGATCTAAATCTGATGTATCTACAGTGAGTACAGAAGGCAATGAAGAAAGGAATTCAACATGTGCTAAATCTATGATGAAAAGAGTATGTTTCAAGGCATACGCGGATCTGTCTAGGAGAAGTCGCGTATGCACGCGGTAAAGTACGTGCCAAGTCGCGTATGGGCAAAAGCGCTCATAAAGTGCAAAACCAGGGGTAACCACCATGGTATTGACCCATTGTATTGGGTAATGATTCGTCTAAATGACCCCGTCCAGGAATACCATTGGAAGTAATGTAGCTTTGGGCTCATGGTATTTTTTTGGCTCATGGTATTGAAAAAGGGTAAACCTATATAAGGAGAAGAAATTCATTGTGCAAATAATGGGGGTGGAGCAAGATGTCTGAGCTTGAATGAATACTTCTCTATGAATTATATCTGTATGGAAAGGGTAAAGGTTTGATAATAGATCTGAATCTATGATGCACCTATGAAGAAATGATGAAGTGGAATATCTAGATCTGGAATGTATTTTTATCTGCTAGATCTGTTTATGGAAGGCTTAGATCTGAGATGAGGCGAACATCTGTCTGAAGTAAAAGGGTAAATCTGAACTGAATATCTGATCTAAAGAAGTATGCTGCTCTATAATAGTTGAAGATCTATACGCTAGTTCGCCGCATAAGAAGCGCGTATATACGCGGCTTCGCTAAAGAGAAAGCGCGTATGCGCAATAAAATTGGCTCTATAACTTATACTGAAGTATACGCAGGTTTGTGTGAATGGAAGCGCATATATACGCGACATCAGAGAAAGGAAAGCGCGTATGCAAACTAGGGTTTGCTGAAGTCTGTGGTAAGAAATGTCTGATCTGTTCTGGTGGTTTACTGATATGTTTCAGTGAGTTATATGTATCTGTTTCATGGTCGACTGTGCTTAAAATTATGGAAAGGGTCCAGTATGAAAATATGATGAAACGTGGCCTGCAAGTGGTGTTCTAAAGGAAGCTTTGGATCCAGTGTGAAAATTGATGAAACGTGGTCCATATTGGTGCTGAGGGTTGTAGCCTTCAGTCAGGGGGTTGTAGCTCCCTTCCAGGTGAGGCTGGTAGACGAGATCAGGGGGTCGTAGCTCCCTTCCAGGAGAGGCTGGTAAACGAGTCAGGGGGTTGGAGCTCCCTTCCAGGAGAGGCTGGTAAACGAGCGCAGGTGGGTGCCTGCATGCTGGTAGAGTCTGCACCAACACATATGTTGTAAGATGTTTTCTCTATAATAAAATATTGAAGGCTGAGCAACTGCAGCAGTGGTTTTCTCCCGACTTGGCTTTCCACCTAAAAATCCTGGTGTTCATGTGTGATGCTTTGTGTGATGGCTTATTCTGTTCTTACTGCACTTGTTTACTTTTTATTAAACATCTGATGAATGAATGATGGAATGATATAAGTGAAGAATTAATGACATAGCTAGATCTCTGTGTATACGCGAGTTTCATAAAGGGTATCCGCGTATATACGCGATTCTGTATCAGGAAAGTAGCGTATGGGTTTTAGAAGCAAGAAAAAGTAAAAGTTTTGAATATGCAGTAAATACTGATTCACCCCCCCTCTCAGTATTTTTCCCAACACTAAAAAATGATATAGCAAGAAGCTAATCTTGGCACAAACCAGAAATGATTTGACAGCTCTGTTCCTCCCCTTTCCAGCAGAGACCCTACTCCAGCCTCACTCCCTCCATTTTTTCGCAATTACCTTTTTCCCCTCTATTTCTGGTGATGGCCATTTTTTAGGGCCCCAATAATGTCCACCACCCTCCTCCTCCACCACCCTCCTCACCTGCCTTCCCACACTCTACCACCCTCCCCTGCCCCAAAACCCAATGCCACTAGTACATTGAATATATGGAAGGAATGACGAATTCGTTCGCGCATGGGAAGGGGTTCCAAAAATAAGGAAGTGGTTCCAAATTTTACTAGTTCCTTCACACAAAGTAGCTCTCGAAGATATGAAGCCCCCTGCAACGCCACAATTCCATGAGTTGTGAAACATAGCTACTCCCCCTTAAGTGCGACACCTCCATCGGTCATGAAACAAATCTCCTCCACAAATTGGTTACCCAGTCTCCCATTTCAAAAAAATATAAGTGAATGTAGAGAGACCTCTATTTCACTATGATATCATGCATATAATACACTAGGTGAACAGTGGAAAATAAATTTGTATATGATAGCTATGTTTTCCTGCATATCCAGATTCACACAAAATACTAATGTATTAAATATTGAAATTTTGGAAATGCAATTTTTTGCTTCAAAATTAGTTTATATATGGATGGTGACAACTTTTGTGCACTTCTTCCCATGTATAGCTCATTTAAGCATGTATATTTGCAGTAATTTTAGAAAAATGTAATGTACCTACACTGGAAAAACTGAGATATTGTGCGTTATATTCATATTGTAATGATAAGGGGTTATGCCATTGGCTCTCTGAAATTTTCTTATTGCAGATCTAGTTCTGAGCAACAACAACACTGAAATGTTGAGTGATTTGGCATAACTAAAATGAAACTTTAGATCTTAAATGTGTTTTTATACTTATGTTGTTAATAAATGTAATTCTCATATATGCATACTTGATTAAATCATTCCCCAAGGTTTCTTGCGTTCATCTAATGTTAAAACCCCAGGAAATGTTCTGCAATATGGAAATCCACATAAACTAATAGTTTGTCTTTTTACATAAATGAGAAATTATTTTATCAATGAATCAATTGCAAGAGTATAGCAACAGATAATATGTGTTCAATTTCAGAACTATTGTTGTCTTCGGGGAAATAACTGGATCATACATATTGGGTGTCTTATGTACCAGTTCATTTTCCCAAATAGGGTCATAGGGTAAATTCCCATTACACACAATAGCATTGATAGGATCACACGCGCAATCCATTCTAATTAAAACCTCCTACTTAACACATCCTAAAACTTAGAAGTCACACTCTTAATGCTCCCTATCATAATTCATGGTTAATACTTTATTTTTATATTTTTTAATTTTGAAAATGGTAATTAACATAAGTATGTAGCAAATATAGTTCAATATTTTTTACCCCATTAACCCATTCATACTATTAAATTTCCCATTTTATTAGCTCATCAAACTATATTAATTTACCATCAGATAATTATGTATCATCCTTCCTACATAAAAAAAACTTAGGGCTTCTGTTGGTGTTGGAAAATGATTTTCTAGTACCTACAACAACGCTGGAAAATGAATGATAATACAGAACATCGAAACTTCCCTTAATGTAGGTGGACTTATACTATTATCAGAACATGGAAATTCCATTAATGCAGGTGGAATAAGATAGTCTATTAAGAGGCTTCCATGTGACTTAATCCAAGGTTAGTAGTTGTTAAGTGGACTAAAGCAAGTAAAGCTTACCAAAAGAACTGGTAGTAGTTGTTACAGTAAGGGAAAACAATATTATTCTAATCTCTTTTCTAATGTTTTAGTTTCGGAGTACCAGCCTAGGGGAGGGATTATAGTGGATTAGAGCAACTCCCTAGGAAACTATAATGACTCTATATTTTGATTTCTAGGCTCATATTTGTTATGTGTATTTCATGCACTATGTGGTTTGATAGCCTTGTCATGAAATTAAGTTCTTAGACCATTATCTGTAGGTGCTTCTATATTTCATGTTTCCATTTCATGTTAAGCCTTTATCTGTATGCAATTCTATATTTCATATTAAACTATTATTTGTGTGCAGTGGTAGAGTAGTGTACAACTCGTATATTTTAGGTGATAGAGTAGGGCCTACTGTGTGCAGTGGCACGCAAGTGTGCAGCTGGTATAAATTTTTTGGTAGTTTGATAAAGTAGGTGGTCTAGAGCTGGTGTATTTGCAACTCTAACTATATACATGAGAAGAAAGTGTTTGATAATCCAAATGGTGGAAACCATTGGCATGAGAAGCAAGTGTTTGACCTAGTTCCACCTATGATACGTGAAAAAAACAAATAGGGTTGGTATAAATGGTGTATTTATCGTTCTTATTATATGAAGTGGTAGCGAAGTGAATGAAAAACAATTCTTTAATAAACCTGATAGGGTGGGAACCATTTCTTCAGTGTTGGTAACCATTTCCATTTTAGTAGAGCACTCAATGGGAAAAATTTGAATTGGTAAATTCTTGGAACCTACTAGCTGCACAGATGGGAAAGGGTGCCCACCTCAACTACTATACGCCAGATGGATCAATGCTCTGTCAACTGTATGGACCTGAAATTTTTTCAATTTTCAGAGAAGCTAGCTGGGAGCCATTTTTCCATCTCTTAAGTGGGTATGATCTTAAGCTAACTAGTGATTTCATTGATTCCTGTGATAGAAATAGAGCTAGGGTTTAGGGGATGCTATTTGATGTAACAGAACAAAACATTGCTAAGGAAACTAAAACACCATCTGAGGGGAAATATGTTTTAAGAGACAAATGGTGCAAGGAGTAAATCGAAATTATTTTGTTAAGGATGAGAGCAAGAACCCTTGCTGGAATATTGGGGTGCACACAACAATTCTAAAGTGAGATTGGGTTGATTGTATCAGAAAGATTCAACCTTATTTGACACGTGATGGTTTTTTTTCAAAAAAAATCTTGTATCATATGTGATTTTTTGTGCATTTGGATGGTTTTTTGGAACACCTAATCCTACATGGGTAGGTGTGGAATGCAAAAAGTCACAATGGAGTCCAAGTGACCTTGGAATATGAAACCAAGAGCCACATCATTGTACTATAAATTTACATCTTTGTATAATGGAAAATAAGAAAGCCTCACACTTATCTTTCATTGTGTGTTGAGTCTCTTGTGTGTGTGTTTATCTTCCTCATACACCATGTGTGTGCTTCAACATGGTGTTTAACATGGTATCAGAGCGGGCGATTGCTGGCTCTGCTCCAAATTGAGTGAGCCATTTTGTGTTATGGCCTGTGCATATCTGCAAAATTCTTGGCATTTTTGCAGCACTCAGAGTTTCTGCAGCAGTGTTTTTGCTGCCATTCAGAAATTGGTTTGAAGAAGAGCAACATTTGTTTTGGAGAAGGAGCAGCGTTCAGAAAATTGGCAGCATTCATGCATTGGCTTTGAAGAAAGGCAGCACTGCCCATCTGAAGGTTTTCATTTTAATTTTTCTCTGCAATTTCTGCTCATTAAAATCTACAATTTGAAGAGCTGCTAGATACTATTTATATTGGGTTTTCAGTTTTTAATAAAAAAAAAATTCTGAGTTTTTCATTCAAAGATTCCTGCAAAATTCTGGATTTTTTACTGCTATAAGTTCCAAAAAATTCTGCTCTATATTTGAAAGAAGAAAGTATTCTACTGCTACTATATTTCATGAAATTTTTGCAATTTTCTAGAAAATTTATGAGTCTTGTACCTATGTTTCAGTGCAAAATTTTTCCAACCTCAATTATATATCAGTGAAATTCTACTGTTATTTTAGAGTCCATTTTCCTCTCTATTGTTTAAAAAATAAAAATAAAAATAAATAAAAAAAATACTGAACTTGGCCACACGGCCTCCCCAAACCCCATTCCACATCTCTGTGATTTTAATTACCCACGCTCCCCATCCTCACATTCCAAACTCCCTACTCAAACTACTCCTATCTTCAACACACCTTATAGCGCTCCCTTTTACACTACTTCCACACTACATCGATCCCCCTCTCTGTGTTATACAACCCGTCCCTCTACTGCACTCGCTCAACGCACTGCTTTTCCCTTACGCCCCCTCCTGCACTATCTCATATCCCCTTAGTCCACGGCTTATTTTCTCACTAATTCAACACAAAAATCCCACCACTCTATGCCCTTACATCTCTGCTCACACTACGTAGTCCCTCTCACTCTCGCACGCCCCTACCCGACCGCTGTACGCCTTGCCTACCTCAAAATCTGACCTACCCACTACCTGCTAACTCTCGGCACCCCTCTACCACTACACCCTCACCCGTATCTACATTCCCCTCTGCTCATGCTCCCTACATCCCAAACCCATCCCAACCTACGCTTACCCATTGACCCCTTCACTCCACTCAACGCTCCCCCTCCCCTTCTCGTATTCCGATTTCCATTTTTAAATTTTGATTTTGTTAATATTTAATTTATTTCTTCCTATATAATACCCTATCCCCCCTCCCCCATTAATAAATCCCCTCCATTTCAATTCGTCCCCCCCCAATTATAATACTCCATTTCATTTTTTAAATTTCAATTTTTAATTTGTAAATTCCTCCCCATTTATAAATTAATCCCCTTCCCCATATTTTGATTTTTAAATTTAAAAAAAAAATCTTTCCCTCTTCCTTTTAATTGCTCCCCCTTTTTAATTAATCTTATTTCCTTTTTTAATTTATTCCCCTCCATTAATAAACACCCCCCCCCCCCCAACCATATAGTTTCCCATCCCATCTTAATATTTCCCTTTCCCATTTTAACTTATTCCCATTTTTTTAATTAATTAAAAAAAAAAAAAAAAACAGCAGAGAGAGAGAGAGGAAAGATAGAATATGAATAGCAGAAAAATGGAAAATGGCATATGAGGAGCAGATGGATTGAATACATTGCAGATTTTACATTCTATGATTTGTGGCATTGACAAGAGGGTGATTTTTTTTGAAGAAATTGACATTTGAAGACAAGTTTTCCATAATTGAAAACAACTCTTTCAAGGAAAATTCAGCTGCTTTAAACGCCTCTTGCACATTGTTTTTGCTGCACATTTTTGCTGCATATTGTATTGAAGTCACATTGTGAGTGAATATTGCTTATTCATTCATAGTTGCAATCAAGATTTGAAGTGTATTTGAGTTGAAAAATTGTTGATTGTCCTCCATCATTTGAGGAGCAGATTTTGTACTTTCCATAGTTGGAAGTCCTCTTGAGTCATTTGTATTTTTTGTTGAATCACATTGTAAACGGGTGCATTTTCAGTTGTAGCCGACACCCTTTCATTTTTTCAGCCTAAGTTGTTGAAAATGGCTAAAATCAATGAGGCATTAGAGTTGTTGAAAAACCTCATTCATTCCAATGTTGATGACATGATAAAAATGAGCAAGAATGCTCTTTGCAATATTCAGAGTTGTTTACAAGATGCATAAGAAAATATTGAGTTTTTGCAGTTGGAATCTCAGCTTTAGCGAGATGAACTTCAACAAAAGAGTCACCATTCTGAACCTGTTTCTGTTCAGAAAATTGAGAAAGACTCCCATCAACACAAATCAGTAAAGTTGAAATCGATTCCCATTCAGTTCATTGCACAAGAGTAGATGTACATGCAGCAGTTCAACCTGCACTTCCTAAGTCCATCATCAGACCTTGGGAAGAGCTTGTCCACAACAAGCACAGAACTAGTCTTGGATATGACAAGGATGTGTCCTTTCATATTCCAGATTACACCAACCCCATCATATTTCAGAGTGCCGGATTCATGTATGACAGTTCACCTGCAACTGTTCCAGATCCTGTTCCACTTCCACAATAGATTGAAAAATGCCAACACTGTGATCGAGTTGGTCATATGAAAGATCACTGTTTTGATCTTCATCCATGCAAGCACTGTGATCGACACACCCATGCTTCAGACAGATGCTTCAGAAACAAGCCTCCTGCAAGAACAAAGATTCATCTTGGATGGATCACTTCTTGGCAATGGGCATCAATAGCCAAGAAGATGTTTACGACACATGTGAGAACTTCTTCACAGATATTGAGCAAACTTGCAGTTGATTTTTTGCCATCATCTCACCTTGTCCCTGACAGAGGGGAAAATGGTGGTCATGTACAAGCTTCGACGTCAAATCAAGCGAGCCTGAGCCACAATCTCTCATTCCATGTTCAGAGTTGTAGCCAGCAGTTCAAGCGAGCCTGAGCCACAATTCGTCATTCCAGATTCAGAGATGTAGCCAGAGACATGGATGCCCATGAGGATGCCTTCGGTTGGTGGAAAACCTTAAACCATAATTTTTGGTTGCTAGATAACCTAAAACCATCACAAGGTAGTAGACCTCCCTTCTTTTAGGTCGAAGGTCTCCCTTTCATATATGAGGAACACTTCCTCTAGCAGAAGCCTTCAGCTTAGCAGTGTTCAGTCTCTTGCCAGTAGTGGTTGAGTTCCAGGAAATGCTTCAAAGCATTCCAAAGTTGTTGGTAATCCTAAAACCATCACAGGTAGTAGACCTCCCTTATTTTAGGTTGAAGGTATCCCTTTTTTATGAGGGACAATTCCTCTAGCAGAAGCTTTCAACTTCTTGCCAGTTTTGGAAGAGTTCCGGGAACTGCAAAAAGTTTTGCGTTCCAGTGTTGGTGGTCATCCTTAAACCAACTTTTCTTTCCAACATTTCAGAGAGTTGATTCAGCCCAAGTGCTGCCATGCATACTTTGCAGATTTGTATTACAACTCTTTTCTTGGACTCACACATACCCCTTTGGATTAAAGTGGGATGTTGGAACACCTAATCTTACATGGGTAGGTGTGGAATGCAAAAAGTCACAATGGAGTCTGAGTGACCTTGGAATATGAAACCAAAAGTCACACCATTGTACTATAAATGTACATCTTTGTATAATGGAAAATAAGAAATCCTCACGCTTATCTTTCATTCTGTGTTGAGTCTCTTGTGTGTGTGTTTATCTTCCTCATACACCATGTGTGTGCTTCAACATGGTGTTTAATAGGTTTTAAGAGGATGAGCTTGCCTTTTTACCTTCATCAAAGTTTCCTTAATATGTTGGCCTCAGCAAGAAAAAGGAGGGTTTAGTACCCACATGATGTACACCACCATGGTTTTATCAAGATTTTTTACACCCGTGAATTGAACAAGAAGGCACAATAGCCAAAGAGGACACTGGGACACCACTTTCCTAGAAGGCATAAGAATAAGAATTGTTTTTCTAAAGAGGAGGAGAGTGGTGGGACAAGTTGTTGGGAAAACAAAAGAAAAACCTAATAGGAGAAAAAATAGTTAGAAGTCAAGGAGAGTGAGCAAGATGATACTATCAAGGAATGGAAAAATAAGGGTGAAGATCCTATAGAAGGTGACCCTAAAACAAATTATTCAAGGACGCTAAGAACCAGAGCCACAAACAAAATAAGGCTGACGTTTAAAGCTAAATTGAATCCCAAGCTTAAGGAGCCTATTTACATTGAAGATGAAAATGAATACGAGAATGCTAGATATAAGGAGGATTTTTTAGTAGAATCAGTGCCACAAGCTCCAACAAATGAGAATACCCCACATAAGAAAATCAAAAGAGAAAGAGGCACGAGGGAAATCTCAATACATTGCAATCTAAGACTCCTTGCAGAGGTAGCATATGCCATTGAAAGGTAGGATTTTTCTTCAATAGGGACATATTTTGTTTAGAAAATTGTATCATGATAATATTGTAATGTTATATGGTATCTTTCTCAAATATCATAGATCTTAATTTTTTGTATATTTTGTACATTGCGATATTAAATGGTTTTTTCCTCTAGAAAAATTTGAAAGGTGTTAGTATGCATATTTTTTTAATGCATAGTATGCATCTTGATTTTGTAATAAGTATGACCAATATTGAGACATGTTTGTACTATACCCTAAATTATGATCAAGTTATGTTAACAACTTGCACTTCATGTTGTTGCTGCACATTTGGCACTGTATCAATTATAACCACTACTTTTTGAGCTATTAAACAACTACACGTCCTGTACTCGGATTGATTCAATTAAAAATATTTAAGACAAAAAATGCATATTGGGAAACAAATGCAAGAATGGTTGATGACTTTTGTAAGAAACATTATTAATATGTCAACTTTAATCAAGGCTTACTATTCAACCATTTTATGGGATACATGGAAAATGTTTTAAAATTTTAAAACAAATATATCTTATTTATGGAGAGAAAGGATAGGAAAATGAAAATATATGCATTTGAAACTTAAATTGTATATATATGGATAGAAATGGAATAACCATAAACCTTATCAAATAACAGGTCATATATTCTTAGACCATGTACAAAAATCCAAATCTTGCGATAAGAATATCTAATTTAACAGATCGAATACAAAAAAGAACTTTTTTGCGGGCTTAGATTTTGGCTGATTTTGTAGAATGCTGATTAGAAAATGAATATTAACTGTTGCAATCTGTTTCAATTCTTTTGAGCCTACCTCTCAAGTTTCCTATCAATATGATGTGATCGACTCAAAATAAAATGAGATGGGCTACAATGGGCAACAGAAGAGGAAAATCAAGCAGGGAATTCAATTCAAAATTCTCTAAAATTACTAGTCTTAATGTCTAGGTGAAATTAGACACTTGGGTACTTTGAAGGTTATCATCTTCATTTTTGAGTATAGAAATGTGTCTAATGGAGACATGGTGGGTAGAAAATATTTAATACTAGAAAGAACAAGAACAGTAAAAAGGAATTGGAATCTAAACAAATAGAAGAGTAGAAAGAAAAAGGAGACTTAGAGCTAGGAGACATAAAATTTTGAAATACAGTAAGTTGAAAATTTTAAAATCACAATTCGCTAAAGAAGTATCCAATGATTTTTTGAAGTGCAGATTCATCATAATTAACTTTATCCTCTAAAGACACTTTGCATCTCTTTTTATAATTGCGTATTATTAGGAAAAACTCACATGTTTGGGTATTGGAGGTAAGCATCAGTTAAGGAAAATCACAATAGAGTAGGATTCAAATGAGCATAAGTTACTATGTATGTTTCAAGAGTTACGTGTGAATTGACATAAATTATAAGTTAAAACTGACTAGGATTCAGATTATTATTGATTACTATGTAGGTTTCAGGACCTACATGTGACTTTGGGATTTCATTAGTGAATTAAGAAGATATATGTTGCAATCTAGTAAATGAGAGGTATGACAGACTAGGATTCAAATGAGTATTCATTACTGTGTTGGTTTCAATGGGCTTTCATCAGTGAATAGGCAGGATATATGAAAATATATAGGAATCCCATATTGCATATTATATAATCTCTTTTTATCATTGAGTATGTTGATTGACCTTATCTATGTTCACCTTGGTATATACCATTGATATAGTTGTGAGTCTTCATTTTAATAATAAAATATATGAATTGTGATTGGATTCCCACCTTTAATTAGATATCTTTATATGCATAAGAAATAATAATACATAATTGTTTCCAAACAATGTGTACAATGAAAGTTTTATAGAGTCCTAAGCATAGTTTCAAAAGAATTTTTGAATGCAGAAGTTTTACTTACAGAGAACTTCGTGACTATTTTTCGTCCCATTAACAAACAAATTTATTTATTTTTTGATTATCCAAACATTTTGTTAATTTTTTTCCTTTTGTTCAGCAAATTATTGTTGAAATGAAAAACAAATAGTTTCTTGTTTGAATTTCGTCTAGAATGAATTCTGCAATATCCTTCGATATAACATCAAACAACATAATTAAAGCTTCAGTTCATCATGAAGCTTATAATACAATGCCTTTATTCTATCAGAAATAATGTAGTTCATCCCTCATTCCCTAAATTGTACACTCTACTGGCGTTTTAATTTTTATATTCATATGTTTGCAATAGAATTTTCTTTGTTGTAGATTATTTTCAGAGGAAAAACAAAAATAAAATTACCCTTGGACATTACAAAATTCCATAACAATCTAAGTAGGTGGGTAACCTCTCCACCTAAATATTCATTGTATAACTAGTGAATTAATGATTGCACTTCATACAAAAGGATACAATGTGTTTGAGCTACCACTTTATACCTAATCCTAGATGCATGACGAGTAGCTTCACCAAAGAAAAAATCGTTGGGACCACAAGTTGGCTAGAGGATTACTAAAAAGTGGAATAAGATGAAAAGTGGAATAATATTTATTTCTGGTAGAAAAAGAAAAGAAACCACCAGGTCTAGGAGTTGTGTAGAGCATGAAATTTTTCTTTATAATGATGATGAAAATAGCCTATCATTTACATGTTATTGATTGGTTTTTATCTACATGTTTTAGGTACTGAGAATAGTGTACAATAATGTGATTGAGTATTTTTCATGGAATGCCAATGCCTGAGAATAAGTAACATAAATCATTCTCTTTTATGCTTAATCAACTGTTTAAAAGTTATTCCCTTTAACATTTGAAGAAAATATGTTGAGACATTGATTTTTAATTTCCATGAATTTTACTTTTTTGTCATTTGGTTTTGAAATTGAGTTATGTTGAGTTAGTGAGACTTGGTTATTGTTCTTCCATAGGTTTCTTTTAGAATATTCTCCTCTAGTAAGGGCATATGGGGCAATTCGTTTTAACACTGAAATGAAGCTATCAACTGAATGGTTTGAATTTGGTTCTTTCTACTTTTTTGGTTGGGGCATATTGATGCCTATTGAAGTGATGATTTTTTATTGTCATAAATTTTTTCTTGTATATCCATAATTACTATACATTGACACTTCAAATCCACCATTTTCTAGCATTGTTGTAGGCACTGGAAAATCATTTTCCAGTGCCTACATAAATCATTTTTGAGAGTTTCTAGATGCAATGTAGTTTAAGCATAACATGTTTAAGGATTAAGTTGTAGATTATAGTTCATTTGTTTCAGAAAATGGATAGTAATTTTTGTAGGTTATAGTCATTTTTAAAGGGTTTTGTTATGGGTTATAGTTCACAGTTCCACAAGGATACTATGACGTCAAACCATGAACTTTAAGGTTCATGGAGAAATGGGAAGAAAAATTAGAGATGACTCAAATTTAGTTGAAAAATACAATAGAAATGATGAAATATTGGGTAGATCATGATAAAATGGAGGTACTACTTTTATTTTGGGACTTGGTCTTGTTATGTCTGGGTAGTGAGCACCTCAAGCCATTGTCAAGTGAGTTGAAACTTCAAAAATGGTTCAACTAAAAAATATTTCTTGGTGATGCGAGGTCATTGGATTTTTTACTTCTAAATGTTTCCTAATATGTTTCATTACTTTCTGAATATTGTGAATCAAAATGGAAAAGAAATGGAAGGCTTTAATAGGCCTTGAGGTGTAAGACCCTAAATATAAAATCATATTTTCTGGTAAAGATTTGGTCTGGTCTGAAGTATCTATGACCAACATGAGTTTTGATCGAGTTTCAAAGATTCCTCTACATAGAGTGAATGAATTCCTTAAAAGAGAGGAAATTAATCTTGAGGCTTCATGTACCTTTACCCGACAAAAGGCCAAAACTTCAGGCTTAACCGAAAATCCAAGATTAAGGGGTAGTGTTACAGTGCGATGGGAATTGTAGGTATTTTAGAGATTCCTTCTTTAGATGTTGGTAAGAATAGTGCATTATTATTTTTCATATATTTTAATGTATTAATTTTTTATATAGTTATGCTTTCTCAAATGGTTTAAGGATAGTATAGAAAAATGTACAAGCACATGAAAGAAGACATTTGTGAAGAAGAGGGCTTGTCAACGGCATTTTATTGTAAATTTTTTGGCTCAAAGGCCTCAGATAGAAATAATAACATACAAAATGTATGATCATGAGGATGAGGAAGTATGGCCATGTCATGGAAACAAATTATATTTCAGGTGATGCTAGGTCTCTACATAAGCCAAGGCTTTGAAGGGACATGGTTTCTTATGTCAAAAGTTGTTTTTTTTTCTACAAGTGCCAATTGAATCAGTTTGCAAAATGCATATTAAAAAATATGTTAACATATATTCTAGGGATCGAGATAGGGATTTTTTATTATTCAGAAAAGATGTCGTAAACATCTATAATCATCTCATGAAAGGAAATTACCAACTTCATAAAAAAGTTGAAATGAGTCTGAATCTTTGGTATGGAAAAAACCAAACTGATTTCTTCTTTTACCTAAAGCCGAATGGTGAAAATATTCCATTAATAGCTGGAATTCGAACAAAATAGATGTTGGAGAATATGGTTAAGCTATCCCATAATAGCTTAGTAGGCATGGATTCAACATTAAACACAAATAAATATGGCATTAGTATTGTTTCAATGATTCATTTAGTGAAATAATTTTGATTGTAATGATTCAATATGATTAATGGTGTAAAATTAACTTCGATTTTTTTAATATGGCAATAGGATTTACACACATTCATTGCATTTTATGAACAAAAAAGTGGGGTTCCTATTGAATGGTGATGATTTCACACAATAGATCACATGACATATTGATGTGGTTTGAGAACCTAATGCATAGGTGTTATCAACTTTGTCAAGATTGGAAGGTCAATGCCTTAATGGTTGATGATGCATTGGATAAAATTATTTCTTTGAAGTAACCTCAATGTTCTTATTTAACATTGCAACTTGTATTCAATCTAAATATTTCTCACTAAAAATGAATTAAATATGGCAGGAACATCACCAAGTGTGAAGTAATATTGTGTGTTTGGCATGCAAGGAGGGCATGGCTGAAAAATTTTAATAGGTTATATAGTATTACAGAAAAAAGGAAAAGGAATGATCAATGAATTATGCCATATCATGAAAAATTGTTAGAACGATGAAGTGACTACTACAATAAATGGATTTCTCACTAAATTTGCAACTGAGGTAAAGTTTTTGGACTATTTCCAGAAGATTTGGGTTTTCGATGATAAGTTTAGTATGTGGACACACTCTTTCTTCTGTTTATTATTTTTTGGTCCCAAAATATCATTCAGATATGTATATATCTATCTATATCTATATATATATATATATATATATATATATATATATATATATATATATATATATATATATATATATATATATATATATATATATATATATATATATATATATATATATCTATATCTATATCTATATCTATATCTATATATCTATCTATCTATCTATCTATCTATCTATATATATATATATATATATATATATATATATATATACACACTATTTGAGATTTTACATTTAGGGATGGGTGTAAAAGGATGTCGCGATTTTCCTCATGCAAATCCGAAGACAAATAATGTTGTGGAATCATATCACTCTTATCTCAAGACTTGCTTTCTCTATGATCATAGAAATACATTTTCTTTCAGGATGGATTGGCTACTTTAAATTCTCCTCAAAACTGTTGAACCATGTTTCCAATTCAAGGAAATTTTGAAAAAGGAAAGATATTTGAACAACCACAAGAAAGAGCGGCAACTTGAATCATCAATGGAGAAAGATATGAGAATTCTAGATAGTGATTTCAGCCCTCATGAGAGCATATCTCATGCTTATTGGGTGAGGAGTTAAAGTATACCTGATATGCGATATTTTATCACTTGGAATCACACAAATTTTTTCATCAGTGATCTCCCATAGTCTATTCGTGGCTACATTTGCAAGCATGCCATAAATGTAGGTTGGTTGTATTTCCCTACAATGAATTCAGATGCTTAATGGATCATGATCCCATACCAAATACATTAAATACCCCTCCAGTGATAGATATAGAAGATACAAACCTCGATACAAATGTATACACAACTGTCATGGTTTATAATAATGTAGATCCAAATGTTGAAGAACTTAAATTGGATATAGAGGAGTTGTTTGGCTACATAGACCTGTTGAGGAATATCCCTCCTCCTAATTCGAGAAAGACAAAACAATTGATATGTTTCTTTAAAAAAAATTTTTGATGATGTCAATGATATTCATGTTATGGATTATGACTTCACCCTTGGGGTGGGTGCTTATGAGTCATATTTGAAGAGAAAGAATATTTTCCTTAGCCCTAAAAAGAAAAGAAAAAAGAAAATAACAAAATGGCAGTGTGGAAATTGAATTGAATTTCCCTGCATCCAATTACCAACCATTTCAGTTTCCACATCTCAACAAATGAGGTCGTCCTTGTTCAAAAAACACATATTATATTGACTTAGGTAAGTTCCATAATGTAACGAGTTAAGCATGTTTAGATTTTTAATTCATGTAGTCATTTTTGTGATGTTTTCATTACTTAACATGCCATTAATTTCTTTGATGAAAATTACATTGTTATCTTACAGTTGCAAGAGATTCTCCTATGGACCATCCTCCACTGGAGCATGCTTTGTTTCTCAACAACTTCCCAATCAGTTATATTTCAGGTTTGTTGCCATATATTCCCTATTAATTGTCTCTTAAACATGTGTATTGGATGTTATACATTTTGTTAATGAAGTGTCTAAATGTTTGCAGAGGTACGACATCCTTGACATTTGACATTCCCTCAAGGTATTGAACAAAATTTATCTTAAGGTGTTAAATTTCACAAGATCCTAGCATTCATCTTCCTCACCATATTCCTTGGATTGATATTAAGATTTATTTGAAGCTAGGATATCCCCTCCTCTTATTATGTGCCTTCATTTTAGCCTCACATAGTTTACTTGCATAACATAATTGATGGGTAAATCTTTATTCCACTCTCCATCTTGAGTGGCTGCTCATTCTTTTTTTTTTTTTAACAAAATCAGTTATATTATATTACTAATAAAAGAGGATTGAGAAGGCTAAGCTCCTCATTAGAAAACTACAAGACTGAGCCAAAGGAGATGGCATGCAAGAACAAAATTGCCAAGCTCTCTAGGTCCCATGTTTCCCACTAACAACAACACATACATTTCGATTAGATATTATTATTACTACTAATATACTATAAACTTAGAAAATTAATTGAAGAAGATATTAATCTTGATTGATAGTGTATTCCTCACTGTCCCTGGCTCTACCTCCTTGATTAGTGAGTTAGAGCATTCCTCAGGCCTTTTTGCAATTGCATCCTACAAATTTTTTAGAGTTATTTCCACATTGATAGTTCCTTCTTGATGTCTATCAACTAACACATATTTCATTAAATTTGTAAGTATTCTATTACAAGGATTTCAACAACATTAATTCTTTTGTAAATGACCATATTAACTTAATTTAAGATAAAAAGAATTTTAGGAATGTCAAACCAATTAGAAACCATGAATATGTCAAACATGGGGTTGTTAGGTACAATAGTATCAATGCACAATATGAGTGTGAATGAAAACTCTTAGTAGAAATTTATTTAAGTTAAATCATATTAGTATGTCTAACATCCAAGAAAGATATTATAGTTATGGATAACATACTATAGTCATCGATGTTTGATTTTTTTGTTAGATGTCTCTAACTCCCTTTCCCACAACCTGTGAGAGAGTTTTTGATTGAATAATGTTGATGTGAGGATCTTAGTGTAAGTGGAAAGGAGGTGCCTCCCTTGCATTGCTTTGAAACTAGTCTACTAGAAGCTTAGTAAAAAAAAATTTGCTAAATTTTCCACCCCTTCATGCCTTTAAGTAACACTAATGAGGAGGTGATAATTCTTCTTTACAACATCCATGCATCCAATATAAAAGCTAGGCACTATTGATCTAGGTATTTCAAGAAGGTTGGGTATCATTGATCTATCTCCACTCAAGGCCAAGTACATCAAATGATAGTTCTTAAATGGGTATTCAAGTCATTCCATTATGACAGACACTATTACAAATTGAAGTAAACAAGAATTAGTGGTTGTTGTGAACCAATATACATAGAAAAGTAAGTAGTGGAAGCAAGGGTTTTCAAAAACTAGTACACTTGATGGCAGTCCAGATATTTATCTCTCCTTGTCAACATTGTCAAAAAATAATAATGGTCCTAATGTAATAGTTCGAACCTGTTGGACAAAAAACCATGATTGAACATTACTTTCACCAAGAGGAGAAAATGATAACAATTGTTAATGGGGAATAAATAAATGTGAAAGACAACTTATGGATTTTAGTTGAAATTTATATAAGTCCTTATGCTCTTTAATTATTAAATACTTAATGTAACTACTAATAAATTATCATTAAAATATTAATTTTGAATATTAAATATGTATTAAAAGTCATTTATGTATTACACATGATTTTCCATGTGGTCTAAATAAACCACTTAAAACCCATTATCAATAAATTCTAATTAGTTTTCTAAAAGATGTATCTTTACTTACATTAAGAGATTTATTTCAAAAATATATTAAATTTATAAACTTGTATCAATACATATAATTAAATGGAATATAATAAATAGCTTCAGGCCTTGTTAGCTTCTATGGTTTTAATTACAAATAGTTTACTTAATAATTGAATTTTACAAAATGTTAATCTTGACACGAAAATCATGTGATATGGTAGAAAAAAGTTTCAATATGTTCATTTTTGACGCAACTCTTGAATGAGCCTGAATGGTCTACTTAATGCTCATTATTAATTAATTAATCCATGTTTTAATAGAAAACATTTTTTTTACATAGATTTTTCTTTTAGAAATAACAATGTCACATCTATACATTCATATTAAACCACATGATAGGTAAATAAAAGTCAATCAATTGTTTCTTGACTTATCAATTTATGTGGCATGATTTTATATAAAACTAATTGATTTAAAAATGCATAGTTAGAAAAATTTATCGATTGAAAATAGAATAAACCACTTAGAACCCATCATCGATTGATTTTAAATTATTATTTTTTCTAAAAATGTATCGTTAATTACATTAAGAACTTTATTTAAAAAATATACATTTATAACCTTGTATCAATGCATATAACTAAATATAACTTAATATGTCACGCTTTATGTATAGTTGGTTTTTATTATTTCAATTAGAAATTATTTATTTACGAATTGAAATTTACAAAGTGTTAATAGGGATGGGAAAATCAAATGGTGTATGTCGTAAGAAGTTGAAGTGCTTTTATTTGTTATCTATATCTTAAGATAACTTGAGGAATCTACTTATTATTCATTATCAATTAATTATTTCATGTTTTGTTAGGGAAAACATTTCATTTTACATGGAGTTTATTTCAAAAAAAACAATGTTACATTTATACAATTATATTAAACTTCTTGATGAGAAAATCAAAGCTGGCAAATGGATTTATATTAGACCACTTATAACTTATTATCCATTACTTCACATTTATAAACTTCCATTAATGCATATAAGCAAATAGAATACAATAAATAGCTTCGAGTCATGGTGGATTCTGCGAGACTGTTTAAATTACAAGTAAATTTTTTAAGAATTGAAAATGAAAAAATGTTAAAATGGATGGGAAAATAAATGTCTTATGCTGTAAAAAGTTTAAATACAACCATTTATTATCTATCTCTTTAATTAATCTAGATGGCCGACTTAACACGTTTTTAATTAATTTTTCCATGTTTTATTAAGAACAACATTATCTTTTACATGGAGTTTTATTTGAAAAAAATACAATATGAAATTAATACTCATATCAAACTAAGTGGTAGACAAATAAATGTCAATAAATGGATTAATTATTAACTTATATGGGATAAGATGATTACATGCACAAATAGTTGATTTAAAAAATAAGTAAATAAATTATGGATTAAAAATCAAATGCCTTACAATTTAAGGACTTTGAAGTATTCACCTATGACCCATCACGCATTAGCTTAGATATTCCACTTAATACTTATTATCAAGAAATTATTAGATTTATTTTTGGAAAAAATGTCCTATAGTATATGGTTATTATATATCACATTTACACACTAATATTAATGGATATAAATCAGTAAAAAAACAATAATATATTTATGGCTCATATTATATGATTTTAGTTATTTAAAATACAAATTTACAACAACAACAACAACAAATCTTCAAAGAAATTTCAAAGACATAATTTATCTATGATAGCATCCAATCAAACCAACATAGTCCACTTAGAAATCATTATCATTAATTATATGTTTTTTTTTAACATGCAAATTTTTTTATAATAGATTTTTATCTCAAAAATTAAATATCATATTTATGCACTCATATTAATTCTTTTTATAGGTAAAAGGTCAATAACTAACTTTTGAGTGTTGTTGATTTTCAATATGATATGATTTTAATTACAACCATTAATTGATTGAAGTATATAAATTTATGTAAAATATGGATTGAGAAATCACATATCGTATGTTTCAAAAAGTTCAAATCATCTACCTATGACACATTTCCCATTAGCCTGAATAGCCAATAGTGCATGTAGCATTTATCAAGTAAATTATTATAATTTCTTCAATAAGAATTTCACTTTTGTTTGCAATGATCTCTATTTCAAAACTTATATTTCACATTTATATATGAGTATTATGCCTATAATAAAATAAAAGTCAATAAAAATATAAGCATGCCTTGATGGTTTGTGTAATATTATTTCAATAGAAAATAATTCATTTAAGAAAACACATACACACACATATTAGCAAAACAAAATTGATACACCAAAGTAATTGAAAAAATGATTATAAATAATAATATAAATGACTATTCCCATTGTAATGTTTTTTATTATTAATAGAAAGTTCTGATTTTTTTCCTCAGACAAAAAAAAAAAAAACTTCTCATATAACATTCCAAAATATATAAAATCGTACAAATTGATTTAGAAAAAACTATGTTCAAATTGTATTAAAATATTGGAATGTACTTGTGAACAAATTTATAAATAAAATTATCTTCGTCCACTACAATGAAGTACATGTTCTATCGAACTTTCGAATGTACTCATGTTTCTCTTTCATACGATGAAGTGTCTTAAGAAAGAGGAATAAAACTTGCATAAGCCAAGTATCATACTCTTTTCTTGTATAGGATTTTATCAAGATGTGGTTTGATCGATATCTGATGAATTGAGAAGTATGATTTGTTGTATCTATTAGCAATACATTTGATTCTTCATAATTATCTCCATATTCAGACCACAGATCAGTCAACCTTTTCTCATAAAATTGTATTCTCCCTCCTGTTTCTAATTTTTTTTACAAATGACAATGAGCCCTTCTCCATGCCAATTGAAATTCCTCTATCAATATTTGATATTTCAAGTACTTGTTAGATGTACTTTTCAGTGACATTAAATCTCCATATTTCAACATCATAATTTTTTAAACAATATTTTAATAGTTCTTAGTGGAAAGGCCTTAAGAAATAGGACCTATCACCGAACTCCCAATTTGGTTCTCTTTGAATATCACAATTTTGTTCATCTTTGGTATAAATTTAGAAGAAAATTCCTCCAATTTCAAATACCGACAACATCTTTTGACTTATAGTGATGCCCATTTGCGTCTGCAACTGCACAACAACTACATGTATGATATTAACATATCTCCACTTCAACACTTTATTGCTTAATGATATAAAAAACTTAAAATTTCAAAAATGATGTTAGTATTTATTATGAATTAATGGTAATCACATATTATAGTTACAATGGCCCCAATATGGTGAAAAAAATAATGATATGTTTACTTTATACATACAACCTAATACCTTTATTAAATTTGTATGGAATAAGCAATTCTTATAGGATCACATTGACCTACCATTTAAATCATTGATTTTAAGAGTTATAATGATTTTTTTAATTTGAATTGAAAGATATAATTACAATGGTTGCAATTAAACAAACTATTTATATATTAGTTTCCACATGTAATATATATGATTTTTAAATTTCAAACCTACTTAATTATACGCTATTTTCTATAGTTTCTTTTGGTGCTTCTTCAGTAAAGTTTCTATGTCTATTTTTGGTGCTACATACATCCTAAAATGGTTTTTCAACTTATATGAAATAAAAAAGTTTATAAGAATGCAGTGAACTATTATTTGCATTACTATTTTCTAAGAGGTATAATGATAACTTAAACCACAATTGAAAAAAAGAATTGTAATGATACAATTCAAACAATTAGATCAATTATCTACTAATTTTTTACATACAATCTAATCCATTGTAAATATTTCTATAGTATGGGAAATTTTAATACAAAAACACTAAAAAACCATTCAAATCAATAATTGTTATCAATACAATAGTATCTCACAAAAATAAAGAACATAAAATTATTTTATTCTACTTATGACAAACCAAATCAACAATTCTTTTATTAGTATTGTGAAATAGAAGTCAAATTAAATTTAAAAGGGCTACAAAATATAGTAATAATTCATGATGGCATACATATTATGACATGAAATAAACGCCAATCATCTTAAGGTACTATAAGATGTGATTGAACATCCTTCAAAATAGCTTGCACCTCTGTTGCCTTGTTGTGTTTAATAAACATTCTTCATAGCTCATGGATCAACCAATTATCCTCTTGAGTTGCTCCAATGAATTGAGGGGCAAGAATCACATTTTATTTTGGATTTTCTTTCATTCTCTCAAGTGAACACTGCATCATATTCGGTATGCATTTCCCACACTTTTTTCAATGATTTAGTGTGTATACCTTTTGTTGTATTGTAAATGGCCTTATGTCTCTTTTTGTGTTTACACTCTAAAGTAGTCACATAAACACAAGTTTATCTCGTAATTTTTCTGAAACCAAAATTTTTAGAACTCTTGTTGTGTTTTGTTTCGAAGCTGCCATCAAAATTGCAATTTCAAAATATTTATTTTTGAAACACATTTCATAAAATTCTTTTGCATGTGGATGAATCCAAAATAACTTTTTCTCTATTGTGTAATCTGCATTAGTTCCCATTTTCTCAATATGTCCTTTGTTTGTTGCTTCACCATCGATGCTATGATAAAAAAATGTCCTTTAATTCAATAATAACTAATTTCTTTTCAGTTATTTGGGCTGCAATACAATAAAAAATAGTCTAGTCAAACCATTTTATTCTTGTTACAAAAATTACTAAAAAATATCAAAACAATACACTTACCATGAGTGTTTTCATGACTATTTATAGATGTAACAATTTTCCTTTTTATCATCTTCACATAACCTGTAGGTAAAAATATTAAACCTTCAATTAAATACGATCAAATCATGTAATATAATATATATTCAATACAAAATTCCGAATTAAAGAAAAGTATTAGCAATGTAACCTACAAAATACACACACACACACTTTTAACATTATTTTGATTGTTAGTTTTGTTATTTTTATTTTTTCCTATAATAAAAATATACAATGTTATGGTATTAGAAGCATTAAAATTTGAAAATTAATATTAAAAACAAAAAGACAAGTAATAGGTACCTGATATGATATTATGTTCATAATTATAACTTTTCACTTCATGATTTTTTTTGTTCTCTTTGCTTGTCTCTACCTTAAACATATAAAAGAGTTTGAATTGTCAAAATGAATAAAAATGATTAAATAATAAGGAAAGCAAGTGGGAAAATTATAAGTACCTGATATTATATTTTGTTCTTTATTATAACTTTGATTCTCAATCTTCAGATTATTTTATTTTGATGCAGAAGCATCAACCTGCGGAAATTAAATTTCATTTTTCAAATCTTACAAAAGTCAATGTTGCCACAAAAACAATATTTTCATTAAATTGCATTATCCGATTGAGTTTGATTGTAATTTGTTAGCTTACACAGTTTTTTTAGGGATGTGAAAGATCTTAAAATAGATCGGATCTGAAAAATATTTGATCCTTAAATTTTATTGAGGAATATATATATGGTAAGTGTGAGTGCGTAGAGAGGGGCCAAATAGACTGTAATATCGAACACTGAGAGGGAAATCTGGCTCATATAGGCTGTATTGTAATTCGAATTCGAAATTGTATAAATCATGTGTTTTGTTATTATGAATTTTCTATAATTGTGTATACGAGCCTATTAGTTCTTCAATTTCCATGATCATGCGTGTTTTGAGAGGTGCGTATTAGTGGATGTCATTCATATTCTCTACCAACACAATGAACGGTTTCTACCCCGATGATTTAGGGATTCAAACTCATCCAGATGCATGTTTTTTTTCCATTTCGGTTGAGTTTTCAGAGGTTAATAATAAGGATAAGACACTCGTTCTTCAATTTTATGTCAAACATGAGAAAAATCTTGACTGTGGTGGTGTACGTGAGATGATGACTACATTGAGGAGTTGGACGATGATCCATAAAATAGAAAATGTAACATTTAGAATGAACCAGGTGAATCATGCACCAAGGTTTTTTTTTGAGCCATCACTGCGAAGTCACATTTTTTGCTGCTTTGTGAGTAGATCTAGTGGAGGATTAATTTTGAGTTTTAAAGTGTGTGAAATTTGTTTGGAGGCCTACATTGAAATCCGCATTGAGGCCTATGTTGGTTATCTATGTAGAGTGAAGCAACGTTGAGTTCTGTACAAGAGTCCTGTCGAATGAGAGAGATCGATCGTGATCATCCTATTGATCCGATCGAAGTTAAAATTAAGGAATTGATGTTCTCATATATTTTCTATCGATGAAGAAGAGTGCTAGGTTATTGACGAATTTTATTGTTGCGTAATGAATTATTTTGTTAAGATCGTGGGCACATAACCCACAGATCTACGAATTGGAAAATTACAGTTTTTCTACATCATATTTTTTCTCATTATTTGTCTCGATAATGTACAATGAATATGTCATAAATTGTGATAATATTTAATTGAATAAAAAAAAACAAAAGAATAAACAACAAATTTCATGTTAACTACCAAATATGATATCATTTGCTCTGTTATAGCTTTGTTTCACATGCATTTGATCAATGCCTTTGTTCTCCTTGCTTGTCACTAGAATAAACATAAAAAATGTTATAAATTGTGACAATGAATAAAAGCATTAACAACTATATAAACAATTAATCATCTTTAATAATCCATATAATATTTTGGTCTTTATTGTAGTATCGTATTTGGTGAATCGTTACTTGAAGCTTCAATCAAATCTTTGTATATTCCACTTGACAAGAAATTAATTTTACTTAATTTTCTTTAATCACCTCCACTTGAAATTCAATTTCAATTTCATTGTAATCATAGAAATTAATAATTATTGCTAATACCTCGGGTTCTTTTCCATCTATGGATACAAATAGGTACATATCAGGATACATATTCATGGGAGTTTCTATCTCGAGATACTAATCATGCACAAAGTCATATTTATTAGATGTGTTGTATTTTTTAATCATTTCAAAAGTAGAAGTTGAAGGTGTTATTGATATTTCCATTTGAGTTGATTTTTTCTTTTACTTAAATGATGACTGTAACATTTCACTTGCTTTGGTGCCAACCAATTCTGCATACAAAAATTAAAAATTATTTGCATAAATCAAAATGAAATTAAACTTTCAAATATTTTCATGTAATGTTATTTTAAAATTTACAAGACCACCTAATATAACCATATATAAGAGATTATACATAAAATATAAAACAACCATATCAATTCAAGGAGACATTATTTGTATATCACTTGTTTTTTGTTTTCTCTTCACTCCTTTACTTGGAATGTCAGGGACATGAGATTCCACAACTTATGAAAAATAAATAAAGAAATAAATAAATTATGGAAGGCATGAAATACCAAATATTATTAAACCTTATACAGTTATAATAAACTATTTTCATTTACATACACGATAATAAAGGAGTACATGTGTTATGCAAGTTTACTATATGACACCAAAAGTAATCGCCTAGCTAAAATTGTTAGGAAAAGCAAAATTATAAGAGTATACATAAAATATAAAGCAACCATACCAATTCAAGGAGACATTTTTTTTATATCACTTGTTTTTCATTTTCTCTTCACTCCTCTACTTGGAATTTGAGGGACGAGATTCCATAGCTTATGAAAAAAAAAATTATGGAAGGCATGAAATGGAAAATGTTATTAAAAAACCTTATAATAAACCATTTTCGTTTACATACAAAATAATAAAGGAGCACATGTGTAATTCAAGTTTACTATATGACACCAAAATTGTGAGGGAAAGAAAAATGCCCATGTTAGTATGGGGTTTCCACCTTAAAAACTCACTCCTAGAGCTATATGCATGTGTTTTTGTGTAAAAGTCGATATTTAATGTGGAAAATCCAACTAACATGGCATATTTCATTTTTCATAGCAATATTAGGTAGCAGATTATTCAATAATAAATCAAATTTCATTAAGTTGTAAATTTCATACTATAATTTTGTCAAATTATTTGAAAATGAATATAAAATAGATTGTTAGAATCTCGCAGTTTGTACGATATTTCTTAGCATCTGCAAACATTTATAAGAATTTATAATGGAAAAATTTTAAATGAATTAAAAAACAATATGAATTCATCTTCTATAACTTTTCATTCCATAAATATGCACAAAAGCAAAGAATCTCAAAGCATAGGCAAGTTTTCTTAAAAAATGAGAATAACATGAACTTCATTAATAAACAATCATTTATTATCAACCATTATAACAAAGTACAAGCTAATTTTAAAATTGTCATACCATTTAAAGATTTTGGTGTTGTATTTGGTGAACTTCCTTTTTCCTTGGATGATTCCTTTGAATTACCACTAGCTTCAGGGTCCCTCATTTTTGAAAATAAACTAAGAAACTATTATCATAATTTCAAATTATCGTAGAAAATATAAATTTATAAATACTATCACTACTTGCATCATTGTATGTGTAGAAAAATGAACAAGAACAATAACAATTGTATAACTCAAAATAATAGCTAATCAAGGTGTTGATTAGAAAAAGGGTGCCACCCCTAAATAATTTACTATGTTCTTTTAACTGCATCTATAAGAAAGCTAACACTTACTAGCTTTCCTTCTAGGACAAGCATAAGAACGTTACCAAAAGACAACAATACACTGTGAATAAATAACAACAATAATAGACACTAGAACAACATAATGTTTACAAAAAAATTATTTTTTATAGTCATGTATATTCTTAGCTTTCTATAGAGACCATGAAAAGGCAAACACATTGAAGAATGCTTTCTATTACATACAAGAGATTTCCAACAACATTGCATTGTAAATTAAATCTAATGCATGATGAAATTACTTCTATCACAAACACAAGCACATTGTTAAAAAAAAAAATGCAACAAATCTTTCCTAGGACATCTTCATGCTTGCGAAATTTGTCCTTAGTTTTTTAAGACAAAGAGATTTTAGTCCATGCCTACGTAGATCGTTGTTAGAATATAAGAAATGTTAAAACATCAAATGATTAGAGGGTCCTTTGTATGGAATATGTCGTCTAAGAAATCTAACGCGCGTTAAATTTCATTTTAGCATAAAAACAAACACATAACAACATTGTATAGTAAAATAAATCTATCATGTGGTAGAATTACTTCTAGAAAAAACATGACCACATTGCCAACAACAATATTGCAAAAAAAATTAAACGAAGCACATGCTAGATTTGTTTCTAATAAAGACATGAGCACATTTACAACAAAAACATTAGAAGGTGAAAGAAATTTGAGCATGCCACATTTCTTTCTAGAATAAGTAAAAGCTCATGTCAACATTGCAAGGTCAAAGACATTTAGCGTGTACTAAAATTACTTCTAGCACAAAAATAAGCATCTTGCCAACAAAAAAATTGCAGCAAGGTAAAAGGAAATCTAGCACATGGAACATATCCTTACAGCACAAAAATAAGAAAATAACAACATTATACGGTTAACGAAACCTAGTACATGTTGGATTTACTTCTAGCATAAACACATGGATATTACCAATAACTTCATTATAAGGAAAATGAAATCCAACACCCACAATATTTTCTTCTATCACAAAAAAAATCACACTTCCAATAATAACATTGTAAGGTGAAACAAATCTAATGTGAATTATATTTCATTCTATCATAAACAAAAGCACATAAAAAAATTGCAAGTTGAAAGAAATGTAGCATCAGTTAGATTTAGTTCTATCACAAACACAAGCATATTTCCAACAATGTAAGAAAAAATAAATCTAGTGTGCGCTAAATTTCCTTCTAGCATAGAGATAAACACATTTCCAAATAAAAACAATGCAAAGCATTAGATTTCCTTCTAACATAAATAACTAGATTGTCAAAAATAAGATGGCATTGTGAAGAAAATATAACACATAATATATTTCCTTCTAGTACAAATTCACAAACATATTTCCAACAACAACATTATTCAGCAAAACAAATCTAACATGGGTTAGATTTCTTCGTATTAGAAACATAAGCACATTGCAAATAATAACATTGCAAGGTGAAAGAAATCTAATGCATGCTAGATTTGTTTCTAATGGAAACATTATCACATAAAAACATTGTAGGGTGAGAAAAATTTAGCTTGTGTTATATTTATTTCTAACACAAACATATAAATATTTCTAACAACAGCAATGCAGGACAAAAAAATCTAGCACATGTCAGAATTCCTTTTAGCCTAAACACAAAGATGTTACTAATAACAACATTACAAGGTAAAAGAAATATAACATGTGCTAGATTTTATTTTAGCACAAACACAAGCACATAGCAACATTGTAGAGTGAAATAAATTTAGCAAGTGCTAGATTTATCTCTACCACAAATACAAGCATCTTTCCAAAAATAACATTGTACAGTATAAGTAATCTAACACGTGATAAATTTTCTTCCAACACAAACACAAACATGTTTCAAATTGAAATAAATTTAACACATGCTATATTTCCTTCTAGCACATAAAAAAATTGTATGACTTAAGAAATCTAGTGCATGCTATAGGTTTATTTCTATCACAAACACAAGCACATTCCAAGGTGAGGGAAACATAATGTGTGCTAGATTTCTTTTTAGCCCAAACATAAGCACATTGCCAATAAAAAAATTATAAGGTGAAATAAATCTAACGTGTGTAAGCTTTCCTTATAAGATAAACACAAGCAAACAAGCACATTATAAGGTGAAAGAATTCTAGTGCATGATAGATTTACTTCTAGCACAAAAACAAGCATGTTGAGAACAACAACATTATAGGGAAAAGGAAATATAACATGTGCTAGATATCCTTACATCACAACACAATCACATTATAAGATGAAACAAGTCTAGCACATGCTATATTTCCTTCTAGCAGGAAAATAAGAACATAAGAATACTGTAGTGTTAAATAAATCTAAGACACATTAAATTTACTTCTAGCACAAGCTAAAGCATATTTCCAATAGCAACATTTCAAGAAAAGAAATCTAACATGTGCTAAATTTCCTTCTAACATAGTCACATGCATATTTCCAATAACAACATTGCAGGGTCAAGGAATCTATCATATTTCCCTATAGCACAAACAACCAGATTTCCAACCACAACATGGCATTGTGAAACAAACCTAGCGCATGCTAAATTTCCTTGTGGCACAAAAACAAGCACATAACAAACATTGTAAGGAAAAAAAAAATCTAGCATGTGCTATATTTACTTTTAGCGAAAACTCAAGCCTATTTCCAACAACAACATTATCAAGCAAATGAAATCTAAGACGTGCTAGATTTCATTCTATCGGAAATGAAAGTGCATTGCTAATAACAACATTGTAAGATGAAAAAAATATAATGAGTGATATATTTCCATCTAGCATAAATAAGCGCACATTGTCGATAACACCATTGCAAGGTGAAGGAAATCCAACCCATGCTAAATTTTCCTATAGCAAAAACATAAGCACATAATAACATGGCAGGGTTAAAGAAATCTAGCTCGTGTTAGATTTACTTTTAGCACAAACACAAGTATATTTCCAAAAGCAATATTGCAGGGAAAAAATAAATCTATTGTGTGCTAAATTTTATTCTATCATAGATACAAGGCATTATCAATAGCAACATTGAAAGGTGAAAGAAATCTAACATGTGCTAGATTTACTTTTAGTAGAAACACAAGCATATTTCCAACAACAAAGGTGCATGCCAAAAGAAAACTAGGACATGTTAAATTTTCTTCTAGGACAAACACGAACACAATGGCAATAATAACATTACAAGGGGAATGAAATCCAACATTTTCTACCTTTCCTTTTAGCACAAACAACAAGATTGTCAACAACAATCTGAAATTAGAAAACTTTCCAAGATTTGTGGGTTTTTCTCCATGAAGTTGCATAGAAAATGCAGTAACAACTGTTTTGAACAAGAAACCAACCATGCCAATTTACTCGTATGTAACTCGGGGTTGGGTTCTAGTAGCTTGGTAGAGTGCTAACTCGTTTAACACAGGGGTCTATCTAGATAATGTTGGACCATTTTCATGGATCTCTAAATCTGATCTTGAGAGAACACTGTAAATATTATGCATTTAGTAAATAATTTTAACCACCATAATATAAAGTTGGAGCAAACGCTTGTATATTTAACATTGGTTTTGTTGGGTAGCAGTGTAGTGCAGATAAGTCCTTGTTAATATGGTTTGTTTGAGTATGCGGAGCTATTGCTTCTCCATTTTGACTTTGCGCATCTCAAATTTCAGAGAGGTGAATACGTTTCAACTATGGGAAAGGGTGGATGCAGAGGAAGAAGGGTAAACATGTCAGTATACTGGTCTTACATTATTGTTGCATACAATGGTACTTTGATACCTATAATATTAATGGCCCAAATAATATTTTAGCTACTTCAAATAATTAGTAACTTCTAGGTGGCATGGGCAACCCCTACAAAATAAAATGAGAGTTCCCTTGTTAGAAACTCCCTTTTCATTCTCACTTATGTTTCTTTGAAATTAAGCAACTCTTTGTGCATTTTTATGAGCTCTATGCTTCTTTCACTGGTTGGACATAAAACTAACAATCATTTTTTCAGCAATCTGCACAGTTGTATATTTTGTGCACAAATGTCCTTTGATGCAACTCCATTTGGGTGAATATTGAATCAGGCATAAATTGATCAGTAGTGGACACATTGATTCCTACACAACCATGAGCTTTTCCTTTTGCATTTATACAAATTTTGGGGATCATTGCAGTCATGTCTCATATTTCTTGGCTGGTATTCATTGTGTTTATACCAGTGGGTTCAACTTGTATATGGTATCATCAATATTACATACCATAAACTAGTGAAGTGGCTCGGTTGTCATTAGTTTCTAGAGCTCCAATCATACAAAATTTTGGAGAATCAATCTATAGAGCAACCACCATTAGAAGTTTTGACCAGGAGTCTTGGTTCATGGAGATAAATCTCTAGTTGATTGATATGTATACTAGACCTAGTCTCCACAATGTTGGGGCCAATGCATGGATTAGTATTATGATGGATTTTCTATAAAATCTTGCGTTTACATTCTTTGTAATATTCCTAATGGAAATTTACAATGATAAGACAATCAAGCATAGTAAAAAAAAAACACTCAAAATTTACAACACATTAAACACCCAGAAATCTCTATAAACTGCATTAAACTGAGCCATTCTATTAATATAAATGTTAGGTATGAAGGTAAAATAAAAAAACATGCACCTCGGCTTGTCCACAGCAAGCTAAAAATGCCCAAGTGATGAAATCGACTACTCTAACATGAAAAGTGGTTGTCCTCAACAATCTTTCTACTAACCCAGTGACAAATTGCATTGTTGGCTACAAACAATGGTTGTTAGGGCTCCTATGGAGCTCAAAAAATTATGGGAAATTAGCCTCGGACTCTTCTCCAATAACCACAAAAACCCATGAAGGAATCGGCCAAATTTTGACCTCAGAATTTTGGCCCAATTTCCCCCTAGCTCCTCCAGTTGTTAGCTGAGTTGGGACCCCGGTTTCACCCCTCGAATCTGCCCAGAAAATTCAACCAAATTATTTATTAAATCCTTGTCAAAAACCCAGAAAAACCCAGAACGGGTTTTCTCAAGTTTTGATGCTCCAAAATTTACCTCAAAATGCTTGGCCCTCTTCCATAAGCAGAAACTGTAACCTGTAGCAGCTGTTGGGCTTATTACTCCATAAAAATGATGGAAAATCCCCCACAATTTATCCAATATAATTCCAAACAACCCCAACTCCTCAATCCCTTTCATAAGCCAATTGTTGGCTTTGCCTCATCAACTCCTCTAAGAGCCCTTGCGTACTTTCCCCTTTCCGCGTCATTGGAGTGTCTATAAGCTCACCAATCATTGTGCATGTGAGTCTAACACCTTCATGATATTTTTATCTTCCACATAGCTATCCAAAATCATGGTTTAATACCATTGTAATATTCCTAATGGAAATTTACAATGATAAGCAAAGAAAGCATAGTAAAAGAAACAAACACACATAATTTACAACACATTAAATACCAAGAAATCTCCATTAACTACAGTGAGTTGAGCCATTTTATTGATATAAATGTTCGGTCAGAAAGCATGCACTTGGGTTGTCCCCAAAAATCAACTACTCTAACATGCAATGTGGTTGTCCCCAACAATCTCTATGCTATCCTACTGAAAAATTGCACTCTCGACTATGAAAAATGATTGTTAGGGCCTCATCCTGTGCCCAGAAAATTCCAGGAAAATAACCTCGATTTCTCCTCCAAAAACCCACAAAGGAATTGTGGGTTTTTGGCCTCACAATTTTGGCCCAATTTCCCCCTAGCTTCTGCAGATGTTGGTCGAGTTGGCACCAAAATGCTACAAAATCCCCCACAATTTCCTTTCCTGCTCCTTTCTTGCATCCCAGCTATACCAGAAATGTGTGGTATCCTCCCAGCTACTAAAGATGAGTATAATTTTCCTCCCTAGGGTGGCACTCGTGGTCCACCGAAGAAGAGGGTAACTTGGCCCCCACGAAAGACTGCGTAGTTCTGTGGAAGATGGCAGAGGCCCCTGCTCCAAAAATTCATACTATTGTGGAAATACCTCATGCTCTTGTCCCACAAACAAGGAAGTATCATACACCAGTTTGGTGTTTGGCTTAGTCGTGACCTTAAAATTGGATAATAATAATAATAATTTACATGCTTCAAATCACCTATTCATCCAATAAAATTTTCCAAAAACTTTTATCTACTGAAAACATGAAAAATATCATCCACTCTTACATAAATCCATTAGAAGCACCCCCTCTTCCAAAAAGAAACTCTATTATCCTTCCATCTATAAAACTCAAATCCATATGTTTTAATCCATTGTAATTGAAATATCTTAGCAAGAGGTTATAACCTTGGATGTGCTTTACAACATGATATGTTTATCCATCCCCACAAGAACTTTTGTAAACTCTGTGACACCATAAATGTCTTCTTCAACTAGCTCCAGAAATTCTCCTCTGTGGCTTACTTAGAGGACACAATATTGTTTCAAATGCTATTGCAATTAAATTTTTGAAAATTATCTGGATTTTTTTGTGTTATGGGAGGCAAGCGATGCTTAATCTATAGGTTCAATAAATAACATGTATTCATCCTCAAATCCGGAAATGACTAGTCTCATCCTTCTTGCAAAATGGTGTTGCATTGTCGTAGATGGTAGTGCTTTAATTGTTGGGGACAAAATTATTTATAATAATGAATCTTTAATGCTTGTGTGTGCTAATATACATCCAATGTTGAAGTTGGAAGAATTTATTTCGTACCTTATTCACCACACTATATACCTTTGACTTCAGCCTTTTTACAAACTTGCATTCCAAACTCTTTCTACTAGTAGTTTGTAGGACGAGACCAAATGCTTGTGGCCATGCATAATAGGCACATTGGTCAACATCTCTAGCCCAAATTCAAATAAAGTTTTCTTTGAATTCTAAATCAATGTGATATCCAAAATAAATCCACCATGTCATTGTCAATAACTCTTCATTCGATTCTTCCTAATATGCATGTGATCTCCAACATACTAAATATGGGGAAAGGCCTATAACTAAAGCCAGCCAAGATCTATCTACCAATTTGAAACACTTTGACCAACCTCCTTCAATACCTTCAACAAGTTTTTATCAACTCAAAGATGTGATTAGTTGATACATCTACTGTAACAAGGGAAATGCCATAAAGGCCACCTTGAATTAATTTCCTCCTCGTGCTATAATTCTTCTTTTGACACATTAAATTCACTGCCATTATTGTTCAATTGTTGTTGAGAAAGGAATTGCCTCTATAGTTCTTTCATTTATTCCTTGGCAAACTCATAGCAATATCCATATTTATGTGCCTTATCAAACAACGAAAATTTGCGATGATGTGGGATGGGAAACTTGTCCTCAACACCCAGAAAACATTTTTAGTTTGCAATTCCTCTAAAGGATGCACATCGTTGACTAGCATGCAACAACTTGTGAGGCAACTCTCATTTGTACATGCATAAGCAAGCATTATAATGTATATAGGAGGACCGAATGAGATGAATTGATAGATTACCCATGAATATCAAAGGGTAACATTCGATTGGATATTCTCTTCCAGGTTTCCATCTTCTAGTTGACATCAAACAAATTGGCTTATGATCATATGCAGGTCAGCCTACCCTTAACTTATTTACTTCTGAGAATGTTTCTTTTCTTCTACCATTATACTTGAATGACGTGCAAAACACCTTCCCCTCTGAGGAGACTCAATGTCAATAGCAAGTTGTCTTTCAAGCCCTTTTTCTTTTCCAAAATAATTGGTAGAAAAAGAAGTCAATGCATCTTTAATTGTCTTTGTGCTCTTTACAAGGCTTATTCCCATAACATGGACCTTCATGCTGTCCATCGGTATTTAAAGATTCTGTGATGCCAGGAAATTTAGGTTAAGGGCTTGTTTTAGGTGCTAAATGAGCATAGCATGGTTATCATACCCACTGCACATAAATATTTTTGGGCTTCTGAGTTGCTTTGGTCTGAGAGAAATTGATCAAATACACTAATATAACACATAAATGTTTCAACAACAGAGTGAATATATTGCTCTTCCAGCAAGCACCAGAAGTGCTTGCATTTGTGATACCATTTAGTATAAAATCCAGGTCACAATCATGAAATGTATAAACCAACTTAATTTGTTGATACTGAGCAAGAATGAGGCAATATAAGGATTAAAAACTTGGATTATCGATTCTTCCTCCAGTCAAAGAATAGTAAGCTAGAATATGCATTAATTAGTTTTCAAACATTACTTCCATTTCAATCAAGTTCATCCCATGTCTTTCTAAGAGGTGGGGTAAACTCTAATTTCCAAAATGGTCAGGATGTAGACAAAGATTTGTCACCTATTTTAATATTTTTGTATCCTTGCTCCCGGATATACTTCAATGAGTTTAGGTTCAACATTGCAACCACTATTGCAAATTAGGTGAAATGGAAACCTCTCATTTCAAGTCTCTCCAGGTTTAATAATCCATTTGAAAGTTCAAGGAGATCTTAGTCATATTCTCCATAAAACCTAAGAGAATACACCTTCTCTTTACATTATTTTCCAAATATATGTAAATTTCCTAGGCCTTAAGTACAAGTCAAATCTGTTCAACTTTCCACACCCATGTAATAGATACATGACTCCATTATCAAGTGGCAAATGAGTGATTTGTTATTTTTGTCGAACAAAACAAAACAGAGATCCCTAATATTTTTTGCAACATTTTTTAATGGTCATCAATTCCAAGTTATGTATGTTTGTAACACAAACAACAATAAACTCTAAATTGAGGCAACCTTGGCTATGGTAGATATCCCTCTATGAAAAACTAAACTTTTCTCACCATCTTCAATTTCTTCTTCTCCATGCTCTACTTTCATTATGCTTAACCTTTGCGGAAAATAACAACAACTTTTAAGTCTTTGTTTCAATTTCCACTTCTCATATCTTGAACTTCAAGACCAATGCACAAACTATGTAACCCATAATGATTTTATATGTTCAAATATGTCAACTGTAATGAGCGTTTGTTTTGGGCTATTTTACTGCATTTGGTAATATCAACTAATTTGTGATTTTTGCTATGTCTAGTATATCCACTATTATCAACATCAATCAATAATAGTTTAAGAGTAACATTCTTGTAGTGGTCAAATGGTTTTCATATTCAGTGTCTCCACATTCTTCAACTCTTTTGAAAGTGCATTGCGATAGGGTAAACTAAAATTATTTATCCTGATGGAAGTTTTTTTCAACAATTTTTTGGGATCTCTTCCGTTTCTAGCATAAAATTTCTTCTAGTTTGGCCATTAGTTTATATATATATATATGATACCTTTATATTGCCTTATATATTGCATCTATCCTCTAGTAGAATCAGTCAATCACTAATACCATCGTAGCAAACCGAAAGTGGGAATCAATATTTCTCCTTTCCAAAAAATTAATCATCTTTTATAGACAAGGTTTCATTTCCTTTATCTCTACTAGCTGATGTAGGATGAGGGGGTGTAGAATGGGTATTATGGCTTGTGGAAACTTCCATTGACAGACAAACTAGCCCCTTCAATTTATTTGCCAAACAAGAAAAGGGTTGCAGAGGACTGAAGTATTGTTGACTAAAATAGTGATCAACCGTTGTTTAAAGCAGCAGAAATTAGATTGACCAAGTACAGTTGAGTGTAAGAATTAAGTAATAAGAACATTTCGTCTCTTACAGTGCCAATCTGAAGCGACTCTTTGAGGGTCTGAAATTCTCATGATGAGCTTTATATGATTGGAAGAAAATGAAGTCATATAATACTGAGCAAGAATCTGAGATAAAGGTTGGCAGCAATCTTGCAAACAATGATGGCATGCTGACATTAATATGGAAATAAGGTAGTGATTGTATTCTTGACTTGAATACACTCACGTTGGGGCATGGCAAGGCAAGGCAGCGACACATTAACCTATGTTGACTAAGGAATAATTTCCAGTATGACAATAGGGCTTTGTCAATATTATGTGGCATAATAATCTTTAGAGAGTGGATGTGAATCACAAGATGAAAAACCAACAACCATATTAAAATACATCCTCTAGATCTCATAAAGAAAAAGGAATGATACATATAGCAGAGAAATGTGCCTGAAGTACAAAAGCAGATAACAAAAAAAAAGTGCACCTTAGACTCCTTTCATCTAAGTGGGTATGTCTATATCCGGATATCTGAAAGGATACAAAGAAAAGAAGTGAATCAATTAAGAAATATATTTTTTTGTCGTTATGATTCTGTCGAAGCCTTGAAAACAAATGGAAAAAAAAAAAACATGTGGCATTGAGGCTTGAAAATCGAAATGGAACAGTGTTGCCAAAATTCTTTTTGGTAATGCAACATTCAGTTTTGAAATACAAATATCAAGAAATGCAGGCTTACCAGTGAAATCCAAGAATGCAGACTTCTTCATGCTCAAACTAAGCCTCAATTCAGCCAATTCTCCAGCCGACCGAACTTTGTTGGAAATTTCAGTTTTCTGAAATCTATTATCTATTGAATGCAAGGGCTTTCCCCTTTCCTCTAAATTTGAACTACATGCATCATTCTTGTTCTTTATTGCTCCGGAATGGGGACTAGGAACAATTCAAGATGCTGCTGCAGCTGTAGCAAGTGCAGCTCCGGGATTTGGACTCGGCTTTACACTTCCAAGCAACGGATAAAAAGCCAGTGACGGAGATAAAAGAGAAAACGAAGCAGGCGTTGAAGCGGAAAATGCCGAAGGCTTACCAGCAAAATCCAAGAATGCGGACTTCTTCATACTCAAACTAAGCGTCAATTCAACCAATTCTCCAGCCAACCGAAGTTTGTTGGAAATTTCAGTTTTCTGAAATCTATTATCTATTGAATGCAAGGGCTTGCCCCTTTCCTCTAAATTTGAACTAGATGCATCAGTGGAAACTCTAGTTTTCTACTCTTTATTTTCAATCGAATGCACGCGCTTGCCTTTTTCCTTTAAGTTCGAATTAGACGGGTCAGGGTCATAATCGTTACATTTCTCATATCCAATTTTCAATCTGTATGTAATTGAAAATGAATTTAAATGTCCTTCGAATTTCTCCAGTTTCTTTGAACCTTTCTCGGCCCAGTCCGTGTTGTTTTCTTCATTTTCCTGCCTTTGACGTGTGAAACTAGGGTTTCTGAAGAGAAAATGTTTTGCAGTCTCGTCATCAGTTCCCTCTGAAGACGATTCCTCCTCGGAATCGTTCGGGATATCTTCGAGGCTATAATTGAGCCCCGGCATATCACTCACGCCGTCGTCGTTGCTGGCAGATCAACAATTTGGCATACAAACCTAATTTATTTACTAAATTGCTTACAATTTAGGAGAAGAATTCCCGATTTGAAAACAAATTCGGTGCCATGTTTTCAAATTTGAACCCTTCGCCTTTGCCACCGCCCCTGGTCCGTCTTCTTCTCCCGTTTATCCTCTTAATCGTACACAGAGACCATGTGAGTTCATTCAATCTTAATGCATGTTATTGCAAGTAGGCACGCACGCACAGAGGTTGCGATTTAGAATCCATGTCATCTTCAAATGGAAGTGTAACACCCATCTCGACCGTAAACAGATTGCTTATGTTTTATGTTTTTAGTCACGTAAAAATCTTTGGAGCCAATTCTCGAGGACCTTATCGGTCGTGCTAATATTGCTGCACATTGGAATAGATTTCATTTCACATTAACGTTCTGTTGTCAATGTACTCTAATGCGAGTGCGAGTATTGCGAGAGAACATAAATATCATAATGTGTGTGAATGATGAGGGAGTGAGTGTGAATAATGAGGGAGAACATAAATATCATAATGTGTGTGAATGATGAGGGAGAATATAAATATAAATATAAATATAGGGAATAGATTTCATTTTACATTAATGTTTTGTTTTTCAATGTATTTTAATGTGTGTGAATGATGAGGGAGAACATAAATATCATAAGTTGTGTTGCCACATTTTATTTTTTATCTAGGTGTGTCTATCAATGATGAAGAAGAGCTTCAATGCCGAAAATTTGGGAGTGTTTGTTATAATGTCTAGAAGCTAGGAGTGTTTGTTATAATATTCCATAGGAAAAGGGCAGAATACTAGAATCATATGGAGAATCATATGGAGAAGCAATCTGTCCTATATGCTATTTTTAGCCTCTTGAGGTTAAAATAATTTCTTTATTCCTTTCTTCTTTCCCCATTTAGAGAGAATATTGGGTTGGTTTTTAATGATGAGGGAAAGTAAAAATGTTATAAATTAGAAAGAAATAAAGTAATTATTTTAACGTTAAAGAGGTTAAAGATAGCTTACTCGACAAATTTCTTTACTATCCTTATTCTGCCCTTTTCCTATGAAACCTCATAATAAACGCTCCTAAATTCTTGAAAAACCTCTCGTGGAATAAATTATCCCAAGAGCTAGGTGTCATAGTATCTCCATAACTTTCTGTGTTGTCTTTGAAGGCCTTGCATTCTAAAATGAAATGTTTTTTTTTCTATTTCCACTTTTCCTAGAGAGCAAAAAATACATATTTTTTCTTCCCACATTTCTTTTGGCCTTTCCCAATGCCCTCCTTCACAACAGAGTTGATGAGAATTAGTCTTTAACTGAGCAGTAAGAATTTTGGCTCTCCAAGAAACATTAGCCCCTACACATGCTTTTTCTTAATGATTATGAGTGGGATTAAAATCTTCAATATAGTACTTTTTCTTTCTTCCTCGATCTTTATCCCAAGTATGCTCATGGAACTTATCCATAACAAAAAATTTTATGTGATGGTTCAATTATTTTATGTCATGGTTTAGTTGTTGGAAAGAAATTTGGATATGGTTAACCAATGTCAGTGTAAATTTAATTAATAAATGTTTATTTGATTTAAATCATACAACGCAATTTTAACTATGATGAATTTAAAACCACCTAAATGATATTGATCCTAAAACTTATTAAAATCTAAAGGAGTATAGGAGGATTAGCAATGCAAATCCCTTAGTGGGCCATGTCTTACTATGTGTATTTAATTTAATACCACCTACATATTAAAGATCATAAAAGAATTTAAATGGGATTGATCCTAAAACTTATTAGAATAATGGGATTGGTCCTAAAACTTATTAGAATCCAAAGGAGTAGAGGAGGATTAGCAAGACAACTTCCCTAGTGGGCTATGCCCTTCTATTTATATTAATTTTCTTGTCAAATAATGGTAGGAATATGGTTATAGTTTTATCACAGTGTGCTCAATAGATGTCACAGGGAATTGAGTGTAAAATGTCACATGACATGATTACACGGGAATGGCATTTCTCCATACAAGAAATTTCATCTATGTGTGACCCATGAGGTGTATACTGGCTGGCTTGAGTGGGGTTTAGTCCCCACTAGGTCTTAGGTTCAAACCTCATGGGGAGGGGGTTAAGGATGGAAACCACTTTTGGTGAAATTAAACTATCCTAGGGGGCGTCCACGCTCAATTGTGCTTGCACAATCCTGGTGATAGCATCCCATTTTGGGTAGATCGTTATAGAAACAACATTATCCTTGAGGCCATTAATGTCAAAGCCTCTTCCTTCATAACCCATTTTAGATAGCATCTTCATACCAATGCCTTTGGTATGTTTCTCAAATGCTACAAAAGAGGTGTTATGAACATAAACAGAAGGAATTGTACTTAAAATGCTCATTACCTCCTTGAACTTGTTATTCATCTTTTGAACTTCTGATGATGATGACAACATTGTAGATTGCTCTATCCACCCACTTTTACCAAATGACGTATGATAAGAACCTTGGAGATGCTTGCAAAATGCACATGCATCATTTTCCTCACATGGTTCATAACCATTGTTTAAACCATGCCTGCATATTTCCTTTACTTTGGATATTTCTTTTGTTGTCACTGGAGTGGAAAATTCAACAACTTGTTCCTCAAGTACATGTTGCAATTAAAGCTGCATATGTCTCTTCTCCTCTTCTTCCATTTCTATAATTCTTCTTAATTCAATGTTTTTCCTCTCCTTTTCATCCATCATCATCCTATCATGATGGTATAGAGTACTTGCAATTGAAAACCATTCACGATAAGATGACATCAGACTGAAAAACCCCTAATCTAACACGTTTCATGAAATCACTTGTTAGGGGTAGAACTGGTGAATAACTTAAGGATTGCACAGTTCCAGAGGTCGAGGTGTGGGATTGAGGCTTGAGACTGTGTAATGCGTAGTTCAACATGGCCAGTGTCAAAGGATTGTGCAGTTGAGGGGCTTAAGAGCTCAAGATCGGGATTCTAGATTGCTAGATCGAAGAGCTTCCCTTGCGACTGCGATGACACACCATTGGGGTTCCTAACCATTGGATGTGGTTGCTGCATAGGATTGCTATATCTATAGCATTCTATCATTAGAACCACTAGTTTACTTATGAATTTTTGCATAAATTTTTAGTTCAGATGACCAACATGTCTTGGGCACAAATTTTGTAAAAACTTATAACTATCTATCTATATGTTTTCAGAGTTTTTCCTATGTTTAATGCAATCCTATTCAATGATGTGAATGTTTTATTTACCTATGTAGCAAATGTCTGTCTAAAACTTGATTAGCTAATGAATCAGTTAAAGTGTTCAGATTTCTGGAAATGTTTTGATATTGAATGAAATCAAAATGTCTCTCCAAAAGTCGAACTCTAAGGAACAATCTAATATGTGTTGGATTTCTAATAGTATAAATACTAGTAAGTTGTAGTACCACAAGTTGTGAGTCTAAACTGATGATTACGCAGTTAATACCAAATGAAATGGCATCAGAGAGAATTTTAATCAGAACACTAATCTCAGCGATATTATTCATCGATATATTGATACAAATCCCTTGAAAACTCACTAACTCACCGTTCAGAGTGAAAATGGCCCACGCTACAGAGGATAGATTCTGCGCACTACGACTAGAACCATCAGCATATCGAACAAATGGTTCCGAAGATTCAGTTATCTGTGATGAAATGTAAAGCGGATTACTAACGTCAAGAAAACTCTAAAAACAAATTAAGATAGTGAATGCAAATCAACATCATATAAACAATAAAATACAAAAAATTACTACGCTCATGATTAAGCATAGTAATGTTTAAGATACAACTCATTTCTAGGCTGTGCCAATGGAAGCCCATTGTAATCAACTAACTCGTAGGCACCCTTAGCAAGAACTCTTTTGACAATACAGGGGCCATGCCATAATGGCTCAAATTTCCCTGTACCTATCTTATAAACTTCCTAGTCATAAAGAAGGACCAAGTCCCCCTCTGAGTAGATACAAGGTTGGACATTTTTGTTGTATTGCACCTTTATACGTCTCTTATGTTCTTAGTTGGATAATTGGGCTTCACGACGCGTATCCTCTAGATGGATGAGGTTAAGGAGACACGCTTCTTCTTCTGAGGTGTTAGATTAGAGGTCTATCATGAGTTTTAACGATGATATTTCACATTTGATTAGCAAGATAGCTTCCAGACCATACACCAATTGAAAAGGAGTAAATCCAGTCGCGTTTTTCACCGAGGTTCGATACGCCCACAAGGCGGAGTATAGGATCAAGTGTCAGTTCCTTTTACGGACTCCTATCATTCATTGAAGCATTCGTTTAATATTTTTTTTAATGGCCTCAACTTGCCCATTTGATTGTGGATAATAAGGAGTAGAATTATCATGTGACAATCCTAACTTGGCTGTCAATTCAGACATCATATGGCTGCGAAAATGATTCCCATGATCCGTAACTATAGCCTGTGGGACCCCAAACCATGTAATGAGATTATTGAAGAAAAACAATGCAGTTGTTTATCCTGTGTTGTTGAATGCAGGCATCGTTTCGGCCCATTTGGTAACATAGTCGACTGCGACAATAATATAACTATGCCCCTCAGACGAAGGAGGGTTACAAGTCATGAAATCGATACCCCATTTCGTAAATGGTCCAGCAGAAAAAACTGGATGCATTGGCACTAGCGGCTTGTGGATTTTACGGTCATAAATCTAGCATGCATGACAACTTCTGATTGCGAGGATATAATCTTGAAAAATAGTAGGCCAAAAGTAACCAGCGCGAAGTATCTTCTGCGTGGTAGCATAACTAGATAAATGTCCACAACAAGCTCCAGGATGGCAATCATTTAATACTTTCTTAGCCTCCTCATGAGTGAGGCATCTCCTTAAAATGATATTGACACCACAATGATAAAGTGTATCGTCGATGATAAAGTGTATCGTCGATGATCAGATAATCTTTGGCTTGGTATCGAATATGTCGTTGATCAAAGTGAGAGGTATTAGGTCGAAAAGTTTGGGTTTGGAGATAAATGATGAAATATTCATACCAGGGATCAGATGATCCAATCAGAAATAGAGACTCGTTTAGAATAGATGGTTCCAATGTAATTGAAGTACTATCACAGGGAAGGTCACAGAGAAGCTCAACCAAAACTAAAGACTTCTTTGACTTGCATTTGATGAATTCCAAATCAAATTCCTGCAAAATGAGGATCCATTTTGAATATTCCCCCCCCCCCCCAACAGTTGACGTGATTAGATGTAAGTCATGGGGTTGCAATCCGAAACTATTATTGTTTCTCGGAGCAAGATATAATGGCGAAATATTTGGATAGCTTGAACAGCTGCCAAGAAAAGCTTTTCCATGTACGAGTACTTAACTTCTGTATCATTGAGATTACGACTCAAATAATAGATCAGATGTTCAATTCCTTCTTCTACTTGGACCAAAACCATAGCGATGGTCGTTTCAGCCACGACGATATATAGGAAATAATCGTTTGAATAATTTGGAGGATACATTAATGATGCTTGGACAAGATGGTCCTTGACAACATCAAAATAATCTTGCGCAACTTGGTACCAATGGAAGGGAACCCTATTTTTCAATAATCGAGTAAATCCTTTAGCCATTTCGGCATAGTTTGGAATGAACCTTCTCAGAAAGTTAGCCTTTCCTTGAAGTTTTTGTATCTAAAGTAGGTTTGATGGTGCATGCAAATCAAGAATGGCATGTACCTTCAGTGGGTCTATTCGAATTCCTTCTTTTGAGACAACGAATCCAAGAAATTGACCAGATCCAACACAAAACACACATTTGTGTGGATTGAGGCATATCTTGTAGTGTCAACATCATAGGAAAATCACTCTCAAATGCATCGAGTGATCAGTCCATTTTCTTGAATGCGCTGGTAAATCATCTAGATATGGTTGAACACTCTTCTTGATGTCGTTGAAAGCATAATCCATTGCTCTCTGAAAAGTTGCCCCAGCGTTCTTTAAACCAAATGGGAGTTTCCTATATGCGAATGTGCCCCATGGACAGATAAATGTTGTCTTATGTTGTTCATCTGGGTGGATATTGATTTTATTATAGCCGAAAAATCCATCCAAGAAGGAAAATATTTCACATCTAGCACAGTCGTCAATAATCTGGTCGATAAAGAGTGTAGGATAGTTTTCTTTTAGACAAGCCTGATTAACATCCCAATAATCGACACACACTGTAATTGTTCCTTGTTTTTTCATAACAGGAATGATATTCGAAACCCACTAAGTTAGCGGAACAGGGTAAATAAAACCAGCATGCAAAATCTTTTCAACTTCTACTTTGATGGCAGTGGCTTTCTTCGAATGAATAGGACGAAGCCGTTGACGCAATGGTTTGACATCAGGATATATATTAATAGTGTGTTTAACTATACTAGTATCTACTCCTGGAATTTCCTTGTAAGACCAAGAAAATACATCACGAAATTCATGAAAAAGAGAGCGATATGAATCAAATTCTGATGGAGAACAAGATACACCGACATGAATATTTTCTACAATGCCAGGTTTAGTCGAAATATTGATAGAAATTGTTTCTTCAATATTTGATAAATTTTGCTTAGATTCTATTGCATTAATTGGAAAAGAATACAGAAAGAAATTTTGAATGGATGGGTGATATAGTTCACTGAGATTATTTTCTTCACAATCAGGAAGATGGGAACAATGATGATAATCTTCCCATGGTTCTCCTTCTACCATCATAACTTCCAAAATATTTTCATCTGTCAAAAATTTTGAGGAAAATGGATCAGATGGAGTACCAAAATCTAATGAACGATCAGCCCAAACACTCGGCGACGCTAATTTCGAATTTTCTACCCAAGCCAAATAGATTGATTGTTATTGAAGCTCAATAGGGCTGAGCGATAAAACATCATCCAACATAGAAATATCAGAATCACCCGTATTCTCCCTTAAGCCAGATAGAGTGGAAGAGATCATGTAGCAGGTCTCTATGCTTGCAATTTCTGTTGACATCATTGATGGCGGTACTGCAAAGGTTCCCATAAGAGTGGAATCCTTTAAGAGTCCTACACCAATGTTCTAGATTTATAGTTGGGGTAAGTGAATATATGGAACGCTTCCAGTTACTTGCGAAGTAGAGAAAAAAAAGGATAATTGATTAATGACTATAATAGTACCTTTATGAGGAAAGGAAACCATTCTAAAATATGTAGAAACAATTGCAGTCATCGCATATACCCATGGTCTTCCAAGTAAAATATTATAGTCAAGGGGTCTGTCAACAACCTCAACATCAATACTTACTATTTTGCCCCATAACTCAACTTGCAAGTTATTGATAATACAACAAGTTTTATATGTTCTTCCATAAAAATCCCTCAACGTCGTTGATTATTGTGATAATCGCGGTGAGCCAATTGACTTCCAACAATTTAGAGACATAATGCATGTAGATGCTCTCTCATCAATAATAGTGCGATGAACAAGGTGATTGAGAACATTTACTTGGATGGAGAATGCCAATTCTGCTGGTAGTTGCGGTACATAGCCCTTATGATTAAAGAAGACAAGATTAGAATCAGTCGGATCAATTCCACTAATAATCTACAATAAAGCCTGCTTCTGGGAGGGAAAATTTTGTAATACCTCAAGAGCATACATATCTGAAGGGGATTGAGCCAAATCTTCAATTATATTATAATTTTGTGCAGCTCTTGCTCGATTATTATATGTCGATTTACAAATTACTCCCTTTGGTGGCTTAATCGTCAATTCAGGAATAACAGGAGGTGGTACTAATTCATTAGATGGATTCCTTGTCGAGGTAGTATGTTGATCAGTAGCCGGACTACCATAGTATTTATTATCCGTCGACACCAAAGTACTTTGTGAAGGTTTTGTACTAGATAAAATTGACACTTGGGAACTAGAAGCTGGATCCGTAGCAACCAAATTTGTGTTTGGATTTGGAAATGGGTCTGTCAACACAGCTGATGCATTAGAATTCTTGATGATTCTTGAGACTTCAGCACAGTGAGGGAAATCCCTAACAAAAATTTCCTCTTTACAGATTATGCATGGATAACGAGGTCTCCGTGGTCGTGATGGTTGATCAGATAATCGTTCCTGCGGTTAAAAGTTTTCTTTTTCTTTGATTTCCCCTTTTTCTTACTTCCTGGTTGCTTATCACTTTTTCCTTTGTCAAATGAGATGACAGTGATTTTGGAAGTAGGAGTAGGATCATATGCAGTAGTGTTGTGTTTATTTACAGTGCCTATCAAGCCGTCTCCGGCATGAGAGTCCTTTTTTTGAGGAGGAACATTGAAATTAGATCGCAGCGCATTTGGTATTTTATCATAGAGCATGCCAGACTGAGTATAAATCAAGTCTAAATACTGGGCATGAGTGATAACTTGCTCTTCTGTGACGATGCCTCCTTTAGCCACGTCCTCTGTTATAAATGGTGACAAGGATTTTATGAACCATTCAGAAAGGAGATGATCCGGAACAAATGTATTAACCATTTGGTGACACAAATGCCATTCATGAATATGATCTGAAATGTGAGTAGCATTACTCCATTTGAAGTTGGTCAAGAGTTTCGTTCCAGTTTTGTATCTGATCAGTAACTGGAAATGGGTCAAAAATACAGTAGCCAAAGCAGTGAAATTTTCAAATGAAGCTCTACGTAATTCAATGTACCATTTAGCTGTCGGACCTGTGAGCTCTCTCCAGAAAAGAAGTAATCAAATAGAATCATCATTTAGGGAATTAGATGAACACCATAAATGATAAGTCATAACATGAGTTGATGGGTCTTCTCCAAGGTTTCCCTTGAATTTAGGAATGTCGGAGGGTAATTTATGTGGTATCACCAGCCACCAAGGAGCATAATTGATAGGATCATTGGTTAACCTGTTTAAATTTGGTAATCCAAGGTTGCAACAAAAGGAAATTGTCTATTAAGGTCAGGTTGAGCATAGCCGTGATAATATGGAATTGCTTGGGCAACTGGTCTTTGAGCACAGGCATATGGGATTTTTTGCTGGTAACCTAGATAGGGGTTGTTTTGCATGGCAAACGCTTGAGAGTTTTGTTGACCAAAACCTGGATATGGTACTTGTTGATATGAAGTTTGAGGAATTTGACCCTGTGGATGCTAAGGGTCTGTCCACCAAGATTATAACCCAAATTGGTATAAGTTGGATTCGGTTGATATGTATAACTAGATTGTGTTTGTGACATCCCATAAAATGGTGGACCAGCTTGTGAATAAATTATCCCTGATACAGGTTTTTGTAAATAAACCAAAAGATTTTGAGTTTTTGGACCCAAAATTTGATGATATTGAGTTGAAGAACTCACCTGATAAGGTTATCTACAATATTTTCATTCTGTAACAAGGGTATAGAGATATTAACAAGTGGTATTGAAATGGGTGTAACAGGTTGAATTGGTTGATATGATTGGACAACCATTTGTGGTTGGATAGGAAGAGTGGGCTGCCATTGAAAAACATACATGTCATCATTAGTTTGACCAAAATGTGATTGATTACTGTCATATTGGGTGACCATAGGTTGCCCCCCTGTATAAGGAGGATAATAAGACGGAAAATATTGTTCTCCAAATGCTAACAGTCCAGTTGATATGGTATTTAAAGGAATTGACCCATAATGACTGGCTTGATATTTCCCTAATGATGGATTTAATGAATCAAGTCATTCAGTACTAACTATAGGTCTACCAGTTAAAACACCAGATGATGACATTGGAAAAGACCATGAACGTGAAGGTGCACTAGGGAAAGTGCCAGATGGTGATTTGTACCCTGTTGGGACCAAAGGGCCACCGTGCAAATATGAATCTGATGATGTTGTGAACATTGATGGAGTAGCAAGGGTAGGAGCTGACGTAATTGGAACAACAGACCCAACCGAAGATGTTCGTTCAGACATGGTTGTTTGACCAAATGTATACTCTCCTAAATCCACGTGTGATTGAATGGAAATAGGATCAATAAAAGCAGATGGAAATGATTGAGGAAATGACTAGTACAGGTAAAGGTCTCCCCCAAAGTGGGTTTCACTTAAATGTGTATCAGGTTGATGGATTTCTTCAATTGTGATTAAACTAGGAGGAAAAACTTCATCGTCGGGCCCAAAATATATTTCAGACAGTTGAGTGTGTGAAATAGGAGTTTCAGTGGATACAAAAATTTGTGGAATGACCAAGGTAGGAAAAACTTACGGCTGTTCAGATTCAAGATTCAGAGATTCTGGTAAAGAAAAAAAAGGATCTGGATCAATGTGAGATTGAAAAACTTTGAGTCCAGGAGGTATGGTCTCAATGATTGACTGGATCATGACCACGGGTAGCTATGAAGACTCCGTTTCGACAACTGTAGACGAACCGGGATATGTGGAAAATATTTGAGCTAACTCTAGTTTAAATGATGATGTTTCACCAGAGGTACGAGTTGTACTTGATTCAGCAGATCGTGATCACCTTCGCCTACCAAAAATAACTTCCAGGGGTAAAGGTGGTTTCAAAGCTAATCTACGCGAACGACGGGGGGTAGAATTTTGTTCTTCCATGTTTACTGATTTATTTTATCCAAAAACAAATAAAAAAGAGAGGGTAATACTAGGCAAAATGGTTTACCAAGAAACTGTGAACTGCAGAATACCTCTTGGAGAACCAAGAAGTACAGGTAGGTAATCTCCCTGAATGCTGTGTTCAGTGTATCACAATTTCAAGGCAGCCGACTCGGTTCACTATGGATGGATAGCACCTAAAATTTTTCCTCCCAAATATACCTAAAGGTACATGGAGGCCCATGTCTGTATTAGCGCTATCTGATGCGAAACCACACAGTGAGAGCACCCCTTTATAGTTATTGTACTGTAACACCACCCGATATACCCGAAATTATGTGGACGAGCTACGATATACTTATGTACGTGGAGTGAGGTATCACACTCGAAATGTATCGCAGACAAGTTAACGATAGCTGCTATGTTTCACGATGCTAGAACACATATCTAGCCTAGACCTCTAAATGTTATCGTTAATGTTCCAAAGTGTTGTTAAGTAAATTAAGATTTATTTTATGTTGATCTTGCTTAACATTTTTCCTTTCAAGTTCACCATGATGATGTATATAGAATTCCTAAAATGCAAGCTAAGAATGATAAAAAAAAATTCAGTTTCATCTTTTTCAATGAAATACCTAGCTACTAAGGGAATAGAGCAAATAATTTGAGAGCAAAAAAATCAATGAAGAAAATAAAATCAATGAATCTCAAACTAAATGCAGATTTCCTAATGTTACTTTTGTAAAAAACACACAATCCTACATGCAAATGCAAGTTTTTATTTTTAGTTTCCTTAATGTTATGAATGCAGAAAATAAACTAGGTGCACTAGATCAATAATCGAAATGCTTTTTACTTTCGAGAAACGAAGTATACAAACAAAAATTTCTCTTTCGAAGGAAAAATGAGGACTTAAACAACAATTTTTCTATCAAGGAAATGAGTATTTTATGACAATTTCCTATTTCGAAATCAAACGATTGTTAATGCGACCATAAAAAATACTTTGAAATTAACTTGTCAATTATAATGAAAAACTTTTTAAAAAAACATTGAACAAATTTTCAGTCAAAGGAGAAGAAATATATAGAGTTAATAGTCAATAGAGCATTAAAATTTTCAGAACAAATCAGCAAGAAAAACTAAAGCAAAGTACAAAGTTAGATTCAAGGGGATTTGTTCCTTTCAGGATCCAACGCAGTCTCCAAAGGGAGACACTGCTCTACAATGCAGGTTGACAAGGGAGACAGTGCTCTACAAAGCACTGTGCCCTAACCAAGGGTGCGTTGAGCGTAGTAAACAAAGAAAAAGATATTGTTTGGCTCACTAACTCTGCAAATTAATGTCTGAAAAAGTCTAATCTTTATGTCAAATAGCTACTGGGTGGATTTAGAAAGTAGATTAGAGACTAAAACACCAAGCATCAAGAGAAATTCTCCCCAGTATGGTCGCCAGCTTTTTGGGCCAGAATTGTAACCTATGGATAAAATACGCTTCCCTAGACCAGTGTCTAGTCTAGAACAATAGGTGAAAGACTACACTACCCTTTTTCCTAATGTAGAACAGATACACAGAGAGGATTGGATGCTTACTTGTTTTAGTTGCTTCCAAATGGCTCCTTTCTGTCGCTCCCACTACAGCTTCAACTTCGAGCGGTTTCAAATACCTGAATGCTTCCTGCAAGAAAGAACACTAAAAAAATAGAAGATACAATAATATAGATATCTATTCAAGTTAATTAGCCAAATCAGTTAAGCATAAACTACATTCATCAACCAAGATTTTACAACATGGAAAATCAAAGTAAACATGGATGCATGTAGGGAAAAACAAGAAGTATTCTTTATTGATGATAGAAGGAGAGGTTACAACCAAGCGACTGATTCATTATGACCTTCCAACAAAGTTCCCAAGTCTCATCACAGCATAAGTCTCTCCTGCAGCAACTCCACAAACCAAACTCTCTATTGAAAATTCTCCAGCATTTCCCTACTCAAATTCTTCCTCTCAAACACTTAGATCTGTGTTCAATTTATAGAGGAACTGTAGGCAGTTTTGTAATCAATAACATTCCAAAAATAGGAAATACATGTTTCCATTCATGTAGATGTCAAATAGAAATTTGGATCCAAAGCTTGACACATGTCAACCCTTCTAGAAGACACTGGCCAAGTGGAGATTCTAGAACAATGAGAATTTCACTCCCAATCTAACCAACACACCTTTGAATGTTAGGAAATGCTTTGCAGAGTAGCCTTGAATGGGGCTACCTGCATATGCAAGGCACTTAAGCCCCTTAGAGCCTGCGTTGGTTAGCTCCCACATGTTTAATAATAAACTTCAAACGATGGAAAAGCCTTTCTTTGATGAAAATCTTATTTGATTCATCAATGTTTCCTGTCTTAGGGCATATAGCAACTGAGATGATAGGGAATGATAGACCCTTTGATCATTGGTTCTAGAGATGATTCCCAATTAACCAGGTCATTGGGAATGGTGCCCAAATTGACCTATAACACCCCTTGCAATGTATTCGGGGCTTTGACCCACCCAAAAAACCTTGCGCTAGACTAATTAATACAAAAAATATGCAAAATTGTACAAAATTTGCAGCTTTAGGGGACCCTATTCCAATAGAGTTGATTTGGAAAAACATATTTTTTTACATAAGCACATACAGTGACACTTTGTGACATAACTATTGAATGTTTTCCCAGTGTCATTTTCATGGAATTCCACATGCAATAATTGTTCAGAAGATAATTCTTGACACATCCAACATCGTGAGTTTTCTCATAGGAAACTCAACCTTTAGTTTCATATCGTTTCAAGGACATCTAAAAAAAAATAAATCTATTTGCTAAAAGAGTTGAAAAATGAATATATTTACCTTACAACTATATGATACATTATTTTATTTTTGGACATTTTAGGTATCAATAAAATAAATATCAAATGTATTGTGATCAATTTTCCACACATTCAATGCTCCATACTCTTCCCAACACTCCTTCAGTTGAGTTGCGGTGTATGCCTGCACACAAGAGACCCAACTAGATGAATTTAAGCCAACCTTAATTAGGAAATTTGAACTAATGATACTTATCATGCTCTATATAGACTGTGGAGAGTACCTTTCAAGAAATTGAGTTCAGGGCATTAGCATAGCAAGAATCCATAGTATTCATTAATGAAATTTCTTCCCTTTTGATAGAATAGTTTTTAGATATGGCATCCAGAACAAATTTTTTTCTTTCGTTGGCATATAAGGAGAACTTTTAACATTTTCATAAGCATGAGGGATTCATCTACATCAATTTGAACCATTTTTTCTAAGAATATAATTCGACTTAGGGCCTGTGAACAATAAATCCAAACAAAAGAAACAAAGAAATAATCTTTTGTCAAAAAACGAGTTTCTGAGATTAAAAGGGGAAATTTGGATTAATGGTGTTGCTTATTCACAACTTCACTGTAGTGTTGAAAAGATGAGAACATGAAAATTCACTTCTCTTATAACTCACATGTACCGTTATTTAATTGCTCAAAGGAGCGTATAAACTACCATTTAGATGAAAAAAATCCTTAGAAGCGTTGTGGCAGTGGTGTAAGAATGTGGTGCATCACTTTGTGCTTCCTCTTGTCTCGTGGAGGAATAAGCACTGGAAATATATTTGATAAGGTGTTTAGGAACATAATCTGATACCATGTTCCTAAGTCACAATAGAAACCATTTAGATTTTATCTGGAAACACATATTTTTTACATAAATACATACAATGACACTTCATAATAGAACTCATGGCTATTGTCCTAGTGTCATCTTCATGGAATTCCACGTGCACTCATTGTTCAAAAGATAACTCTTGATACATCTAACCTCGTATGTTTTCCCAGAGGAAAATCAGCCTTGAGTTTCATATCATTTTAAGGACATCTAAAAAAAATATCTTTGATAAAAGAGTTGAACAATGAATATATTTACTTCTTTGACATTTTAGGAATGAATAAAAATCAATATGAAATGTATTGGGATCAATTTGGCAGACATTCAATGTTGCACACTCTTCCCAACACTAATTTAGTTGAGCTTCAGTGTAAGCCTGTATGCAAGGGACCCAATTATATGCATTTAAACCAACCCTCATTAGGAAATTTGAACTAACGATATTTCTCATACTCTATATAGTCTGTGGAGAGTACCTTTTAAGAAATCTAGTTCAGAGCATTAGCATAGAAGACATCCGTAGTATTCATTCACTATGCTTCATCCCTTATGATTGAATAGATGTTAGATATGGCATCCAGACAAAAATTATTTCTTTCGTCAGCATATAAGGAGAAATTTGACATTTGCATAAGCTTGGGGCCTTCATCTACATCACTTTGAGCCATTGTTTCCAAGAATATAAGCCAGCTTAGGGCATGTGAACAATAAATCTAGATAAAAGAAACATAATAAGATTTTGTTAATAAATGATTTTTTGAGATTAAAAGGACAAATATGGGTTACTTTTCTTGCTTAGTCAGAACTTAACTCTAGTGTTTAAAAGGTAAGAACTTGAAAATTCATTTCTCCTATAAGTTGCACATAACACTAGGTAATTGCACAAAGTAACATATAAATTATCATTGAGATGTGAAAATTTCTTAGAAGTGTTCTCACAGTGGTGTAAGAATGTGGTGCATTACTTTGTGCTTATTCTTTTCTCATGGAAGAATAAGAACTAGCAATCAATTTGGTAAGGTATTTACACACATAAGGTGATACCCTTCCTTCTGCTCCCACTATAAGCCATATAAAATACTTACCATCATAAGATTAGAATCTAGTCACCATTAGAGTGCACCATTTCAAGCATCATATCTAACGAAAAGGTGACAACAACTCACGTGAGGATAGAAGACTCAAGATGAGTAAAGCCTAAAGCTGGCATCTCACGCTTTTGATGCACGTATAACACATGTATTTCCATTTCCAGATCACTATCCATATCGACTTTATAAAGTATCGGCCACAACAAGTCAAAACGAGAAAGAAATGCAGGAGGAAGTTTGATATTCTCTGTAGGTGTTATTTGTAGATCATACCAACCCTTGTCATAAAGAACATAGTATAAAAAAAATTCAAAATTAAAGTTCCATCATAGAAGTAGGATACAATGTACACTAAAATACAAGAAAGAAAACATGAGCCATACTCTCATTTCAAGTGAAGAGTATTTAAGGAACTGTTAATTAGCTACGAAAATAAATTCAAGAAAAGAAAGTTGAGAACACTATAGACATTTATAGCTCAAATAAAAAAATACTTATTGAGAAAAAGTAATGTAAAAAAAAACGTATCTAAGAGAAAGGAAACAAAATCGCTGTAAAAATAGATTAAACCCTTTTAACCAATTCGAGTTCCTAAATAGGAGAAAAATTAAGTGCACTAAGATCTTCGTATAAGTCAATATAGGAGTTTAAAAATGTTCAAATTTATCCATCCTCTAATGTATCCTAATGTTTTATAGCTCCAAAAATCAAACTATAGCTGATAATTTCTATCCAAGATCCAGAACTGAAGAGAACATAAAAACGTTAACAAGGAAACATTGGAATAAAAGACACACAAAAGCTTTAATTAAAAAAAAAAAGATGAATGAATCCCCCAATAAGCACAACATTCCAATTACATATACTTTATTCTATAAAAACATTGATAAAACAAAAGCCTTTGCTTCTATATTGGACACCTTTCGTGTGTCCCACAAGGTTGATGGAACTCCATGAGATCTATCTCTAGAATTCATGACATTCAAAAACTCATATTAATTATAGGACCTCATATGAAGCTATCTTTCAACTGAATAATAATACCAGTAGCAGTATCCAGAACAAAAGTCTGTGCATTTAGAGAGGTTTTTATGCCCACCTTTTCAATGTGGACACATTGTTTCCCCATCACTTCATGAACAACAATACAGTTTGCCTCATCCATAGCATCAAAAATGATTCATCACATACAAGATCCATTACTTCTGTCACTACTCCGAAGATTTCGAAAGATATATGTTGGTGAAACCTTTGATGCATTTAGTCTAAAATAGAAAAATTTCCAACTCCAAAGAAACTGATAACTTAAACATTGGAAAGAATAAATCTCAGGAACATATGAGGGCCTTGCCTTCAAGGACCATTTCATTAGTGACTGGATCCCTTTGAACAATAGTTTTCATCCCAACACCACAACTTCCTCGACCTCTGGTGTAAACTCCGCAAGGTGCCACACTGATCATTTGTTTCATCAAATGACTCTTTGCAACTCCAGGATCTCCCATCAAACGTGCATGAAAATCACCTCTTATTCGCAAGTCGAACATAAATGTGAACAATAAATAAAAATATTTATTTGTATACAGAATCCAGAGACCAGATAAGCAAGAATAACAAGGCATTTTTCTTAGAAAACCGCCAATGGGATAATCAAGTTTCTATGTAGCTTCTTTTCATTAAAAGAATTATACCTTCATTCCATCCTCGCATATTCCATTTGCGGCACCAAGAAGAAGAAGAAGCAGGGATTTTTTTACATCCTCATGTTCAAGTATTTCTAGAGCTAAAGAACGTGCAAAATTGTTATAGATGTCCTCATCCTTAGTAAGCAGTTCTATTTTTTCTTGTTCATAACCTTGTAAAATGTACCTACTTTTGTTTGGAATTAAAGAATAAAAGAATAAATATAGATAAAACATGGATCAAGTAAAAAATTCACTAAATGGCACATTTTAAAAAACTACATATGCTAGAAATGTGCAACCAAAGAAAAATTGGTAATCTACCTGCACTATATGTGGAAATTTACATGTCTATATAACACGTAAATAATGGTATATTAACTTTGAAGAATGGATTTTGGTTGAAGGATCCATCATATTGGTAAACCCTCTTATTAAACAACTACATGCATGATGTGGCCTGAATTTATCGATGACTAATTTCATGTAGAAGGAATTTCCAAACTTTCTTTGTGAAGTTATATTAGAGAAAGAAATGTTGCCCAGTTTCTTCTCCTTTTTGGCATAACACACAATGAGTGGGGCTAGTTGTCCCATTTTTACTTAATTTATTTGGAGTAGGGACTTAGAATCATTTTATGGACTAATAGGTAGCAAAAGGAAATTACCTTAGGAAACTATGCTTGTGGAAAGGAAGGGAGGATATTTGATGGAGATACCCCTACTTAATAAAGTAATAAGACTCACCCTAGCCCCTGCAATTTCACTTGGATCTGGAGATAGGGGCACATCCCGAAAGGGTCAATATCACAAAAGAGTGGTCTAGGACCAGACTAAAGTTATAGTAAACCCAAGCCCTTGCTTCATTCCATGTAGAAATATCATAGAGGGTAATCGAAGAGTGTTGAGATGGCCAATCAAAAAATTCAAGAATCAATTAGATAAAATTTCAAAGGTGGACTATCCAACTATGCAATCCAACTATGCATACCACAGTAGCAATATGGATGTGAAAATTTGGATTTGTCGAACCATTGCAAAGGTCTCCTTCTTTATAAACCTATTGAATACAAGTTGACCAATGGAAGGAGTATCCCATAGATTGCACAAGATTAAACAGTGAAAATGAAGCCTAATATGTACTTGGAAGTATTCACTCCCTTAGGCTTGTCACCATCTGAATGAACCACAAGCAGAATCGCACCGAAATTCAACAAAACGAGATAAATCAGGATATATGGAGGAATTTTCTACCTGTTCAATATCAATGCAAATACAACATTTAAGGCGAGTTGACTTGAACAAAGAAGTGAATAGGACGAAACAGGCATATAACACATACCCCATGAGTAAAGCATATTATCTCCAGCTAAAAGCAAGCCCAAACAAACATATATTAGCACCAATTTGGGTGTGAGCACGGTATTATTAGAGGCTTGTTTTCCTTGATAGAATACCATAGATATGAAAAGAATAGGGAATCCTATCAATTGCACCAGAGTTGATGTCCATCTACTATTACTACCATCATCAAATTAATACCTATTAATAATTGTAGCAGCATCTTAACCGACAATAAGTGAAAAAACACTTAATATTACAAGTGCCTAATGGGTCTTCCTTTTTCCTGAAAATATCTTTCTATTGGGGCGTCTTCCTGGATTTGCAGCCCTGATCAAACTAGGGCGTGGAGTTCCAATCTCTCAAGGTTAGTAAAATTATATTACAATAGCTTGCAGTTATACAATTCAATCAAATATAAAATTAGTCTGAAATATTTAATATACATACCCTTGTTTACTGCATCCCTGATCAAACCAGGGCCTGAAGTTCCAATCTCTGTAAGTCAGAAAAAATATATTGGAATAGCTTGTAGATATATAGTTTAGTCAAATATAAAATTAATCTGAAGACATACCTTCTTCTACTCTGTTGTGGCTTTCTGGAATACCACCCATCTTAATATCACCCATTAGGAATGAGTTACTAGTGTGCATCAATAAAATTACTCGGCTTGTGGATGTATCACCAAGAAAAAGTATGCAACGCATCATGATTTGTGATCTTTAAAGAACATTTGTTCATTTCTAGTTCATAAACACACACACACACACACACACACACACATATATATATATATATATATATATATATATTTGTCATTGCTGGCAGCAACAAGTTCTTGTCCATCTGTTGAAAAGTTAATGCAAAAAATCCCAAATGAGTATTGTTTTTCATACATACAAAAATGCATACCCTCATAAATTTCCTACAAAGAATCACCCAGTAATACATATGCATAAGGTTCTATTACAGTATGAATGTATATATGATGTGAATTATTCAAATCACAATTAACTAGGAATTAATACACAGTCATATTATGAAAAGAAAGACATGACAGGATTTAAAATATAAAATACCAGAGGCCCTATACCTTAATTTCATATTCTTCAACTGAGATATCAACACCAGGGCCAAGGAGATTATGTAATGAAGCTTCAAAATCTGGCTTGCTATTAAATATTTTTCTCCCATTCCAAGCATTGTCAATGATCTATCTGCATACAATAATAAAGCATTCTGCTACAAGGAAATTGTGACAACACTAAATGAAAATTACTTTATGATATTTAGTTGTTCCTCGTCTTCTTATCCCATTGACAATCGGACTCACTCATTAAAGCACAATTTTTGCTTCTAGTTATCTTTGCATGAGATATCATAGGTATATTTTGTATGAAATTTTGTGAAAAGTGGCTAGCAGGTTGTGTGCTTTTCATTTTTGGAGGTGATATTCCATGAAATAAAATAAAAAACTTTTCTATGTATTTTCCTTTTCCAAACCATGAAATAGAAACTTATGCATTATTTCTTTGGAAAAATAAAATCAATTAAAATTTACATACCGTTCAAATTTCACCCTATATAATTATTGTTAATCCAAAATTTGCAAAAAGTCAGATACCATTCACCTTCAAACACCCCTTGGATCAGATGCGAAAATTTCAAGGCCCATAAAACACATATATATATCAATATAGGAAAAAGTAAGAAAGCAAAGTTCCATCACCCTTCCAATATACCATAAGCACATATCTCAATGAAGTGGCAAACAATTTGAAAACCAAATAGCATCACCTATCAAAAAACCTTTACAGATAGTAATTAATGTTAATTTTGTTTAGTGAAAGGAAATTCAAAAGAGATTATTGAGGACTCAATTTTCAATAATAACGAAGTACAACTTAAATATTGTAGACCTCATATGTATGGCAAAAATACAAATACTTCCAAAAAGACTCTGATGGCACAATTTTGAAAGGTGAAATTTGTAGTTTTTTACACAGTTTCGTAGTGTACCTTGGGCTTGAAGCTAGAAATACACTACGAAAAAACCTGTAGGTGCCTTTTTGCATTTAAATTCAGTTTTTGCATGCTTTAAGCAGAGGGATTAATGGTGGAAAAGTTTCATGACATGATTAAGGTATTGAAACAACCAAGAAGTTAAGAGGATTGATAGAAAGGCCATTTTTTGATGCTACTAAAACTCATTACGAAATTGTCCTATTTTCATAGCGAGCATTTGTTAAAGGCTTTTGAGAATCTTAAAAGTATTTTTTTCCAGCTTGAGACCTCTAAAATTTCATAGGACCTTATTGGTAGATATTTATGACTCAAAGGGAGTCCCATGCAGCCAGGTCATCAATCAAAAAAATGTTGAAGATGAAGGTCATCAATTCCTAAAAAGCAGGGTGAAGTTCCACAAATCTAGGGATTCTTTAAATATGTGAAGTGGTGGTGAACTTGGTCATGTGGCCTTAGAGCATGTAATATTCATTGTGTAACCATCATGTAACTATTTCATAGATAAGGTAGAGGAATGTAATAAATATGAGATAGAGTCCTATTAGGAGTTGGTTTCTTTAAAAGGTAGCTGTCAGTTTTTTGTTGTATGTTATTGATTTCAGTTATGAAAGGTGTCATAGGAGAAATTGAGGATCTAACCACCAGGCATATCACCCTTACTGTAAATAATGTCTATTTATGGACAAACATCAAAGTAGTAAAGGGTTGGAGAACATTTGCACCAAATCGCTGCTTGTATGTTTTTTACCATTATCAGTAATACAAAGTGACATTCTTCTTTCCAGACCTAAGTTTCTCATGAGATTTTTGATATCTTATTGATAATTATCTTATGTTTTATCACTTGCAGTATATTTCATCTCTAATTACACAAAATTCATGATATTATGCTCTAACATCCTTTAGTGGTGAAATGACTGTGTTTTCCTATGTTGTGTGTGTGAGTTGCCTCTATTAAAAACATTTATCTGACTCATCTTCCATGTGAAGAACTACTATCACTGAAACTACTAATTGTTGACTCCATAATCCCAATGGTAGCAAACCTGTATTTTTCAACCTGAAATCATACAAAACAAGTTACAATTTCTATAGAGTTAGCCATCTAGTACTATGACTATTCAAAAATCATAAACCCCCTTGAGAGATCCCACTCAAACTAAAGAGGATAATCTTCAGTTATAAGTAGTTTGAAATAGTTACATTGCATTTTTTTTATGAGCATCCAATCAAGCTCAATTTGGAGATAAAAAAATGCTTGGCCTGGTTGTAAGCATGTTGAATGTAGTGCAAATTTTCATCCTATAATTTAGGATGCTTACTGAAATAACCACGAAGAAGATGTATTACCATTTTTTTCACCACTTTTTTTTCCATTGGATTGCGGATGGAATGTTATCTTATTTTTCAATATTTTTTCCATGAGTCCCCATAAAATTCACCGTAACTTCCTGAAAATTTGAGAATATCAGTCATAAATAATGGATATGGGCAACCCAAAATTCACCCATACATTTTGAAAAAACAACAGTGCAGTTTTTTCAGTTGTAACCTATTAGGCAATGAGGTAACTCCACATAATAAATCGTATGAATTGATTGAGGGTGCTTATGAATATATACATGGATGTGAGACTTTTGGGATTCATTTCCCAATGTCTGTTAGACTTCCTTATTTCCTATTTTACACTTATGTAGAATTTCGCCAAATCCCTTAGGATTAGGTTTCAACATTCCCAACCTTAATCTGAATGGATGTTGAAGAGTCCAAGCATCATTCTAAATTTTTCAAACTTTTCTCTTCCAAGTGCTTTGGTGAATATGTTTGCAATTTACTCATTTGTGGAACAATGATGTAGATGGATTATTTTTGCGTCAACATATGATATTTTGCATTGATGTGCTTTGTTCGAGAATTGAACTTTGGGTCCTTGGTAAAAATTGTTGCATAAGTGTAAAAAGAGTGGGGTTGAATGCATTTGTTTCATCTGCAATTTTTCTAGGCTTGTCCTGAGCCACACAATTTCCTTTGTCACTTCAGCGGATACCACATATTCTGCCTCAGTTGTGGAATCTACTGGAACTGGTTGTTTGTATGATCTCCAGGAGACCGCTCCTCATCCAAGAATCATAGTATAAATTGAAGTAGATACCCCAGTTTCTTTGTCTCCATCAAAGTCTCAGTCAAAGTATCCAATCAAGCTGAAGTCTCCCACCTGTGTATATTTGATTCCAAAGTCTTGAGTCCATTTCAAGTACTTTAGAACTGTTTTTGCAGTAGACCAATGTCCTTCACAAGGTTTTTACATAAACCCGGAGAGGATTCCAACATAAAATGTGGTGTGTGGTCTAGTAGTAGTTAGGCAGATGAGAGTTTCTACAAGTTGTCTATAGTTCGTTGGATCCTCAAATTATTTCCCTTCAATGGATGTGAGCTTCAAGTTTTGTTCCATTGGAGTGGTCAAAGGATTGCATTCAACCATTCCAAACTTGTTCAATAGATCTCCAATGTGCTTCTTCTGAGAAATGAATATAAATTTAGAATGTTGAGTTACTTCAATACCAAGATAGTAGTGAACATAGCCAAAATCAATCATTTGAAAACCTTTCTTCAATTCCTTCTTTATGGATGAAATATAACTTTCATTTTTCCCTATCATGAAAATATCATCTACATACACCACAAGATATACAATTGGTTTTCCAACTTTCTTGAGAAACAAGTTTGCATCATCAAGATCAAAATGTTTGAAGTTAAGTTTGAGAAGATGTTCAGTTAATTTCTCATACTAGGCTTGCGGTGATTTCTTAATGTCATACAAGGATTTTAAAAGCTTGCATGCTTTGTGTTATTGGCCCTTCATAAAAAATCATTTTGGCTCGGATATAAAATCCTTCTCCTTTATATCTCCATTCAAAAAGGAAATTTTTACATCCATCTGATGGAATTTCCAACTATTTTGAGCTGCTAAGGCAAAAAGTGTCTGAATGGTAGCCCATTTTGCTATGGGGGGGAATTTTTCCTCATAATCAACCTCTTTTTTCTATGCCAAACCTTTTTCCACAACCCTAGCTCTTTTCTTGTCAAGTGAGCAATCTGCTTTGTACTTTTTCTTGTAGTATCACTTGCAGCCAATTGAATTGGTTCCCAATGGAAGATCAAATAGCTTCCAAGTGCCATTCATTATCAAGGCATCAAAATCCTTTTGCAAGGAGAAGAAGCTTATTTGAATGATGTAGGTTCAATATATGTAGAAAAATTCAATTCACAATTATAAGAAACATCCATATCAACAGGTGAATCGAAATCATCTACATCACCTCTATTTTTCCTAGTCAAACTTCTTGTTCCTGTCTTTATATTACGAAACAAACTCCAAAAATAGAATAAAAGAGATATCAATGCCCTATAAATCAGCCACTTCGAGGGGGAAACCTCCAATACATCACATAAATGAAAAATTCTTGGATGATACAAATGACTAAACCTGCTTCTATATATAGGGGTCCATGGGATCACAATATAATCCTAGCCAAAATAATAATAATAATGTAAGGGAACAATAATAACAATATGGGGTTTACAAGGGTATAAAAATAACAATAAGGGGGCTACTCTAATAATAATAAGGGACAAAACTAGTAATATGGGGACCTTACATGCCCCTCTCCTTCAAAAAAGTGTTGTATTCAATGCTTGAGTAGCTCTGGATTCTTCTTTATAAAATTCTCATCCTCCCATGTATAATATTCAGTGGGTGAGTTATTCCACTTGATGATATACATGAAAATTGATCGATTTCATAGCTGTCGAGTTCTTGTTTCCGTGACTGTTTCAAGTTCCAATATGATTTTTCCTTCCTTATCAAGTTCTGGAAATATTGTTTGAACTGGAATTTTGTCACCTATAACCTTATTTAAGCAAGAAATATGGAAAATTGGATGCACTTGGAAAGAAGCAAGAAAATCCAATTTGTATGCCATAGTACCAACATTTTGCAACACCTTGTAAGGACCATAATATTTTGGCGATAATTTATTATCCTTCTTAGCTTGCTTGAGGTAAATTTGTTTATATGGTTGTAGCCATAAAAGTACCTAGTCTTCTACATCAAAACTTCTCTCACTATAATGTTGATTTGCCTATTGTTTCATTTGATTTTGTGCCAAATTGAGGTTATCCTTTAAGAGTTGGAGAACTTGTTGTTGATGCTCGATGTGATCTTCTAGTGCTTGAACCTTATAATTTTCTCTTAAATATGATGTGATGGATGTTGGATGATATCCATAAAGTGCCATAAATAGGGTCATTTTTGCTGCAGTATGGAAGGAAGCGTTATACCATAATTCAGCCAGAGGTAACCACTTGACCCATTGTCTTTGTTTATTAGATACAAAATAACAAATACATCCTTCCAAAAAAAATTTCACCATCTTAGTTTTACCATAAGAATGAGGGTGATAATATGATCTATGAGCTAATTGAGTACCCAAACAAGAAAATAATTTTTTCAAAAGATTTCTAGTAAAAATGGGATCTCTGTCACTTACCATAATCCTTGGGTTTCCATGTAGCTTTTGAATTGTTTCCATAAATGCAGTAGCAATTGTACTTGATTTAAATGGATGAGATAATGCACAAAAGTGTGCATACTTGGTAAGTCGATCAACTACCACCATGATGACACTCTTTCCTTCAGACTTAGGTAAACTTGTGATAAAATCCATTGAAATCTCCTCCCAACATTGACTTGGAATGGATAAAGGTTGTAGAAGACCAGGGGTCTTAATTGTCTCAATTTTATTTTTCTCACAAACCAAACATTCTGCCACAAAATTTTGAATATTAGATTTAATGCCATCGAAAAGGAAAATCTTTCTTCACCCTGTGATAAGTTTTTAAAAATCCCGAGTATCCTCCTAAAGGAGAAGTGTGCAATTCCAACAGAATCTTTTGTTTTAGTTGGGAATTCTTCCAAAGATATAAGTGATCTTCGTACCATAAGGAATCATTTTTACAACTAAATGTATCAGATGTACTAGGATCTTGCTTCAACTTTTGAATGAGTGTCCACACTTCTTCGCCTTTCTTCCATTCATCCCTTCCTTTAGTTATCCAATCTAGTTTGATAATAGAAATTGCACAAAGCAATGCTTCCACCTCTTCATCATTTCTTGAGAGTGCATCTGCAACAACAATTAGCTTCCCTTTTTTTGTAGATGATTTAAAAGTAATAACCCAACATCTTTGTCACCCATTTTTTTTGCTCTTCTGAATATAGTCTTTGTTCCAAAAAGTGTTTAAGACTATCATGATCATTTTTTACCTTAAAGTGCCTTCCCATTAGGTAAGGTCACCATTTCTTTAGTACATGTAGTATGTCCAACATTTCCTTCTCATAAATATCTTTATTTAAATACTTTCCTTTGATTGGATGATTTTCAAAAGTAATGGGTATTTATTCTTGCATTAAAACAACACCAATTCCATTCCCTAAGGCATCACATTCCATAATAATGGTTTTTGTGAAGTCTAGCATAGCTAAGACCGGTTCTAGGCACATTGCCTCTTTAAGATCTTCAAAGGCCTTAGTCGCTTCAAGAGTCCATGAAAATGCATCTTTCTTCAATAATGTTGTTAGAGGTGCTGCAATTCTCCCATAATTCTTAACAAACTTGTGATAATACCATGTCAACCCGAGAAATTATCACAACTGATTTATGGTTGTGGGGACTTTCCATGCCTTAATGGATTTAATTTTGTTAGGCTATACTTAAGACCCTCGTGAGATACAATATGACCCAAATATTCCACCTCCTGTACTCCAGAGAAACATTTTGATATTTTTGCATATAATTGTTTCTCTGCCAATAGTTTGAGCACCCTCTCAACATGTTGAACATGATCCTTCCAAGACCTATTGTAGATTAGTATGTCATCAAAAAATACTAGTACAAATTTTCTAAGGAAGGGTTTGAAAATGGCGTTCATCAATCCTTGAAATGAAGAAGGTGCATTGGTAAGGCCAGAAGGCAAGAACAAAAATTCACAATGACCCTCATGAGTTTGAAATGTTGTTTCCAGAATATATTCAGTCTTCATTCTAATTTGATGATATCCTAAACGAAGATCCGACTTGGTAAAATAAATTGCATCATGTAATTCATCCAATAATTCATCAATCAGAGGAATGGGAAATTTATCTTTAATAGTTTGCTTATTGAGTTCCCTATAATCTGGACACATGCACCATGATCCATCCTTCTTGTGCACGAATACTACCGGAGCACAGAAAGAGCTTTGACTGTGTTGAATTATACCATCCTCTAACATTTCTGCAATCAAACGTTGAATTTCGCTCTTTTGGACATAAGGATATCTATCAGGCCTGATGTTTGGAGGAACACTCCCTAGAATCAAATGAATAGCATGATCATGATCATGAATAGGTGGGAGTCCTTTGGGAGTTTCAAACACCTTGGAATGATTGTCCAAGACTTTTTGGAGATCTAAAGAAATAGATGATTTTTATGTTGGAACTTATAGTGAGAATAATTTTGCAATTATGCCTCATTATTATTTCTTTATAAGGTTTTTCATGACATTATGACTTGTTATCTTTCTAGGATTCCCTGCGATACACTGTAATTTGATCTCCTTTCCTTCCAAAAAAAATTCAAGAAAAGTTCTTGAAAATTAAAAGCTAGCGTCCCCAAAGATTGTAACCATTGTACTCCCAATACAACGTCAGCACCTCCCATTGGAATGGAAAGCATTGGAATATTCAATACATATTCCCCCATGGTTATCATGATATTATGGCTTTTTGTAGAGAAATTTATAGTTCCTCCATTTGCAACCATCACTTGAAATTCTAGTGCTGGGTATAGGAAACAATTCAATTCCTTGGCTACCTTACAGTGAATAAAATTATGGGCACTACCTAAATCAATCAACACTATTACCTTTTTCTTCTTGATATGTCCTTCTATCTTGAGGGTTTGAGGAGTGGTAATTCCTGACAAATGCCTTACACGATATGCTTGGACTCATTTCTTCTTCTTCTAGGGTTGGTTCCTGGTGTATAGCCTCTTATTTTGAATTTTCTTGTTCATTTTTTTCCTCCTCTTCACAATATATGTAAAATAATTTATTTTCATCACACTTATGACATTTAGTGTATTTGCTATCACAAATGTAGCAAAGCCCTTTTTCTCTTTTTTCTTCCAATTTTTGTGATGTCAACCTTGTAGGTTGTGGAAGTTTAGGAGTAGCAACACTTCCATCTTTATAGATGTGAGTGGTAGGCTTCCTTGTCACTATAATTTTACATTCAATTTTACTTTCCAACCTCAATGCCTTCTCTAATGAATTAGGTTCCCAAACATGAACTTCATGTTCGATGTTATCCTTTAAAATCCCTGTGAAGACATCAATCTTGCATTCCTCTGGAATATTAGTTACCCTTATATTCAATTTTTGGAAGTCCTCAATGTGCTCCACCACTTAACCCTTTTGTTTGAGATTTATCAATTGGCTAAAGAAGGTGTTTCTCTTTGTATCCTCATAATGTGTTATCATTTCCTCAGTAAAAATTGACCTAGCGACAATTTTTTTACGGGAGAAAATCCATCAATACAATACAAATGTATTTTGTTCTAAATGTAAATTTGCAATGTGTACCTTTTCTATGTTTTGCACATTATTGAGATCAAAATATTGCTCCATCTGTAGTATCCATTTTACGGGATCCTTGCCATCAAACTTCCTCATATCCATCTCTGGAATATGGTGATTCTTCCATCCAACATTAATGTTTATGAAATCACGATTAAATTTTTTTTTTCTCATCATGAGTTTCCTCTACTATATTTTTGGCATTAGGAAACATTTCTTGTATCAACTTTGTCAAACCTTCCATGCTTTTTTTTAGATCATTCTTCATGTTTTCCATGTTGTCTTTCAGTTTTTCTTCCATGTCATCCATCTTAGCTTCCATTCCATCTTCCATGCCATCAATCTTATCCTCCACGCATTTCTTCAAACCATCCATATTATTCTTCAAACCATCCATATTCGCTTCCATGCCTTTCTGCAAAATTTCCATTTCATTTTTTTTGCTCTTTGCAAGAGCAAAATTTGGTGCACTTGCTCTTGTAATTTTGATAGATCATGTTGCAATTCTTAATCTTCATTAGTCGTAGTAGAGTATTATGAGGGCTTACTGGGTTTTAAATTATTTTTAGGGGGGAATTTTAGAACCCAATATTGATAGCTATGGTCAATAGGCCCTTCGAATCACTTAAAACTGATTTTTCAAACAAGACTTATGCAATTTGAAAAAAAATACAAAGCTTTTTCTTACTTTTGAGGAGATCAATATTGAAACTGAATTAGCTCTATAATTAGAGAACCCAATATATGAAATTTTGTCTTGTAGTATCCCTGTGAATCTTCTTTCAAATTCCACAGGTCTGACCTGATTTTGATACTTCAAGGAAAATGTATGTCGAATATACCAAAATGACCTAATTATGGACTGGTTCAGTAGAGTGCACATATACAACGTGCCACGTCTCACCATTTCTTCCTTTTCCTCTGACATTTATACGCGGTAAACTACAGTTTGTGTACATGCGGCCAATTTTTACAGAATTCCAATCCGATGCTTAGAGAGAGAGAGTTATGACAATTTTCCCAAGGTCACCTCTTTGAGATAAAATTTGGGAGCCTGAACAAACCCTAAATTCCACAGATCATATCACCGAAAATATTGTGAACCAAGATCTAAAATTTTTACAAGAAGTGCCTCAAAATTTAGGTTTCTCTCTTTAAAAATTTTAGCTTCTAAAGCTTCGTAGAACCAAATTTATAGAAAAATTCCATGATGACCTGTTTAGTTGAAATCCGGGATCCTGAAAAAAAACCTAACTTCCACATATTATATCTCCGAAAATATTTCTAACCAAGATCTGCAATTTCTGCACGACATTACTCAAGATTTCATCTTCCCTCTATAAAAAATTTGGCTTCTGAAACTTCTTAGAAATAAAGTTATAAAGAAAATTCCATGATGACCTATTTGGAAAAGTGAAACCATAGAATCCAAAGCTCTGATACCAAATGTTATGAAACCAACTCCAAAAATAGAAGAAAAGAGAGATCAACGACTTAGAAATCAACCACTTCGAGGGGGAAATCTCCAATACATTACATAAATAAACAATTCTTGGATGATACAAATGAAAAAACCTCCTTCTATATACAGGAATCTATGGGATCACAATATAATCCTAGACAACCTAATAATAATAATGTAAGGGAACGTTAATAAAAATATGGGGGTTACAAGGGTATAACAATAACAATAAGGGGGCTACACTAATAACAATAAGGGACTACACTAGTAATATGGGGACCTAACACTTTCCAACCTCATCTCGATGAACATTTTCCAATGTCTTTCTCATCCATTTTGGGGGACCTTTCTGAGATGGCCCAGAATTCTGAATTGACTAAGTTGAGATTGAATCAAGATTCAGTCTCCCAATTCTATCATTCATAGAATTCAAGTGTAGATTTTTTCAGAATGCTGTAAATGCAGAAATAAAATAACAGCAGTAACAAACGGTCATTCAACACATCATAACTCAGTATTTTTGGTCAAGGTGACCCTGGAAAAACCCCCTACAACTCTTGGGGAAAACCAGTTTGAGAGCTCCTTTTTATCTCTGAAAAATGCTTTTTACAGAGAGAGAAATATTCAGAAAAATCAGCAAGTAAACTTTTACAACTTATCTCTTTACGTGCTTAACCACCGCCTCGGAAAACGTGCAGACAGTAAAACTGAACCAGCAATAAATGATGTGCGTATTTCCTTGAAAAACGTGCCCAGAAATTACAGCATTAATTTCTGCTGTACGGCCTCCTCTTTTTGCGTGCAGAACAGCAATAAATGCTGATGTACGGCCTCCTTGGAATGCGTGCAGCTGTATTAAATGCTGCTGTACGAAAATCTGCCTCGATTTTTGTGCCAGCAATCAGCTACAGGCTGTACGGCCTGTCTAGAAAAGCGTGCAGCAAAAAAACAGCAGCTTCTCCCTCGAAATCTGTGCCCAGAAAATGGTACGACTGCCTTGGAAAATGTGCCACAAGCTGCTGTACGGATTCTGCCTTGGAAATCGTGCCAAATCTGCCTTGAACTGTGTGCAAACTCTGCTGTACGGTCTTGCTGAAATATGGCCTTGGAATGTGTGCCAAGCTGCTGCCTCCTTCTCCTCACTGCTCAGAAATCTCCCTTGCTCTCTTGCTCTCCTTCTCCCAATCTGCTCATGAAAAAATGAATGACCTTTTCCTCCTTTTCCTCCTTTAACCTAACCCTAAGTGACTTTTGGGGAATCCCTAAATCCAATGGCTGAGATAGATTGAGATCTAGGGCTGAGATTAAATGCTCATTTAAATCTCACTGTCTATTTTTTAATTCACCCCACTTTAATAAAGACCCACTTAGTCTTTTATTTCCAAAGTCACTTTTTCCTTTCTAATTTTACATTGACTTTATTTAAAGTGACTTTAACTTACTGTCTTTATGTTTCCAAATTCTTTAAAATTAAGATTTGACTTTATAACTTCCCTCAAATTCACTTTAGTAACTTTTTCACTTAAGGTCACTTTTAAATTAGATTTTACTTTATAACTTTATAAAGCCACTTTAAGAGAAAAATTAAATTCTTTTGAACACTTTTTCCTAGGCCAAAGATCAAAGCCTCAGGGAACCACCTATCCTCTGATAACCAAATTTCAACACTCCCTCTTACCGAGGAAGGTGTTCCTCACCACACCCATCTTATCTCTGAAGTAGACATGCTTGCCCCGTGGTAAGGCTTTGGTAAGAATATCTGCAACCTGCTCATCAGTGGGAATATACTCAAGCTTCACAGCTCCTTTCTGAACATAGTCTCTGATGAAATGATATTTGATCCCGATATGCTTTGAACTGTCATGAAATACTGGATTCTCCGTGAGTTTAATGCAACTCTGATTATCACAGTAAATCACTGAAGGTCTCAACGGCTGACCAAATAAGCCAAACAACATCTTGCGAACCCAGATGGCCTCACAACTAGCTAGACTGGCTGCCATATACTCTGCTTCCGCTGAACTCAATGCTACTGACTGCTGCTTTCGGCTGAACCATGACACTACTGCCGAACCCAACCCAAAACAACACCCTGAAGTGCTCTTCCTATCAGAAGCACAACCTGCCCAATCAGAATCAGTGTAACCTACCAATCTCACTCCATCCCCCTGCCTGTAGTCCAGACCATAATCCACTGTCCCCTGCAAGTACCGCAAAATGTGTTTTGTAGCCACCCAGTAAACCTTCCTAGGCTCACACATAAACTGACTCATCGTGTTGACTTCAAAACAGATATCTGGTCTAGTGTTGACCAAATACATCAAGGAACCAATCAGCTGTCTGTACAATGTGGGATCCACCAACTCGGAATCCGAAGCATGAAGCTTCTTCCAGTTGGTGATCATCGGTGTCGACATGGGTCTACAATCCTCCATGTGGAATCTGCCCAGGATGTCCACAATATACTTCCCCTGTCCCAGGAAGAAATGCCCCTCCTCCTGCCACACCTCCAAACCCAAAAAGTAATGCATCAAGCCGATGTCCTTCATCTCAAACTCCGCCGCAAGATCTCTCTTGCAGTGCTCTATGAGTCTCTCTGCACTTGTAATGACCAAGTCATCCACATACAACACCAGAATGAGAGGCTCCTCACCTATCACAATATAGTAAAGGTTCGGATCTGCCTCACTCTTTGTGAAACCCATCTTCTGCAAGTAAGTATCTATCATGGAGTACCAAGCTCTGGGAGCTTGCTTCAGGCCATAAAGGGCCTTCTTCAGTCTGCACACATGGGACTCCTTCCCATGCACCTCAAAGCCCTGTGGCTGCTCAATGTACACCTCATCCTGTATGAAGCCATTGAGAAATGCGGTCTTCACATCCATCTGGTGGATCTTCCAACCCATCTCTGCTGCTATCGATATAATGGAGTGGATCGAAGTATATCGAGCCACGGGAGCGAAGGTCTCCTCATAATCAACTCCCTCTACCTAGGAGAACCCTCTAGCCACAAACCTCGCTTTGAATTTCTCAATGCTGCCATCTGCAGCATGCTTTACCTTGTAAAGCCATCTGGAAGTAACCACGGATTTTCCCTCAGGCCTCGGCACCACCCCCCAAACATCATTCTTCATGATAGAAGAATACTCCTCCTGCATGGCCTCTCTCCAGACCTGCTGGCTAGCTGCCTCCTCATAGCTAGAAGGCTCAGAGTCAAGGATGCTGGTAGCCATTGCCATATAGCTACAAAACCTCTCAGGTGGTCTGCTCTCTCTGACCGGCCTCTTAGGCTCGGCAACAGATGTGGCATCTCTCAAGGTGTCCTGAAGCCACTTGGGCTTCCTCTTCCCTGAGCACACTTCTCCCGCTGGAGAATAAAACTCCTCCTCCTCAACATTAGGAGCCTGAACTCCTGACTGTCTGTCTGTTGTCCTCCTGCCTGCACCTGAACCTGTAGATGCTGAGGTACCGTGTGAACTGTCCATCAGTGGACTCCCCAGTGAACTGCTCTGTGGACTGCTCTGCGTGCTGCCCATAGCTCCACCCCTCTGACTCTGCGAGCCACTCCCCACTGACGGACCTGACATCGTCATAGATGTGCCTCCGGATCCTCCTGATCCCTGCCCACTGGATCCCTGCGACTGACTCAACTGCTGCTGAGGGTCTGGCTGATCCAGATACTCTAACTCCCGTGACCTCCTAAAGGCCCTGTCCTCCTCGAACTTCACATCCCGCCTGACAACAACTTTCCTCTGTGCAAGAATGTAAATCCGAAAGGCCTTGGAGGTCTCACTGTAGCCCACAAAGATACCCTTCTCTGCGGTGGGCTCTAGTTTGGTCCTCTTCTCCTTGGGTATGTAAGAGTATGTCATGCACCCAAAAGATGACCAATATCAGGCTTCTTCCCAGAAAAAGCCTCCTCCGAAGTCATATGCCCCAAGGCACGATGCGGACTCCTGTTCTGCAAATAAACAGTAGTGTTGCAGGCCTCTGCCCACAAAAACAATGGCAACCCCTGATCATGTAACATGGCTTTGGCAGCCCCTCCGATGGATCTGTTCTTCCTCTCCGCAACCCCGTTTTGCTGGGGGTTGTAAGGAACAGTGAACTCCCTCCTAATGCCTGCCTTCGCACAATAGTCAACAAACTCTCCAAGGGTGTACTCTCCCCCATTGTCCGACCTCAGGGACTTGATCTTCCGACCTGTCTGTGTCTCCACAAGAGCTCTGAACTCCTGAAACCGTTTGAAAACCTCACTCTTGGTCTTCAAGGAATAAATACAGGTCTTTCTGGAGTGATCATAAATGAATAAAACATAGTAATCATATCCACTTAAGGAAACATGAGACAATCGACCCCTCACATCGGTATGAATCAAATCAAGTATCCCAGTCGCTAACATCTGGCCTGTGGGTAAAAGTTTGGCAAGCCTTGCTTGCACATCTCTGCCAAGTGTCAGAAAGTGATCGATACGAAATCGCTGCCAGGTGATCTCCCGCAATGTCCTCAAGGCCCCATGATACATGTGCCCCATCCTGCGGTGCCAAATCTCCTGACTCGGAAGCTGCTGGCTCTCTTTGTCCCGATTACTCTGCATGATGTAAAAGAGGTGGGAATGTTGGGAATGCAAACTTGTGCACCTTTGCATGGCTTACACCTATCCTCTAGCTAACTGTGAGTACACGAATATGTCTGACACATGTCATTCACCAGGCAGGTATCTCATGTCACTATCCTCCTGAAGGAGTTTACGGATATGAGGTTCTTCCTCATCCCTGGCACATATAGAACATTTGACACCTTCGAGGGAGGTTTGGATTCCTACAAATCATACAAAATGTCGGTGTGTCCATAACATCTATTGTTGCTCTATTAACTATGTTCATCAAGGTACTACCTCTGTCTCCAGGTGCTCTCTTGAAAGCTGCGAAATGCTCATGGACTCACAATAGCCACTTGACGTGCAAGCCTCCTTGTCCACATACCGGATACCGAAGATGCTCCGAGTCGGCACTCCTCCCTGCAAACCTGTGGCAGGTGATGCTAGAGGACTCTGTGATGAACCCAAACTCTGACCAAAGCAATACGTAAAGTCTCAACCTCTTGCTAATGTTGCCATGCTCTGGTTCTTCCTTCTTCTTCTTCTCAGGACACACAAACTTGGTGTCCCATCTTAAAGAACAATTTCAACACGTCACCTTGGAATAGTCCTTTGTGTGTTACCTATTTACCTTTACACTTGACCTTTGCCCCCACCATTGCTTGTGGAAGCCTGCTTCTTGCCTTTGCCTTTCTTGCCTCCTGCCAACAGTGCTACATCCTCATCCTGCTCAACTGGCTTGGCTGCCCCAAGCTGACCTTTCCTGATCTCTGTCTGAAAGCAATCATCCCAAAATCTCACCCATGTGGGAAGGGTCTCACGTGCACAAACCCCATCAGCAAAGTTCATCCATGAACTGGGGAGGCCATTCACTACTATCCGCACCAACTTAGTGGGTTGAATGACCTCTCCAATTGCTGCCAACTCATCTCTCACATTAGTAATCTTTGTGAGATATCCAGTTGCACTATCAGTCTTACCCATATTAATGCTTTTCAGCTTCTCCTTCAGAACTATTTTCCGGTTCTCATTGGTACTCTGGTAGAGATTGGTCAATGCTATTCACATCTCATGAGCATTTCTCTTTCCTCTCACATGAGGAATGCAATGGTCTTTGATTCCATCTAGAATCAGTCTCTTACCTTGTTATTCTTTTTATTATGCTTCTCCAATTAGACAACAACCATTCGTACAACAACGAGTCTTTGTGCGGTATACCATGATGTCCGGGCTGCAACATCTCGAAAGATACTCTTGCACATTCTCTCACCCCAAACGTTGTAATTAGTATGCCCATCCAACACTATCCTCCACCCTCAATCCCAATGACATCTGTTGTCCTAAAAACCTAAAAATAGCCTTTAACGTAGTAAAGATAAGGTATGTGTGTGAATAAGGACTGCAAATTTCCCCAGTGAAAAATCAGCAAACTGTATTTTTCTCCTTGCTGTCCCAAACTGCACTTTCAGCACCCAAGCTCTGATACCATGTAGAAATTTTCTGTTTTCCCACCCCGGTTTCAGTATCATTTATTTCTCCTTTTAGTTAAATGCCCTTTCACATATCCTTACATTCAACAATCAGAAAAATAATTTTTTATTTGCTGAAACACAAATTCTGGAAAACTTTACAGAATGCTAAAACTGCAGAAATAAAACAAAACACAACAAGCTGAAACAATCATTCAACACATTTGAACACTGAGATTTTTGGTCAACATAACCCTGGAAAAACCCCCTACAACTCTTGGGGAAAACCAGTTCGAAAGCTCCTTCTTATTTCTGGGAAAAATGCTTTTTACAGTGAGAAATATTCAGAAAAATCAGCAAGTAAACTTTTACAACTTATCTCGTTTTCCGTGCTTAACCATTGCCTCGGAAAATGTGCAAATAGCAAAATAGAACCAGCAATAAATGTTGTACGGATTTCCTTGAAAAATGTGCCTAGAAACTACAGCATTATTTTTTGCTGTACGACCTCCTTTTGCGTGCAGAACAACATTAAATGCTGTTGTACGGCCTCCTTGGAATTCATGCAGGCTGTCTTAAATGCTGTGTACGGAAATCTGCCTCGGTTTTTGTGCCAGCAATCAGCTACAGGCTATACGGCCTGCCTGGAAATGCATGCAGCAAAAACAACAACCTTTCCCTCGAAATCTGTGCCTAGAAAATAGTACGGCCTCCTTGGAAATCGTGCCCAAAGCTGTTGTACGGATTCTGCCTTGGAAAACGTGTCAAATCTTGCTTGAACTGAATGCAAATTCTGCTGTACGGACTTGCTGAAATACTGCCTTGGAATGTGTGCCAAGTTGCTACCTTCTTCTCCTCACTGCCCAGAAATCTCCCTTGCTCTCTTTCTCTCCTTCTCCCAATCTGCTCATGAAAGAATTAATGACCTTTTCCTCCTTTCCCTCCTTTAACCTAACCCTAAGTGACTTTTGGGGAATCCCTAAATCCAATGGCTGAAACAGATTTAGATCTAGGGCTGAGATTAAATGCTCATTTAAATCTCACTTTCTGTTTTTTAATTCACCCCACTTTAATAAAGACCCACTTAGTCATTTATTTCCAAAGTCACTTTTCCTTTCTAATTTTACATTGACTTTATTAAAGTCACTTTAAAATTAGACTTTAGTAACTTTATCACTTTTAAATTAGATTTGACTTTATAAAATTATAAAGTCACTTTAGG